>JARYHS010013630.1:143286613-143862875 GCA_031002005.1 Vandiemenella viatica
CGATGCTAGCTAACTTCCTTTACTGCCCTCCTTCACTGGTAGCACTGCATTTCAGGCTTAAGGGAGTGTGGAAATTTTCTTTTGCAGGTAATGGAACAAGTGCTGGAATTAATTTTCAATAGAACAGATAGACATTTATCCGAAACCCGGAAGATTTAAATTAAAATTCCAAATAAAAATAGTTTTAAAAAAAAATCATGTAAATGAAAGCAAGTGTGTAAGTAATTTACCACAAGAATCCACGTACTAATGCTATTAACTTAAATTTTAAAAAGAAGGAAGTCTATGTTTTTTGTTTAATCCTGCATCCTGATAAAGTTTTTAGGCATTTCGTAGCCAAGCTGGCGATGATAAAATGATTCACTCGAAGTCGAAAATTTACGTTACTTTAATAGAGCAACAGAACTTTAAATTTTACTTGAGCGTTGAAACGCCGGCAAACTGAACCGAGGAGATACAACGGTCCGAGGTTCCAAACGTGAGTGTGATGAACAGACTGTCCTGATTGCAGTTATAGCTGTTATCCACCACCATTTCACGATTAAAAAAGCTCATCCAGAAAGTAAGTACCGCTTTCGCATACCTCCAGTGCATCTGACAGCACGAAGGTTCCGCATTTTCAACTCGAGAACGAATTACCTTAGCCATTTTTGATTCATTACGTGACGTTTGAGTCATTGTCCGTCGTAATCACTTTTAAAACAGTCGATCGGGCCGCCATATGCGAATAAGAGCCGTTATAGAGTTTTTTGAATGCGAGTTACTAAAAGACGTGATGATGAGGGACGGTGCGAAAGTAGGTGAGGGAGTATAACGAATGAAGGGGAAATGCCACGATGAAGAGCGCAGTGGACCCATGTCGTGGATAACCGAAGAACTGGTGCGCTGCTCGACAACAGTTTCTTCAAATAGGCAATTGAAACTTTCTGATAGTCAGTACATTTTCCAACATTTAACGATTTTTTACTACACGAAATTGTGACTGAACATTTGTGTGAACGATGGATGCCGAAACACTTAATAGTACTTCAAAACGGAAACCGATAGGACAGCCTTGGAGTTCTCGCATTATTAGGCGACAGAAGAAAATGGTTTTTGAAAAGATTATCACAGGCTAGAAACATGGATTTGTTAAGGGACACCTGAAACGAATCGGCACGCTGGTTCCCCGAAACCCAAATAAAGAAAAACCTCTTTCTTCAACAAAAATCATGGGCACTGTGTTTTGGACTGTCAAGAAATTTGTCAGGATGGAACGAGGCGCAACAATCAGCTCTACAGCTTACTGTGTTACGGTGCGCAATACAGAACAAAAGGCGAGAACAAATGACGTCAGGTGTTTCTGCATGACATACTACACTCGTAACGACGACGCTGCTTGATTCATTTCGCTGGGAAGAATTCCCTTATCCTCCTTACAGTAACCGACCTACTTTTGTTTTCTCATCTCAAGAAATTTCTTGCCAGTCAGCGCTTCGAAGTGATGATGATATTGAGGTAATCGTCCAACTATTTCAAGTCGCAGGCGGCTGAATTCTACGAGGCGGTATGATGCAGTTAGTGCCAAGATAATTACACAAGGCTTAAATCGCGTGGTGATATCTTGTACACCACAACGAGAATTACGTGAATGTTTGCAGGGAAAAGTCGGTAATAATTGTGTAAGTAAATATTGATATGTTTTGGGATTTACGATATAACAGGCGCGATGTATAATATCGCGTTTTTTTTTTTTTTAATGGTACAGTAGTGGAAGAGTGGTTGGCAAGATGGCGGTTGATGTGGTAGAGTAGCGGAAAGTGTGAACAAGTTGAATGTAAGTCGTAATTCGCAAACACCGCGGCATATCTATCGAGATATTCAATAAGGATGCGGTGTGGACAGTGAAGTTATGCAGTGTGGGATCGGTAGGAATAGAGGGACAGAGTTTGTAAGTGAACTTGGCTGATGAACTATTCCGTTGTTGTGTCTGAACGAGTGTGGAACAGAATTGTGAATTTGAACTACAGTAGCGACTAACTGTTACCACTTTCTTACCGGACTTGTGTCTTCGGAGAAAGTCCATAACCTATATTTTTTGGTCTGGTGCTTGCGTTTGACGGAAGTGTCAATGGGAAATAAAACGTTGAAGTTTTGACGAACTTCACGAGTGCAATGCTTAATTTTAGTAGATGGCCTGTATAACCTTTCCATAGCAGCACCACCTGACTGGGGCCGTGTAAAATTCAATCTGCTATCTGGATAGTAGCTGGTACAGCTACGAATTGTAGAACGTTAACTCTCAAAATATCACAAATTATAAAGTCACAATCTCTAAGAGTAGTTTAAGGTGAGTATTTTTCTCTGCAATAAATACAAATATAAACAAATTTTTAGTGTTTTTTATATCCAAAGATACTTTCCGGATGAGCTTGTATTAGTTTGGCCCAAATTTTACCCTCAATAATTCACAATCAAACAACACATGCAGAACATTTTATATAGGCAGATAACGACACTTCCAGTATCATTAGCGGCAAGCGAAAGGCTGTATACTGTCTTCAGTTAATAGACCGGCTCTAGGTCACTCTGCTGTATCCCTACTCCGCCCATAGCACAAAGGAGAAAGGGAAATTTACCACTCGGTTTTCTGCACACTGCGATCATCTCGAGAGGTGGGACGGGAGTGGGGTTGTGGTGAGGAGCTAGGCCAGCAAAATGTACCTTGATCCGCCAGTTCTGAGCGAACAGGATATCGTGGTAAAACGGCTGCTCTGCAGAGTTATCACAGTGCCTCATAAAAAGACCCTGCGGTAAAGTATGAGAAGGATAAAACTAACCGAACAACACAAAAGAGTTGCAAAAAACTTATACTGCAGGCGCAGATGGCGACAACCTCTGTCCTCCTTAATGTTATTCCGAATGATACGATCTTGACGTAGGTGGTACTTTGTGCCGAAGGAAACAAAGCTAACATGCCTATCTGCCTGTATATCAAGCGAACGCATTATGATCGTCAATGCTAGCAGTAACGTGTTAACCAGTAATTTTGCCCAAAATTTCGGCTTATTGAACCTACCCGCATTTGTGTTAATAAACTCATTTACCTCATAAGCTAGTTTGTTATATTTCCAATTTATCAACGTTAACGAAGCGATATGTGAAACGTAATAAACTACAGCCATTTCGAAAGCCCAGAAACATTAAAATTTCAAAACTCGTTAACTGTATCGGTATTTATCATTTCCACATCGAGATACTGCATCAATGGTTTCCATACATCCACATGAATGTAAAAATAGTTTCTGTGACTGCATGTTGCAATTATTGTAATAGTTCAACAATACATACTCAAAACTAGACTGATGTTTATTTTCCACTGGACAAAAGTTTCGAATTATTTTTTAACCCTTGGTTCAGTTTTCTTTTATAAATTGAGCATTGCCATAAAGAGTTGATATAAATTTTTTTTGACGAACTTACGTGAGGTAAATCTAATTTTCTAAATTTGAACAGATAATTGATGCGAGTGTAATAAAATTATAAAAAACTATCAACACAGATATGAGACGAAATAAAGGTTAGTCGGCTGCTATTTTATTGCATAATTGATTTGTGGATCCTCAGGCGGTATGAGAAATTAACTGCATTTTCAAGAATAAATATAATGTGTATGTATACATATTGCAAGTTTTAGCTGCTTGATATTTATACGTTTTAGCTCCTTAGTTTGAATATCTGGACTCTAGTCGAACTAACACATTGAATATACCACATCAACTTCTGGCAGAAAGCAAAATTGATTTTGAACTAAATGTTTAGGAACCCAACGAAAAGATCTTTTCAGAAGGAGTGCAGAGATCCAGATCATCAGAGTAGTTTAGAAAGAATAGATTCATATTCTTCGCGGGTTTGCCGCCGGATCACATTTTTGTAACCACAAGCTTTCGGTTACGTCATTGGAGTCAGCCAATCGGAAGTCGACAACGTTTCTGGCTCGTTTTGTTGCGCTATTCAGTCCGTTCTCGTTGTTCCTTCAGTTACAACAGACCTGATGATGGCGGGCGTGCAGTCGCCGAAAGCTTGTGGTTAGAAAATGTGATCCGGCGGCAAACCCGCGAAGAATATGTATCAATAATACGTCGGGAAAGACTTATCTTTCATATTAAGAATAGATTGCTTATTAGCTCTGCAGATAATTTCCAGCGATGTTAGCGATAGTGCTAGAGCTTAAGATGGTAACGGATGCATGAATGAAGAAACGAATCGTCTACCTAAGGCGTTAACTGTTGAACTCATTGTATCGAGCATGGATCACCGGTTACGGGTATAATAGCAATGCCACTCTCTCACTTACTGTTTTCTTCAGTAGATACTTGTAATTTGTAGGATTGCAGAGATCGACCCGAACTGTACTGTTCTGAGGATCGTAATGCTTCGTCCAGAAGCAATTAAATGCTTCACCCCTCTGTCTCTAATCTTCTCCTCTGCCTGAATAGATTTTTTTTTTTTTTTGCATTTTTTTTTATGGAAGGCGATTAATACAATTAGGCTCTGTTTTTTTAAAAAAATTCCTTATAATTAATCTGTTTGGTTTGTAAGAAACGATTCAGAGAAAGTTATAAAGTCGTCAGTTCTAATCTTGTTCCGGTTGAAACTTCAGACAACCTTGACTTGACATCCACCTCTGGCAAATCTTGATTTGCGTAATGCATCGTGGCGTACCTATGAGGTATACCTTCACTGATGGGCCAAAACATTATGAACACCTACTTACTAGCATATTGGTCCACCTTTCACAGCATACAGCAGCATATCAGCGTAGATTAGATTCTAAAAGTCCTTGATAGGCTTTCAGAGTATCGACACAGATTTTCGCACAGGTCACGAATTCCCTTAAATTACGGCCCACTGTTGGTGGCGCGCGTCTGGAACGAGCATCTCGAAACTGAAGGCTTGTCAGCTGTTCGCGTGCTACTGTAGTGAGCATCTATGAAATGTTTGAAGGACGGTGAAACCACGAGTAAGCGACAATGTGGTGGACACCCACGCCACAATATAGGACGTGGAGGTCGACGCTTGTCCGCTCTGTAAAGGAGAATAGGGGTTCATCTGTGGCAGTCTGACGGAAGAGTACAATTCTGGTGTTTCCAGAAGTGTTTCAGAACAAAAGAATCGCGATTCTGCCACAGATCTCCTGCTTTATATAGCTGGCAGCATCTTACCTCCACGTTCTGCGATGTGGCGTGGTGTCCACACATTGTCACCTACTCGTGGTTTCACCGTCCTTCAAACACTTTCCATAGATGCTCACTACAGTAACACGCGAACAGCCGACCATCTCTGCCGTTTCCGAGATACTCGTCCAAGTAGCCGCGCCCACAAAACTCTGGCCCGTAATTTAAGGGAATTTTATAGCCTGTGCGTAGAAATCTGGTGTCAGATACCTCTGGAAGCCTACTAAGGACTGGGAGAATCCATGCTACGGCGAATCGCTGCTGTATTGCGTTCGAAAGGTGACCAATGTGATAGTAAGTAGGTGACCATAATGTTTTTACTGATCAGTGTATAAGTTCCAGTTACACAATAGTATTAGGTTAGTGGTTGTGACAGTGGCGAATTACACAGACAACTGAAGAAGTGTCAAAACCTGTGTTTGTTGCCAGTTTTTAATTGATTTTAATTGAATTGCGTGGGGTCCTTATTGATTTTAATTACTGTTAATTGATTTTAATTGATTTTAATTGATTTTAATTAATGTTAATTGATTTTAATTGATTTTAATTAATTTTAATGAGGCTAATTGATTTTAATTAATTTTAATTGATTTTAATTGAGGCTAATTGATTTTTAATTGATTTGAGAGAGGGAGCCTTAATTGATTTTAATTAATGCTAATTGACTCACGCCTTGGAGCGGAGGTCCGAGGAACTAGGGTCGCTCCCCACGCAGCTGCAGATGCGGGTCCGTAATTGAATGCGCCACACCCCAATTATCGCTCCCCACGCAGCTGCATGATGCGGGTTCGTAATTGAATGCGCACGCTGCACCACACCGAATTATCGCCCCCCACGCAGCTGCATTATGCGGGTTCGTAATTGAATGCGCACAGCTGCACCACACCGAATTATCGCTCCCCACGCAGCTGCGGATGCGGTCCGTAATTGAATGCACAGCTGCACACACACTCGAATTTCGCTCCCCACGCAGCTGCAGGATCGGTTCGTAATTGAATGCGCACAGCTGCGCCACTACATTCATCATCGTGGGCGCAGTCTTCCCACCCAATTCTCCATGGCTCCAGACGCGTGTATAAATAGGGCTGAGACCCCCCTTCTGCCATCCAGTCTTCTCTGAGTCGTCGAGCTGAAAACTTCAATCATCGCAATGTCTTCTGAGGATCTTAGCTTATTCAGCGATATTGGTAAGTAAATTATTGTTATTTAACTTGTTTTCTGGCTGTTTTAAATTCTTTCACATATACTGATGAGCTTTTTTCTTTTTTCTGCTTCAGACATTGATGAAATTCTCGCTGAGGATGATTTCGGTAATGATAATATTTTTTAACGTAACTATATTTATGAAAATGTATAGTGCTGAAGCAGTAGTCTATATTATTAATTTATTTGTTCGCAGGTGATTTGGATATTTCATTCAGCGACCTTTTTTATTTCAGTACGTATTTATCTATAGATTATTTTTTTCCCGATGTCTTTATAACTATTGCTAATACATTTTTTTTTTTCAGATGAACCATCACGCCAGAGAAGCGTAAGGGAAATTCTCAAGAAATAAGTAGCCCAAAAGAGCTTGTGATTGCTCACAATGGAGCATGCTCCCAAATATTGACGTGGATGTGCCGCAGAGCATGTCACCACCACATAGCATGCCGCCAACTCCGCCACCACAATGGGTTCTTCCACAACCACCAGCACACTGGAATATCGGTAAGTCCAGTACATCAGTAATTTACCTATATTATTTTATGCTTACAAAATTATGTTTTTCATGATACTAAAACATTTTTCTTTTTTATGTTTCAGAGGGGGCGGTCGGACACCAGGACAACGAGGCAGTTCCGCCACCAATATGGCGACCATGGGAGACGTCAGGACTTAGCCGACCGCCCGCCACAGCAGCAGCACCTCGCCTGTCCAGCCGCCCACGCCGGGCCCAAGTCGACCACAGCCGGGCCCAGCCGACAGTATGCCGTCCATCGCCGGGCCCAAGTCGACCACAGCCGGGACCCAGCCGACAGTATGCCGTCCATCGCCGGGCCCAAGTCGACCACAGCCGGGACCCAGCCGACAGTATGCCGGTCCATCGCCGGGATCACCAGCCGGCCACTTCAACAACCCACCGCCGGGGCCCAGCCGACAGTATGCCGGTCCATCGCCGGGGCCCAGCCCAGTCCGCCGACCCATCGCCCGGCTCCAGCCGTCAGTACTGCCGGTCCATCGCCCGGCCCAAGTCGGCAGTATGCCGGTGCAGGGGCAGCCTTATGCAGTCATGATCATGCAGCAACGATGGGTGAGTCAGCAGTATCGCGCTTAGTCCTTGAAGACAGGCTTAGTGCATTTAAAAATAGAATTTATTCCGGGACAATTTCAAATTCTCAAAATTTATTGATCCAATGAATTTCATTGATGCTTGCTTTAAACTTGTTGCCGGTAAAGTTCGCGAAATTGTGGATAATCGGTCCTCCCCATCTGTAAAGGTGCAGGTTGGACTGATTAACACATATAAAATACAGAAGGAAATGATTTTGGAAACCGCCCGTATGTGCTTTTTAACTAAAATGCGTGAAGTCACAACCAGCACTTGCCTGTCGGATTGGTATGAAAAATATGTGAAGTCGGAGCTCAGAGTAAAATTGTGTGAGTTTCAAGAAAGGACAAGTGGCAAAACTCTCGATAGAATAGAATCCCTCGACATTAGCATTTCTAATTTTCAACCTTTCTATCGTGGGTCTTCCTATGTTGCTCTGCCACTTGATATCTGTAGAAAGAAGGCCGTCATCAATGTTGAAAACAAGAATGACGAGTTGTGCTTTCTATGGACAATTCTTGCATATCACGTAAAGGCGCTAAAAAACTACAGGGTTAGCATATAAGAAAGTACGTTCACTCTACCCCCTCGATTTTTCAGGTATTGAGTTTCCGGTAAAACTCTCTGACATTTCTAAATTTGAGAGGCAAAATCCAGACTATTCTGTAAATGTTTTCGGTCTGGATGAAGTTAAAGGTAAACATGTAGTTTCCGGGGCCCTCCATCACACTGCAGACAAACGCGTTCACCACATAAACATGTTGTGATTACCGACGGCAGTGGGAAAAAATTCCATTACTGTTGGATTCACAACTTGTCGGCGTTAGTCAGATCTTCTTAATAAGAAGTGCTATATTTATTTGTGACAGATGTCTGCAACATTTTGGACGCAAAGATCTCCTGGACCGCCACGAGATTGACTGTGCAAGGGTTGATCCTGTAAGAGTGGATTTACCCGGCGACGACGATAAAACCTTAAAGTTTAAGGATTTTGTGCACCAAGAGCGTGTACCCGTCGTCGTTTACGCGGACTTTGAAAGTTTATTGCTACCTTATGATTCTTGCAGTCCCCACCCAACGCCTCTCACACTACTTTAGTCCAGAAACATCTCCCTTTCGCTGCCGCATACCAGGTCGTTTGTCCACTCGTACCTAGTCTGTCGCGTTTCAACTCCTTCAGGGGAAAAAATCCTGAAAAATGGCTTGTTGATGAACTCGTCAAACTTGCCAAGAAAGTTGATAAAATTTACAAGAGGTGCATTCCTCTTGTAATGACAGACGAGCAAGAAGCAAAGTTTGCTGATGCTACGGTATGCCACATCTGCGAGAAAGACATTGAACCGGGGACCGTCAAGGTCCGCGATCATTGTCATATCACAGGTGAATTTAGGGGGGCTGCACATAATGATTGCAATTTGCAGTATAAGACTAAAAAGTACATACCCATTTTCTTTCACAATCTTTCTGGGTATGATGCTCATTTCATTGTAATGGCATTATCAAAACTCGATTCCGAAGGAATGGACGTGCTTCCCATCAACACAGAACGTTATATTTCTTTTTCGAAAAAGATTGAATACACTTCAATCACGTTAAGGTTTCTGGACTCATACCGGTTCATGCAGCTCCCATTAGACAAACTGGTTGGAACCCTTGAGGACGACGACATGGACATTACTAGTGCTCATTTCACCGACCCCGAGAAGTTCCAATTAGTTAAACGGAAAGGTGTCTTCCCTTACGAATACATGGATTCGTGGGATAAGCTCACCGAGGCCACGCTTCCTCCAAAATCAAAATTCTACAGTTCGTTGTCGGAGTCACACATTTCTGATGAAGATTACGAACACGCGACAAAGGTGTGGCGGACCTTCCAGATCAAGACTTTGGGCGAATATGCAAGTCTGTACATGGACACAGATGTGCGGTTACTTGCAGATCTGTTTGAGAAATTTAGGAGTGTATGTTTGGGGAAGTACACCCTGGACCCCGCCCACTATTTCACATCCCCAGGCCTTTCGTGGCAGGCTATGTTAAGGAGCACGCGTGTCGAACTGGACCTTCTGACGGATATCGACATGCTGCTCTTTTTCGAACGAGGTATTCGCGGAGGTATTTGCCAGTGCGTCCACAGGTATGCGAAGGCAAATAACCGGTACATGCCGGAGTACAACCGCGAGGCGTCTGAAGATTTTATAATGTACTTCGACGTAAACAATCTTTACGGCTGGGCCATGTCGGAGTATCTACCCTCTGGTGGGTTTCAATGGCTTTCGGCTAAAGAGATTGCTAGCATAGATTTCATGAGCGTTGCAGCTGACTCACCTAGGGGGTTCGTATTGGAGGTAGACCTTACGATTCCTCAGGATAAACACGACGTTTTAGCAGACCTGCCGCCATGTCCAGACCACAAAGCCCCAGAAGGTTCTACCCTCCCCAAGCTGATGACCACACTGGAGAACAAGGTACGGTATGTTCTCCATTACCGAGTCCTCCAGCAATGTGTAGGCTTGGGGCTGCAGGTGACCGAAATACACCGGGTAATATCTTTCAATCAGTCACCGTGGTTGAAAGAATACATATCTCTCAATACGGTTCTCGCCGTGACGCCAAAACAGATTTCGAGAGAGATTTTTACAAACTGATGAACAATTCAATTTTCGGCAAGACTATGGAGAACATTCGAAAACACCGCGACGTGAAATTGTGTACAGCATGGGTGGGCCGCCGCGGTGCCCGCAAACACATAGCTTCACCACACTTTAAGCAAGTAACAGTTTTCAACAAGGACTTTGTGGCCGTGGAGATGGCGAAAGCTAGGATAGTTTTTAATAAACCCGTGTATGTCGGAATGTGCATTCTTGACCTGTCTAAACTGAGGATGTACAGATTTCATTATGAATTTGCCATTCCTCAGTTTAGAAGCCCTAAATTGCTATATATGGATACAGACAGCTTCATCTACTTGGTGCGGAACTGCGATCCATATGAAGTGATGCGACGCAACAGGGAGGAGTTCGACACGTCTGGTATAGCACCGGCAACCGTTATGGGATAGAGTCCCACAATGAAAAGGTTGTCGGTGTTATGAAGGACGAAGCGAATGGCACCCTGATTGCGGAGTTTGCGGGGTTAAGGGCAAAAATGTATGCATTCCGGCTCGAGACAGACCAGACCTCTAGACGGGCTAAAGGTTTGGCTGGCTCAGTCACTAGAAAGCTGCAGATGGAGGATTACATAAATTGCCTCCATGGCGAAACACCCAGGTACCATCTGCAGCTTTCTAGTGACTGAGCCAGCCAAACCTTTAGCCCGTCTAGAGGTCTGGTCTGTCTCGAGCCGGAATGCATACATTTTTGCCCTTAACCCCGCAAACTCCGCAATCAGGGTGCCATTCGCTTCGTCCTTCATAACACCGACAACCTTTTCATTGTGGGACTCTATCCCATAACGGTTGCCGGTGCTATACCCAGACGTGTCGAACTCCTCCCTGTTGCGTCGCATCACTTCATATGGATCGCAGTTCCGCACCAAGTAGATGAAGCTGTCTGTATCCATATATAGCAATTTAGGGCTTCTAAACTGAGGAATGGCAAATTCATAATGAAATCTGTACATCCTCAGTTTAGACAGGTCAAGAATGCACATTCCGACATACACGGTTTATTAAAAACTATCCTAGCTTTCGCCATCTCCACGGCCACAAAGTCTTGTTGAAAACTGTTACTTGCTTAAAGTGTGGTGAAGCTATGTGTTTGCGGGCACCGCGGCGGCCCACCCATGCTGTACACAATTTCACGTCGCGGTGTTTTCGAATGTTCTCCATAGTCTTGCCGAAAATTGAATTGTTCATCAGTTTGTAAAAATCTCTCTCGAAATCTGTTTTGGCGTCACGGCGAGAACACGTATTGAGAGATATGTATTCTTTCAACCACGGTGACTGATTGAAAGATATTACCCGGTGTATTTCGGTCACCTGCAGCCCCAAGCCTACACATTGCTGGAGGACTCGGTAATGGAGAACATACCGTACCTTGTTCTCCAGTGTGGTCATCAGCTTGGGGAGGGTAGAACCTTCTGGGGCTTTGTGGTCTGGACATGGCGGCAGGTCTGCTAAAACGTCGTGTTTATCCTGAGGAATCGTAAGGTCTACCTCCAATACGAACCCCCTAGGTGAGTCAGCTGCAACGCTCATGAAATCTATGCTAGCAATCTCTTTAGCCGAAAGCCATTGAAACCCACCAGAGGGTAGATACTCCGACATGGCCCAGCCGTAAAGATTGTTTACGTCGAAGTACATTATAAAATCTTCAGACGCCTCGCGGTTGTACTCCCGGCATGTACCGGTTATTTGCCTTCGCATACCTGTGGACGCACTGGCAAATACCTCCGCGAATACCTCGTTCGGAAAAAAGAGCAGCATGTCGATATCCGTCAGAAGGTCCAGTTCGACACGCGTTGCTCCTTAACATAGCCTGCCACGAAAGGCCTGGGGATGTGAAATAGTGGGCGGGGTCCAGGGTGTACTTCCCCAAACATACACTCCTAAATTTCTCAAACAGATCTGCAAGTAACCGCACATCTGTGTCCATGTACAGACTTGCATATTCGCCCAAAGTCTTGATCTGGAAAGTCCGCCACACCTTTGTCGCGTGTTCGTAATCTTCATCAGAAATGTGTGACTCCGACAACGAACTGTAGAATTTTGATTTTGGAGGAAGCGTGGCCTCGGTGAGCTTATCCCACGAATCCATGTATTCGTAAGGGAAGACACCTTTCCGTTTAACTAATTGGAACTTCTCGGGGTCGGTGAAATGAGCACTAGTAATGTCCATGTCGTCGTCCTCAAGGGTTCCAACCAGTTTGTCTAATGGGAGCTGCATGAACCGGTATGAGTCAGAAACCTTAACGTGATTGAAGTGTATTCAATCTTTTTCGAAAAGAAATATAACGTTCTGTGTTGATGGGAAGCACGTCCATTCCTTCGGAATCGAGTTTTGATAATGCCATTACAATGAAATGAGCATCATACCCAGAAAGATTGTGAAAGAAATGGGTATGTACTTTTTAGTCTTATACTGCAAATTGCAATCATTATGTGCAGCCCCCCTAAATTCACCTGTGATATGACAATGATCGCGGACCTTGACGGTCCCCGGTTCAATGTCTTTCTCGCAGATGTGGCATACCGTAGCATCAGCAAACTTTGCTTCTTGCTCATCTGTCATTACAAGAGGAATGCACCTCTTGTAAATTTTATCAACTTTCTTGGCAAGTTTGACGAGTTCGCCAACAAGCCAATTTTCGGGATTTACACCCCTGAAGGAGTTGAAACGCGACAGACTAGGAACGCGTGGACAAACGACCTGGTATGCGGCAGCGAAAGGGACATGTTCTGGACCAAAGTAGTGTGAGAGGCGTTGGGTGGAGGACTGCATGAATCATATGGTTGCAATAAACTTTCAAAGTCCGCGTAAACGACGACGGGTACACGCTGTTGGTGCACAAAATCCTTAAACTTTAAGGTTTTATCGTCGTCGCCGGGTAAATCCACTCTTACAGGATCAACCCTTGCACAGTCAATCTCGTGGCGGTCCAGGAGATCTTTGCGTCCAAAATGTTGCAGACATCTGTCACAAATAAATATAGCACGTTTTTCTTTAGTTAATGACGATTTGACTAACGCCGACAAGTTGTGAATCCAACAGTAATGGAATTTTTTCCCACTGCCGTCGGTAATCAACAACATGTTAATGTGGTGAACGCGTTTGTCTGCAGTGTGATGGAGGGCCCCGGAAACTACATGTTTACCTTTAACTTCATCCAGACCGAAAACATTTACTGAATAGTCTGGATTTGCCTCTCAAATTTAGAAATGTCAGAGAGTTTTACCGGAAACTCAATACCTGAAAAATCGAGGGGGTAGAGTGAACGTACTTTCTTATATATGCTAACCCTTGTAGGTTTTTTGCTTAGCGCCTTTACGTGATATGCAAGAATTGTCCATAGAAAGCACAACTCGTCATTCTTGTTTTCAACATTGATGACGGCCTTCTTTCTACAGATATCAAGTGGCAGAGCAACATAGGAAGACCCACGATAGAAAGGTTGAAAATTAGAAATGCTAATGTCGAGGGATTCTATTCTATCGAGAGTTTTGCCACTTGTCCTTTCTTGAAATTCACACAATTTTACTCTGAGCTCCGACTTCACATATTTTTCATACCAATCCGACAGGCAAGTGCTGGTTGTGACTTCGCGCATTTTAGTTAAAAAGCACATACGGGCGGTTTCTAAAATCATTTCCTTCTGTATTTTATATGTGTTAATCAGTCCAACCTGCACCTTTACAGATGGGGAGGACCGATTATCCACAATTTCGCGAACTTTACCGGCAACGAGTTTAAAGCAAGCATCAATGAAATTCATTGGATCAATAAAATTTTGAGAATTTGAAATTGTCCCGGAATAAATTCTATTTTTAAATGCACTAAGCCTGTCTTCAAGAACTAAGCGCGATACTGCTGACTCACCCATCGTTGCTGCATGATCATGACTGCATAAGGCTGACCCTGCACCGGCATACTGCCGACTTGGGCCGGGCGATGGACCGGCGTACTGACGGCTGGAGCCGGGCGATGGGTCGGCGGACTGGCTGCTGGGCCCCGGCGATGGACCGGCATACTGTCGGCTGGGCCCCGGCGGTGGGTTGTTGAAGTGCCGGCTGGGTCCCGGCTGTGGTCGACTTGGGCCCGGCGATGGACCGGCATACTGTCGGCTGGGTCCCGGCTGTGGTCGACTTGGGCCCGGCGATGGACCGGCATACTGTCGGCTGGGTCCCGGCTGTGGGTTGTTGAAGTGCCGGCTGGGTCCCGGCGATGGTCGACTTGGGCCCGGCGGTGGGCGGCTGGACAGGCGAGGTGCTGACGTCTCCCATGGTCGCCATATTGGTGGCGGAACTGCCTCGTTGTCCTGGTGTCCGACCGCCCCCTCTGAAACATAAAAAAGAAGAAAAATGTTTTAGTATCATGAAAAACATAATTTTGTAAGCATAAAATAATATAGGTAAATTACTGATGTACTGGACTTACCGATATTCCAGTGTGCTGGTGGTTGTGGAAGAACCCATTGTGGTGGCGGAGTTGGCGGCATGCTATGTGGTGGTGACATGCTCTGCGGCACATCCACGTCAATATTTGGGAGCATGCTCCATTGTGAGCAATCACAAGCTCTTTTTGGGCTACTTATTTCTTGAGAATTTCCCTTACGCTTCTCTGCGCGTGATGGTTCATCTGAAAAAGAAAAAATGTATTAGCAATAGTTATAAAGACATGGAAAAAAAATAATCTATAGATAAATACGTACTGAAATAAAAAAGGTCGCTGAATGAAATATCCAAATCACCTGCGAACAAATAAATTAATAATATAGACTACTGCTTCAGCACTATACATTTTCATAAATATAGTTACGTTAAAAAAATATTATCATTACCGAAATCATCCTCAGCGAGAATTTCATCAATGTCTGAAGCAGAAAAAAAAAGCTCATCAGTATATGTGAAAGAATTTAAAACAGCCAGAAAAAACAAGTTAAATAACAATAATTTACTTACCAATATCGCTGAATAAGCTAAGATCCTCAGAAGACATTGCGATGATTGAAGTTTTCAGCTCGACGACTCAGAGAAGACTGGATGGCAGAAGGGGGGTCTCAGCCCTATTTATACACGCGTCTGGAGCCATGGAGAATTGGTGTGGGAAGACTGCGCCCACGATGATGAATGTAGTGGCGCAGCTGTGCACATTCAATTACGAACCCGCATCCTGCAGCTGCGTGGGGAGCGATAATTCGAGTGTGGTGCAGCTGTGCTCATTCAATTACGGACCCGCATCCTGCAGCTGCGTGGGGAGCGATAATTCGGGTGTGGTGCAGCTGTGCGCATTCAATTACGAACCCGCATCATGCAGCTGCGTGGGGGGCGATAATTCGGGTGTGGTGCAGCTGTGCGCATTCAATTACGAACCCGCATCATGCAGCTGCGTGGGGAGCGATAATTGGGGTGTGGCGCATTCAATTACGGACCCGCATCCTGCAGCTGCGTGGGGAGCGATAATTGATGGCTTCCGGGTGTGGCGCATTCAATTACGGACCCGCATCCTGCAGCTGCGTGGGGAGCGACCCTAGTTCCTCGGCTCCCCTCCGCTCCAAGGCGTGAGTCAATTAGCATTAATTAAAATCAATTAAGGCTCCCCCCTCCTCAAATCAATTAAAATCAATTAGCCTCAATTAAAATCAATTAAAATTAATTAAAATCAATTAGCCTCAATTAAAATTAATTAAAATCAATTAAAATCAATTAAAATCAATTAACATTAATTAAAATCAATTAAAATCAATTAAAATCAATTAACATTAATTAAAATCAATTAAGGACCCCACGCAATTCAATTAAAATTAATTAAAAACTGGCAACAAACACAGGTTTACACACTACTTTCCCCCTCAAAGAATACGTAAATCACATCAGGAATTAACAAAACGACGCTTTAAGCTGCTTTAGAATGATATGAATGGCGCTCCTGTTTCAACATGGGTTTGCATCGGGTTTGATTCGGCGATACATTATTTTGTCGAGTTGTTCTGCTTACGCAGGCAGTTTTACTGATTTACAGTAACGGAGTCATGCGCACAAAATAATTAAATTTGAAGTGTACAAACCTTCACTTCGGATTCCAAAAATAATTACTCGAGCAACCATAGAAAACTTATCGTTTTAGAATAAATAGCGATTGTCTAAAAAAATTATAAATACGAAATGTTTTGAAAAATACGTCATCATTGTCTACAAAGAAATATAAGTTTGTTAACACATTTTGTTTCACAGCTCATGGTTAAGGACGAGAAGTTTAAGGATGATTTCACACGGTGCCGCAACTTGCACACTTTAAGGGTAGAAAACTTAAAAAATTAAGACACAAGAATATAATTCGGTAGTGAAATAAAACAATGGATTAGTGATCCTTATTGGACTATCAAGCATCAGAGAAAGATTTCATGTCAAACGAATACAAGACAGGATGGAACAAGGAGTGCTCCTGCAGTCGTCTGTTACGCAACCCACAAGACATATCAGCAGCGACTCGTAATCTGACGATACGCAGCATCATGATACGGTGTAGGCGCAATCCCGAATACCACCTTGCCTTAATGCAGCGCCTTGTCGCGAGTGATCAGCTCACATTACAGTTTGTAGTCTCCACACTGCACCATTAAATGTCGATTCTTTTAATAACAATAATGCGTATGACAGTGTTGGCCGGGAGGTCCTAAATTAGTGGTTCGCAATGAGTTTTTTCCCTTAGTAACACGCCTTCGGGTACCCTTTATAGCTGAAATGATGGATAAATAAATAAATGATTTCATCCCAGTCGAGTGCTTCACACAACCACAGCGTTACTATAATGTAATTCACAAACATACAGTTTGTCTTAAAATATATTTTGCCAATAGTAATATTTGCGCAATTGGTTTTCTTCAATTATCTTAGTGATAGCTCTAGCCATGAGATTACACCGGGGGGTACGCGTGCCACTAAGTGGGGAACACTGCCCTAGAGGATAGTTCGGCCAACGGTTAGACGCCTTTGTCGTGGCTAGTGATGATCCGATACAAGTAAATACGAGTAATTACTCGATACTTTGTTTCGATACCGAGTACTTTTCGTATTTGAATTAATTCTATCGATACTTACTCGGTATCGAAAAAAAAGTACTCGTATCGAATCGAAAGTATCGAAACGCACCCGGTGTTAAATTCTATACGCATCATCCCTGCTGCGACACTCAGTCGCGCCTGCGAAACTAATTTCCCGCTGATGTCAAGTTGGTAGCATTGAAAATCAAACAAAATCAGTCTTAGACTAGGCAATCTAATCTCAAAGAATTTGTTTTAGGTCCCTATTTCACTGTAATAAAATTGTACTTGGTGCGCATTTCGCTATACCTGACCAATGGTCGATCCCGTGCAGCCACACACAAAATAAAAGGTATGATTCATAAGCAACTACAGTAAGTAGCCCATGTGAATCGGAAAAAGAAGCTGCTTCAGCTAGCGTTTCACAGGAATATAACTTCTGGAAACATCACGTAGAAAAAGAAAACGCACCGTAGTGACAAAGTCTCTCTACTTGTCAAACACTGTAATGTCTCTAAAAAGCAATCCATTTACAGAATGGGAAGAAATGAAACTTATATTTCATTGTCTGTATAAATACGCATAAAGTATCTTATTGTTGTAGCAACGTCAGTATTGAATGAATGTTTGTTTTCTAATGCGGGTGAAACAATGACAAATAAAAGAAACAAGCTGTCCCCAAAATATTTGGAACAATTGCTTTTTTTGGGGAAACCTTCCAAAAACGAACTTTTATTGTTTAAAAGTGTTAACGCTATAATAAATAAATATTTAAAGATAATACAAAACCTTCATAGTATGCTTACGATGTGAGCTTTATTATAATTTTAATAGATAAATTAAAATGTTTACTGAGTGTATTGATTTTATTACACTAGGCAAATAAAATAAATAATTTAGCAACATGTCATATTTTTTTATATTTCGACATTAATTTAAGAAAAGTATCGATACTTTAACAGTACTCATATGAGTAGGTATCGTAAGACAATTTGAGTACAACTCATTTGAGTAAGTATCGAAACTTTGATGGTATCGGAACATGGCTGCCCCAACATAGACCGGTAATCCTTCCGGGAAAACAGCTTAACTAGGAATCAGAAACACGGAAGTGTTCTGGAACTCTT
Organism: Vandiemenella viatica; assembly: GCA_031002005.1. NCBI lineage: Eukaryota > Metazoa > Arthropoda > Insecta > Orthoptera > Morabidae > Vandiemenella > Vandiemenella viatica. The sequence goes on from JARYHS010013630.1 coordinate 143,304,964, forward strand.
AACGTTACACAGCAACCTGTGACGAATATGAAGGTCAGGTTGAGGTACTACGAAAATCCCCGCCGATACAGGGATTCGAAACGGGACCTTTCGAACTCCAGTCAGACGCCTTAACCACTGAGCCACCAGGGGTCCTGACAACAACAGGTTTTCTCGCTACGTCATCTGGAGTAGTACATTTATAATCCAATTTTGTAGAAACTGTAAAAAAAAAAAAAAAAACCACTGTGGTAGCCTGCAAACTGAAGACTAGTCCTTTACAAGAAAAAAAAACTTGGAGGGCTGTCTGTTACTGTGGTGGTGCTGTTTCGTCTCCCAACAGGTGAGGCAACGTGGAGGTGTGGCAATGATATTAACGTCACACAACCTACTGCCGGTCGTTGCTGAGAAGGTGACAAGAATATTCCGTCAGTCGTTCACAAGAAAGACGGCTCAACAGTTCTGCTGACCGTCATTACTCATCCGCTTATCCCGTGTTGGATGACAGCAGGTCGACGAGAAAAGAATAACCGGGCCTCGCGCAAACAGGGCTCCGTCCTCAAATGATCACAACAGATACATACACGTTGTAAGAAAGAGGTAGTTAACTGCCTGCCACATCAGATCACGCACTGAGCTCGGCGCCACATTGACTCTCGAGCAGCTGCAATAGCCCAGTTCCAACAAAATTTATTACACGTAAACCGGTCTGAATTAACAGTAGTGTAAAATAATAGTAAAGTACCTAATAACTAGCAGTTTTAGTTTGGTTTGCCAGCAACATAAAAACTGTGTTAGATGTAACCGCCTTAAATACAAGCTATGGTAAATATTGGAAACACATTCCTAAGTAATAAGATTTTTCAGACAGACCTCCTAATAAAAATTATCTAAAATCTACCACCTTCACGGTCAATCGCGTCTTTATTTTCAAGTGAAAAAGATTGAAAAATATTTTATTACATTTCTTAACGAGCTCTAAACATCTATATCTTTAAAACTGGGGCCAAATATGCGATTCTATTTACTTGCATACGTCGTAGCGTGACTCCGGGAGATACAACGCACCGGGCACTAGCCTCGGCCCCCGCGCGCCCGCTGCCATGAATGCGGTTTTTGGGCGGTTACTCGCATCAAGGCGAATGCCGGGACGGTCCCCAACCTCCGCCTCATAAACTACGCATTTCACAAACAAAAAATACACTCATCACACGCTGAACATAGTTACACGTTTCACAGATTGGAACACTTCACTTCCGCTATGATCCTCTTAGTGATCAGGCGGCAGGACGTCAGCAAGCACATGCGAGTGTAAAACCATATTTCGAAATATCACCATGCAAACGATGAGGATAACTTATTGAAGGCAGTCCACCCCAAAATGTTGGGTGGTGAAGGAGAAAACAAATCCCATTTGTTTCTATGGATACCTACAGAATATAATTTTAACTATGGCATTCGCTTTTGAAGGCTCCAACCTTTCCTTTTTTTGCTATGGACAAGGAACGGTAAGTTCGGCCATGGCCTTTTGAAGGAAGCATCGCGGTATTGGCCCGGAGTGATTTGGAGAAACCATGGAAAACCCAAATCTGTATACCCGGACGGGGATTCGAACCCGCGTTACAGTGCTAGATGTGTATGACAGATACGCAAAACAGCGAAGCGCCAGCAATGGGTATCGCTCGCTATAGAGTACGGAAGCGTAAGCAGTTTGCTGGCAGCGCTTACCTGTGCAGTGTGGACAGTGACTGAGTGGGCGGAGCTGTTCTGGCCCGCCGCGCACAGTACAAAGACTCGCCCGTGCCGTGCCGTGCCGTGCCGCTACGCCGACAGAGCGGCACAAGTCTCCAGGAGCCATATAGCATTTCACACACCTCACACTGCACACCAGGGCTGCTGCACTTGATACAATACTTCAAGCATGGTAGCTATGCGCCTCCACACCTACACTGGTGAGGCAACTCACCGGTCCCCCCACACCAAAACAAACACGCGCCCAGTCTGCCACCCAAACACGTTCTGTGCCGGCAATTCACTCCAGAGCTCACGGCTATAATTTCAAAAATAGCCGGAAAATTACAACCAAACCTTTGTGGCTCTTGTGGATCTGAAAGGCGTTTAATAAACACAACCGGTAGGTAATTTTTAAGATTATGAAAAAAGTAGGCTTAAAGCTCAAAGAAAAAAGGATAATATTCAACTTACAAAAGTGAGGGAGGAAGTCGTACGTAGGCAACGATTTTATGGTGATGCTACATAGTTGGCAGATGAGTAGGAGGCAGCGTTTTATTGTGAAAGAAATGCCGTCAGCTGCTCAATGGGGCTGTGGGAGAGGTTAAGATAAGCAGAGACAGCTACAGTAAACGACTGGGCTGTTAATAGGTCGTAACAATCAATCCAAAAATGCATTTAGATCCAAGAATTTTTTTAACTTTTAACAGTATAAACTTAAACATTAGATAAATACATTTTTGGAGCATTGGTTTGTATCGATGGGTCTGAGATATGAACTATGGGTGCTGAAGAAAAGGTATGATGCTCTGGAAAACAGATGTTACCGTAGAATGATAACGATTGGCTGGGAGAACAAAGTAAGAGATGAAGAGGGATTTATCAGAGCCTGTGAATCACGGAGTATGTGGTACATATTCACAGTTGATGACACCGCCTGATTGGCCTTCTACTGCGCCATAAACCATTCCTGATAGCGATACAGAGTCAAAGCCGTGGAGGAAGGTAACGCGTGGCATTTGTGAATCAGGGATGTGTGTGCTATTCGTTCTTTGTTATCCATCTTTCAAGGTTGAAAGTTAGTTACCCTTCAAATGATACAACGCTGCACAATCTGTCTTCACCGTTTTCAATCATCTGCTTCCCGGGTAATTGAAGTATCGTTCGGCTTATTTTTTGCTCAATGCGGTCCAGCTATCTCACTGGACTTGTTCCACGTGATCGTTGACTACCTACTTCCCCTGAACGATGATTTTTCCCCCCCAAATTTTCTCCATATCACTGATATCCAAATAACTGCAGAATTCGGTTGTGGTATATGTAGAACAACCTCTATTCCACGTTAAGTCCTTTAGAATGGAGGCGTTAATTCTTCTCTCCAGCCACGGTGTTCACATTATTCACCTTTATGACAAAATCTCAAAAACATGTATTCCTTTACAGTCTTCTGCCTTGATGGACCATCATATGCGCCGTAAAGAGTCTGACATGTCTCGTTACGGAAAGATTCTTCTAAATTTACAACATAATTAACAAGAATATTCAATACTAGACGAACCGTGCGAAAATTTCGCGAATAAAATGCGATGAATAGTGAGGTTGAATGCTTGTAATATAATGAAAAGTAGAACCGTACTTTTGTAGCATTTTTTTTTTTTTTTAGTGTATTAGGTACGCATCAAATTACTCGCAACATATTACGAAACATTGTATTTATGACAAACTGTCACTGACCTTAACAGAATAAAACCAACCTGAACAAAATGCACACAACATATCAACATCTCTGAAATATTTGTTGCTGTGCTAATAAATTGTTTACATTGGAATGGTATAGCAAAATGACAATGTTTCCGTAACAGAAAAAAAAAAATCCGAAAAGCTACTTATTGAATAAAAAAAGTTTATTGACATCTCTGTGATATCCGCTGCTGCAATCTAGGGACTTGGCTCCGAACAGTCTCATACGCGCTACCACTTTAAGCACTTTAATTCCGAAAAAAATTCTTTCTTCATTTATGATTTTATCCAGCAGGAGACCTTAATTTTTAAAACGATACGTCATTTATCGATTTCGGCTAGGTATCGAAGAAGATAAATGGCTTGTAATAAATAAAAAAAAACACCTTGTATAAATAATATTGATACTTTTGCCCTTTAAGAGTCGAATTTCAAAAAATTCCTTTTATAAAATATGGTGTGACCAAACCAGACACCTTCATCTTTAAAATGATACCTCATTTATCGATTTCGGTTAGTTATCAAGCGAGGTAAAAAAAAAAGTTTTGAGAAATGATATTTTTGCCCCTTAAGAGTTGAATTTGGAGAAAGTTTTTCTTAAAATATGATGTGACCACAGCGGATAATTTAATATTTAAATCGATACCTCATTTATTGATTTCGGTTAGGTATCAAGGGAAATAAATAGCTGGTGACAGAAAAAATTCATTGCAAAAATATTAATACTTTTGCCCTCTAAGGTTCGAATTTTTAAAAATTTCTTTCTTAAAATTTGGTAACGGAACCGAAGACATTACGAAGACCTCAATCTTTTAAATGATACCTCATTTATCAATTTTGTTTAATTGTCAAGGGAGATAAATGGCTCGAGATACAAAAAAACGCATTTTAGAAAAATTGACATTTTTGCCCTTTAAGTTTCGAATTACGAAAAATTCCTTTGTTAAAATACAACGTTACCACGGCGGAGACCTCAGTCTTTAATATGATCTCATTTATCTATGTCGGTTAGATATTAAGGGAGATAAATCGCTCGTGTCACAATAACGCATTGTGAAAATATTGATACTTTTGCCCTTTAAGGGTTGAATTCCGAAAAATTTCTGTCTTAATAGATGACGTCACTAAATCGGAGATCTTAATCTTTAAAATGATACTTCATTAAACGATTTCAGATAGGTATCCAGAGAGATAAATGACTTGTAACACAGAAAACAGAATTTCAGAAATTGACATTTTTGCCCTTTAAGGGTCGAATTCCGAAAACTTCATTTCTTAAAATATGATGTGTCCAAAGTGGAGACCATATGTTTTAAAATGACACATCATTCATTGATTTCGGTTAAGTATGAAGGAAGATACAGGTTTGTGACCTGATAGATGATTCGGCACTAGCATACATTCATTTCATATTTTGCGATATTTGGACTAAGAGATATTCCTAAACATTCTCCAAATGAGATTGAACTCTGACACAGTATCTCTTGCTAGCACTATTGATTTTTTTTTAAAACTGCTTAACTTCTCCTATAACAACTAGGTCTTTGGAGACGGGAAAGGAAGGGGGGCAAGGAATGGGAAGGAATTCGGCCATGGTCTTTTGAAGGAAGCATCCCGGCATTCACCTGGAGTGATTTGGAGAAACCATGGAAAACCCAAATCTGGATGCCAGGACGGGGATTCGAACCGCCGTCCTCCCGAATGCGAGGCCAGAACGCTAGCCGTTACACCACCACGCTCGGTAGCACTATTGAGGATCTGCTAGCATACGCATTTATTTTACACAAAGCCGCTTTGCTCTGGTGGTATTTCTCCACAGGGAACTAAAAAGGCAGGAGGGGAAAAGAATTTTTTTTTTTACTTATGGCTTGACGCCTTGTTGGCGTCGAGGTCATTAGAGGTGGGATGGAACTGGGGACAAGGAACGGGAAGTAATTCGGCCAAGGACTTTTAAAGGAAGCATCCCGGCATTCACTAGAAGTGTTTTAGGGAAACCATGGAAAATCCAAATCTGGATGCCCGGTCGGGGATTCGAATTGGCGTCCTGCCGAATGAGAGGCCAGAGCGTTAACCGCTCACGCACCACGCTCGGTAGGCGAAAAGAGAAGAATGGACACAAACTAATATTTCGATTCATATAAAAAAAAAAAAATGAGAAGAGAGAAAAAAAATCCTTTAGGGAGCGTCCATAAACTACGGGGCTAGGTCTAAGGGGGGCGGGAGAGAGTCTCCGAGCTAGGCAACGTAGCTTTACATTTATATTATTTGTCGCAGTTAAAATGAGGCACAGAACACACAACAGCATGTAAATATTTATTTCCGTCATTTCATTATCTCCGTATGTAATTTACGATAGTCTGACATGAGAAAACAGTACAAAATGTCTTCTGGAATCAATAGGGGAAAAAGCTACATGTGTGTGTGTGGGGGGGGGGGGGGGGGCACAGAAGGCCAAAATGGGCGTTCCCTTAACAACCATTCAACAATGAGTGCTATAAATTTTTTTCCGTGGTAGGAGTATTTTGTTTCCTAGAAATTCACTTTGTTAAACATGTACAAGAAGCATATCTAATAATCCTATTTTAATTTAGAATTTTATAGAAATATGTCTATTTGGATTTTTGGATCGTTGTCATATGCGGTTTCAGCACCTTGAGGAGTACCTGAGTGTTAACATGTTGGAGCTTTGATTTTCGGTAGTTTCGTAAATGATGGAGAAATATATTTTAACCGAGTTCTTTTTGCAGACGACATTCAGGTTTTCAGCAAAACTGAATTGCAGGAGGATTATAAATCTAAGGTCAGGTTTTCATCTTCGTGTTTTTAAGTACGCGCCCACTATTAAACCCGTCTGCTTTGTAACCAGATACTGCGACAGCCACTGTATTAACAGGGCCCTTGGTCGCCTCTCAGGCTATCACAACTGGCCGCGCTGCGGTTTCACTGTCACTGACTCGCACCCAAACCGCGACAATCAGGCCGGATATCCTATCGCAGTGAAAGCGGCAGCACCTGCCCCCAGGCGGACACCGCCTTCCTGTCCCTAGAAAAGACCACTCTGCATCTCATCAGAAAGTCTCCAAGCTTTTGTTATGGACTAAAAAGTAGTTATATATCCTTATTAAATAGCTCATGGAAACACCTAATTTTAATATCAGAAAAGGTGTACACAGATTTTGAGTCAAGCGTGTATTTCTGATAAATGTATTATATAACAACCACAATTAAGATACTATGAATTATTTTATGCTTCAAATACAGTAACTTTCAGTTTTATGAGATCTAACATTTTGAACAAAAGGAGGTATTACGGTTGGTCTCGTTTAGAAACTTGATATTCCATCGACGATATGAGTGAAACATCAATACAAGCTGTATTTTTTTTTTTGGTGACGGGGAGGGAGAGAAGTGGGGGGGGGGGCGAAGCGTAGGATCTAATCTTATCACTGGTGGTTTGCAGAATGAAAAGAGCCTCGATAAGAATTGGTAGCAAACATCGGGACTAAAATCGAACATGTGATATAGCAACATTAGTGTTTTCGGAAAACCATGGGCGACCAAGCTATGGATTATAGGAATGATATTCGAACTAATTCAGAATGTTGTAGAAGTTAATAGACTGTTAAACAATAATATAGAGTTAAAGAAAATACAATCCTCGTTGTGAATATTAACAGAAAAGTCAACCATCCAGGTGGAGTTTAACGAGGAATCTGAACCAGGAAACGACCTGGCATAACTCATGTGATCACCGGTAACTCGACTCTATAAACAAAATCTTTAGTACGTTTATCATAAAAACATTTTAATTTCTCTAATCTACGCTTACTGCGATTGGTCTCGAATAAATAAGTGGAAACATTTAGTCGGCAGTGATACATGTTATTTGGTTCCATTGCCCTCTGCAGCCCAGGCTATCCCATCCCACACATACTGTCAAGGCCACAACAACCAGTTATAAAGCTTGCACCGCAACCACACTCTCAATAATTCCCGGCAAGTTTTAAACGTCACTTAATTTATACCTTCCAAAAATCCTTACCAAACCAAATCCGGAAAGAGCATTAATTCCCTGGAACAAGTTTCTTACTAGCGCCTTGTATATTTAATTTAATTTAATTTAATTGCAATGGAGCACAGGCTCCGGTGGCAATTTCCCTACACAGCTATCTTCCCCCTATCCTGTATAATTTCCCTATGCATCCACTTGTGCTTTCCTTAAAGTTCTTTCAATCTAAGGTGGGTCATATAGCTCAACACCTCCCACCATAGCTCATTTCAGTTGGAAACTCTATTATCTTCAAATGAAAATTTTTCTCATTGCCTTGTGTCTCAACTTAAATGTTAATTTATGGTCACTGAGCTCTTTTTTATTCCAGATACTACTTTAATTCTTCGCTTAATATACATTCCCTCATCACCAACATACACCTTATTCAAACCCACCTCCTCTCTTCCACTCAACCTCCCATCCTAGCTGTTTTATGGCATCAATTACCTAGCTTATTAGCACAGTAATGTTCGCAGCAAATGTAGCTGCCTTCCTCTAAATCCCTCCTCCTCCTCATGTATTTGACGGCCAATGAAGTTCAACACCATTTCACCATACTTAAAAACTGGCGTAGGTTCGGTAAAAAACACGACAGTGACAGTAAATATTTTTCCGTGAACAGTCGTTGCTGGACAAACAATTTAATGTGGAATCAGTAGCACGGAACCTCCTGGTGCGTCTCATTTGATGAAGCGTAACTCTTAAAAATTCTTGGCCCAAACGATCTCGGAGACAAAGTGGAAAGCATTTTTAGATTGTTTGCTGATGATGCGGTTGTTCATAGGGAAGTAAGGAATTTGGCCGATTGCTTAGAAATTCAACGTGATCTGGATATTATTTTGGCATGGTGCGCTGAGTGTCAACTTGCGCTAAATTGTAAAACGTGCAAGACAATGAGCATAACTAACAAAAAGAATCCAATTGTTCAGAAATACGAGTTAAACAATTCAGTTATTGATATGGTCGATTCTATGAAATATTTGGGAGTAACATTACAAAGGAACATGATATGGGACATACACATCAATTCGTTAGTAGGTAGAGCTAATTCTAGGCTGCGATTCATAGGTCGAATCTTGAAAAATTATAATGAACAAACAAAGGAGATAGCGTACAAATCTCTTGTGCGTCCACATTTGGATTATTATTGTGCTATTTGGAATCCGTTTCGTAAGGGGTTGATCGAAAGTAGAGAGAAGAGCCGCTCGATTCGTGACCGCTTACTACAGTCCTTATGAAAGCGTCACAGAACTCATTAGTAGACTAGGCTGGGAGTCTCTGGTAGATAGACGACGCACGTTTCGTTTAAACTTATTGGTAAACATGTGTACTCCCATTTTCACTCACGAGTGTAGTGAAATACTTCTTCCACCAACCTATTTGAGCCGGAATGACAAGAAAGATAAGATTAGAGAAATAAGGTGCCGAACTGATTCTTATATGAATTCTTTTTTCCCTCGTACCATTAGGGATTGGAATGCACAACAAAGAGATTAGCTTTGGTGCTGAGCACCCTCTGGCATCCAGAATTTTGTGAATTACAGAGTATATATGTAGATGTAGATTTGAATCCGGAGATCCTGAATTTTTAAAGCAAGGGCATTATCAAGTTATTTTTTTTAACAGGAAATTTTATGAGATACCAGGAGGTCTCCAGATTTGGTAGCCCCCTCTCTTAAACACCTGGTACCTCTGTTCATTATCCTGTACGACAGGTGTAGGAATTGCTGCTTTTCCCTACCACCTCTGGAAATTAGCTTCCATTATTATACATAATACAGTATCTAGCGGTTTCAGAGTGTTGTTCAGTATAGAGTTATTCACCATAAGGGCCCTATTACACTAGGCGACTTGGCAGCGCAACCAGCCGCGGCACTGGTGTCTCTGTTGGCAACGCAACCAGGATTCTGGTGGCGCCGCCAGCCAGCCACTCGCACAACCCAGTAGTCACTTTGCTGTTATCCTCGCATTGTATGCGAATTGGGTAGTTGAATATGTCCAGTGAACTACAGAATGTCACTGTGGAAATGAGTGGAAGTGAAAGTGTAGAGAAGACAAAGGGGTAAAGCAAGAAGAATTTATCATTTTCGTATCTTTCCCGGTAATATCAACCTTTACTAAGTACATGATTAAAAGAATGACGATTTAGACATTCTTAAGTTATTAAAAAACTTGTTGTCGTCTGAATACAGTTTAATTGCGATGGAGCTAACACTCCGGTAGCAATTTGCACATTTACAGCACTCTCTTCACCCTCCTCCTTTCCTACAATGAGTCCCAATCCAGCTCCTGTACCTTATCAGTTACTGACTGGGTCCTGCGATAATTTCCACAAACAAATCTAGCTGCTCTTCTTTGCGCACCTTCCAACTCCTGTATTTGATCTCCAAAATGTGGTCGCAAACTACACCACCATATTCAACAAATGATCTGACCAAAGTTTTGTAACCCAACTCCCTAACTTCTCTGTTACATCCTCTCATCACCCTCTTCAGCAAATGAAGGATTTTGTAACCTTTTTCAACCACCTGCCCAATTGAGTTTATTAAACGTTATGCAAAGAATTTACACTTCATCAAGCAAATCTGACCCCACTCTGTAATCATAATTAACCTTTAGATCTATTTATCTTTGTATCTTATAAGCCGACTCTTCTTGGCATTTATCTTCATTCCATGCTGACCTACCCATTTAGATATTCTATCCAGATCATCCTGCAACTGTTCAGTCTTCACCTGTTTTTATCCTATTGTATACCATTGTATCATTTGCAAAATACCTAGATTCTGACCGTAACACAGTTATTCATTAGAATAATGAACAGCAACTCCCATTTTTACTTCCACTTCTCTTGATAATGTATTTCCTACTCTAACCCTTTGCTTTCTGACTTTTAAGAATTCCTGTGCCCAGCAAGTAACTTTTTCATCCAATTCAATACATTTCAGTTTATTTAAAACCATTTTATGGCTCACTCTGTCAAATGCCTTAGAAAGATCTAGTGCCACACTATCAACTTGGCCTCCCATTTCAAATTCATTTGAAATATCTTGCATATAGCCCACTATCTGAGATTCAAATGAATATCCTTGCCTAAAGCTATGTTGTCGATCTGAAAACTAGTTTCGTTCTTCACAGACATTTCTGATATAGTTGCATATCAATCTCTCAATCATTCTGCCCATCAATGATGACAAACTAATTGGCCAGGAACTGGTACTACTATCGGTCTTTTCCAATCCTTTGGTAAACAGCAAGTCTCCAAACTCATTTTAAAATTTTTTTTAAGGTAAGGTACAATATCCTATCCCACAATCTTTAATAAATCTGTAGTAATATTACCTACACCAGTTTTAGCTTTCTGAGTTACTTCGCAATTTCCTGAGAATTTATTTCAAATTTTGTAGGTTCGTCATTTATAATCTCCTCTGATTCATTCCCTCCCATCACAGGATGACTGTCCCTAGTTGTCTCACCAAACCTGACACTCAGTATCTCTGCAATTTTAAAATTGTAAAGTAGGAAGGGGGCATATGAACAGTAGACTGAACGCGTGGTGGCGAGTCTGCCGGCGCCGCCTGGTGGCCTAGTGTAATAAGCTACGTAAGATACAATGCCCCGCCACGACTCTCGGCCACCAGTGGTTGCCGGCCTGGTCGCCGGGCAGGGCAGCCAGCCGGCCGCCAGTTTCTGGCGGCGCCACTGGCTGCCCTAGTGTAATAAGCTCCATAAGACCGTGTGCCCAGCGACGAGCAGAGCCGCCAGTGGCCCGGCTGGTTGCGCCGCCAAGTCGCCTAGTGTAATAAGGCCCTAAGTTTTTACAGTTTAACTTGCCATCATTCGCAATAATGTGTGCCATACCAAACAATCAGAGGCTATTGTGAACAATACACTGGCCTCGGTTTTATTTGAAAGAATTAATAAAAGACATTGAGATAACTAGGAGTGGGTGAGAACGAGGGAGGGGGGTGTAACGAAAAGGAAGGTAGAAGGAGCTACCCCGACATTCGTCTGGAGTTATTGCTAGGAACTATGGAAAACCGAAATCAGGATGGCCGAACGAGTATTCGAGCCCATGTTCTCCCGAATGACAGGCCAGAGCGTTACCACTCACCAACCGAGCTCGGCTTGATAAAAGAAACTGTTCTGTATCAGATATCTGAAAAACTCTTAATCTAAAACATAGAAAGTATTAGCCATCGCCAAAGAATCTGTGGGACTGTTCATTTAAATCTGCTGTTTTCGTCGTACGCTCTTACTGTTGCCGTAATAGTAATTCTGATTAAGAGTATTATTTTGAACACTTATTGATATTTAAAATTAACATGGCTTTCACAACATCGTTATCATCGTGATAGTGGAAGCAAAATCCTACATTTGCGATGTTTATTGTAATACTATGAGCATTTTGCCTATGCAATATATGTTAAAAAAAGAAGGAAAAACAACACTTTTATACTTACGTTAACAAACATACGGGACTACTCGCATAAAATAAACCGAAGAGCCAGTTTAATTAAAGTAACATCAATTAGAAAAATATTAAACCCTTGAGTGTGGTACACTGCGCTGAGGCGCCGCACACTTCATAGGGAAAGTACAACGGATCGGGCAGGAGTACGGGACTCCGCGTAGTGGCCGCCACGTACGTATATGGGGTTTAGGCGGTTTTCCGCAGTCACCAAGGTGCATGCTGGGACGGTCCGCAATCTCCACCTCATAAACTACACGTTAAAATACACTTATCACACGCTGAATGTAGTTTCGCGCTTCACAGACAGATGGCAACATTTCTTTTGCCCCCTCAGTAGTTAGAACGACTTGGGAGTAGGTATAAAACGCTTGGCGTCAGCAAGGGCATGCGGCCGTAAAACCAAAGCTCGAAATTTGACCATGGCAGCCGTGAGTAAAAGTCATCGAAGGCAGCCGACCCCATAAAGATGGGAAAACTTGGTAAAAAAGATTTAGAAACAAAAAACTGCGAGCAGAATATTATTCCCACACAACGGTCTGGTAGCTCCGTGGCTACCCTTCAAGTCCCAGTGTGGCCAGTGAATTTTGAGGGCTTTGCTTTATTATAATGAGATCACTTGGACGTTCCATGATCAGGCGCTCGCAACAAACTGTAGTCTCCCCGTGACAGAGGCACAATGCGCACACAGCGAAACGCTGGTCTCCTGTTCTCGCTTTCAAATTTTTAAAACGATTCCCCAGTGCGCAATTTACCATCAGTGCTCAATAGAAGTTTAGAATCAGGCAGGCCTAATTGTTCAGCGTACAACCTTTTTTTCCAGACCATTCTGCTTTTGCCATTTTAGACCGAAAACAAAGCTGAATACCTTTGACAAAAGGCCAATGCATCCATGCACTGACTAATCGCGTATTAGTCAAGTTTTATTTCCCACTTTTCATTCATCAATTAAATTCCCATACGATAGTTTCAAAGACGCTTATTTTTAGGTGTCATTCTTATCTTGTTGACATACACACGGACAGCCGAAAATAAAATAGTATTTCTATTTATCCATTTCTTTTCTTTATTTCTATAACGGCCAAGACGTACAATTAATTATAAGAAAAATAATTATTCTCGTTGGCCTATACTTCAGTAACACAAGTTCAAATGCTTTATATTCAAATCAAGACTTGGTAAAACAATTTATTTCCAGATATACAACTCAAACTTTTAATATCTGATAACATATCAATATAAATGCGTTGCGATTTTAATGAAATCCACTCCAACACTTTAATTTAGCAAGATAACTAAAATGAACATACTACGTTGTTTTCAAGGTAAGACCAATTTCTTGTAAAAAGGTAGAGCGAACTGAATGATTAATAAGTCAGTGCTGGTTTGAAATGCGATGCTTTGTTCTTCTAACTATGAAGAACAATCGAGGCTAAATTAAAACGATCCACCGCGCCTTAGAAAAGCCGAGTTGTCGAAATTAATCATCGGAGGGCTACTGAACATAATGTTATCCGTTGCTCAGTAACGCATTTTAATTTCAGTTGGAATACACTTGTTTACAACAAGCTAGCCTAGCTCAACATGTGATGGCACCAACGTGTTGGTTCATAAGTCATAACGTTAACTCATAAGGTTATTCGCCACATGATAGTTTTCCTCGTTGAGATGCCTATCTTAATCTTTTTCTGACGACAGATGGTAGCACTGGGGTGCCTTGAAATGACCGTTATCATTAACGTTGATAATCAGGAGTCTATTAGTAAAATCAGAGTGAGCCATTGGCCTTGACGAGTGTGCCCAGACCAGCCTAACTCGTACAGTAAGCCCGCTTACTGCTGAAAGTGCACCTTTCGTCGGCTTGCAAATGTATTAAGTTGGAATTTAAGGAAATAAGGTGGTCCAGAAACCATGCAAAGGCAATTAACACTGTCAGGTTTACTCGTCAATCTGAACGGGACCACAAGTTCGGTGATGATCTCGTCTCCAGATGGTGAGCAATTTTTGTAGCACGTGTGCTTCTTTCAGTACTCAGGGTGTCCCCCAAGGACTCACTACTTGTGGGATCTGGGACCACATGTGAGCCAGAAATTGCTTCCACTTGGGCCAAGAACCATCTATTTACATTCCTATCGATCTTCCTTCGTCAGATCTTTTTCTTTTCTGACCCTGGTGCTATTTAGGGGTAGTGGAAAGGGTGTCGACGTTAGATTAAAATTGTATAGAATTTAGGAGCTTATCCAATTCAAAGTGTCTACTATAGGGGCAAATGCAGAGGTTTATGGTCTTTTTTATAAAAGTATATTTACTATCATTTATTGACTTGATTGCTTTAGAAAGAAATCATTTAACTCTAACTACAATGATATTTGAACACGTTCAAATAATTTTCTAGTTATCTCGACACGATATAGCACTAATCATATATATTATTTCTATAAGGTATTTTTTTGTCACAAGCCTATATCTTCCTTCATACTTAACCGGAATCAATGAATGAGGTGTCATTTTAAAGCTTATGGTCTCCACTTTGGTTAAATCGTATTTTAAGCAAGAAAGTTTTCGGAATTCGACCCTTAAAGGGCAAAAATGTAAAATTTTCTAAAATGCTGTTTTCTGTGTTACGAGTCAGTTATCTCCCTGGATACCTATCTGAAAACGTTTTATGAAGTATCGTTTTAAAGATTAAGATCTCCGCTTTACTGACGTCATATATTAAACCAGAAAGTTTTCGGAATTCGACCCTTAAAGGGCAAAAGTATCAATATTTTTGTAATGCGTTTTTGTGTCACGAGCGATTTATCTCCCTTAATATCTAACCGATATAGATAAATGAGGTATCATATTAAAGAATAAGGTCTCCGCCATGGTAACATTATATTTTAAGAAAGGAAATTTTCGTAATTCGACCCTTATAGGGCAAAAATGTCACTTTTTCTAAAATGCATTTTTTGTATCTCGAGCCATTTATCTCCCTGGATATCTAATCAAAATCGATAAATGAAATAGGAATATTAGGAGTAATGTATCAGCTTTGTGAAATCATTTTTTAAGAAAGAATGTTTTTGGGATTCAACCGTTAAAGGAAAAAAGTATAAATTTTTCTATAACCGATTTTTGTGTCACGAGCGATTTATCTCCCTTGATATCTAACCGATATAGATAAATGAGCTATCATATTAAAGAATAAGGTCTCCGCCATGGTAACATTATATTTCAAGAAAGAAAATTTTCTTAATTCGACCCTTATAGGGCAAAAATGTCACTTTTTCTAAAATGCGTTTTTTGTATCTCGAGCCATTTATCTCCCTGGATATCTAACCAAAATCGATAAATGAGGTAGGATTATGAGGAGTAATATCTCAGCTTTGTGACATCATATTTTAAGAAAGAATGTTTTTGGAATTCAACCCTTAAAGGAAAAAAGTATAAATTTTTCTATTACCGATTTTTGTGTCACGGGCGATTTATCTCCTTTGATATCTAACCGATATATATAAATGAGGTATCATATTAAAGAATAAGGTCTCCGCCGTGGTAACATTATATTTTAACGAAGGAATTTTTCGTAATTCGACCCTTAAAAGGCAAAAATGTCAATTTTTCTAAAATGCGTTTTTTGTATCTCGAGCCATTTATCTCCCTGGATATCTAACCAAAATCGATAAATTAAGTAGGAATATAAGGAGTAATGTATCAACTTTGTGAAATCATATTTTAAGAAAGAATGTTTTTGGAATTCAACCGTTGAAGGAAAAAAGTATAAATTTTTCTATAACCGATTTTTGTGTCACGAGCGATTTATCTCCCTTGATATCTAACCGATATAGATAAATGAGCTATCATATTAAAGACTAAGGTCTCCGCCATGGTAACATTATATTTTAAGAAAGGAAAGTTTCGTAATCCGACCCTTATAGGGCATCAATGTCACTTTTTCTAAAATGCGTTTTTTGTATCTCGAGCCATTTATCTCCCTGGATATCTAACCAAAATCGATAAATGAAGTAGGAATATAAGGAGTAATGTATCAGCTTTGTGAAATCATATTTTAAGAAAGAATGTTTTTGGAATTCAACTATTAAAGGGAAAAAGTATAAATTGTTCTACAACGTATTTTTGTGTCACGAGCCTTATATTTCCCTTGATATCTAATCGATATAGATAAATGACATATCGTATTAAAGACTAAGGTTTCCGCCGTGGTAACATTATATTCTAAGAAAGGAATTTTTCGTAATTCGACCCATAAAGCGGAAAAATGTAAATATTTCTAAAATACGTTTTTTGTGTTTCGAGCCATTTATCTCCCTGGATTTCTTACCAAAATCGATAAATGAAGTAGGATATGAAGAGTAATGACTGAACTTGGTGACATTATATTGAACCTCACTATTCATCGCATTTTATTCGCGAAATTTTCGCACGGGTCGTCTAGTTTAGATTGAATATCTAAAGATTAAAGGTACTATGCATAAATGGAAATATAAAAAAGCGTTAGGAAAGTCTTCAAGAACTCTGGTAATGATTTATTCTGTCAATACAACAGTGTAATGACAGAGTTTTTAGTGCAAACAGCAACTACTGCTGCATGTTTGAATGCAGAAACCTATTTAAGCAAAATCGACAAGCTGATAGATATATTTTGTGGAACGAAACAGTCCCATTCAGATCTGTGTATTACGTACAATAACTAGTTTGTCTCAGTTTTACTTAATTCTTTTGTTAAATGAAGCAGTGAGTCAAAAAGTTACGAATCTGAAGCAACACACTCGTACTAAAGGAATTAAACAGTCTGTTCTGGACACACAGCGTGATGTACAGGACGTCCTATTGTTGGCGGTGACGTATGAGTTCGTAAACGTGCACACGGCGTTCGAAGCATCACTGTTGTTCTGCATGTGTGCGACACGCGATGAATAGCTCAGTTTGACGGAGAGTGAAGAGCTGATTACATCAGCTGTGACGTGGCTTACAGGTACGATGTTCCGCGTCAAGGTCGTAGGCAACACACAGGCGTTCACTCGGCGTGTCCGCTCCTCAGTTTTAACGCGAACTTGGTTCCGAGATGTCACGACCTATCAAGAGTGATCGGTTAAGGCAGACTTGCTTTCAAAATTCAGCGCGGCCAGGAATAATTAGCAGCTTTACTCGATCATATGAGATACACCAGAACGTTCCGTGGGTCTGAAAATTGAAACTGTTACCAGGTCTTAAGACAATACGAATTTACTTTTAACATGAATAAGGAGAGTGGGGAATGATCTTACAGAAGAAAGAAAGATTTTAAAAGGTGTAAGACAAGGATGTTGTTTGTCACCCATATTATTTGACATATATTTGGAGGAAGTTATGAAAAGAAGTTTAAGAGGTAAAGGAGGTGTTTTCTTGGGTGGATGTAGGATTAGCTACATAAGGTTTGCTGATGACATGATTTTGCTGGCGGAAAGTCTAAAGATACTCAGAAGAATGTTAGAGGCTTTAGACAAAGGGTGTAAGGAATTCGGAATGAGAATGAATAGGAATAAAACTAAATGTATGATAGTGGGAAGGAGTAGGAAAGAAATGATAACGCATCAAGGCGAAATAATTGAACAAGCGGATTCCTCAAATATCTCGGGAGTATTGTGAGTGGTGATAGGAGTTGCAAGAATGAGGTGGTGGAAACTAGAATAGCAATGGCAAAGGAAGATTTATATAGAAAGAAAAATTTATTATGCAGAAGGCTCTATAAAACCTAAAGAAAAAACTAGCTAAATGTTTAGTATGGAGTGTAGGACTAATTATGGTATATGGGGCAGAAACATGGACGCTACGCAAAAAAGATCTAAAGATGTTGGAAGCTTTCGAAATGTGGATGTGGACAAAATAATTTGGAAAGACAAAGTAACGAATGATGAAGTGCTGGAACGAATATGAGAGGAAAGGTCGCTTATATAAACAATACAGAACAGAAAAAGGAACTGGATTGGTCATGTGCTGAGGGATGAGTGCCTGCTTAAAACTGCTCTGAAGCGGATTGTAAACGGAAGGAAAAGAAGAGCCCGGCGAAGAAAGAAAATGATTGATGACACCATGATAAATAGGAAATATATAGAGACCAAGAGAATGGTGGAACAAAGGGAGGCTTGGAAAGCTGTCACTGTGAACGGAACTGCAGAATAGCAGAAAATCCTTGATGATGAAGGCACAAATAAATATTTTTTGGCTGTTTCAAATCCGTTCTCTGAAAACTGCTTTCCTCCATTTTTTAATAATTTCTTTCCAACTTGAAAAATAAAACAGCAATATTTTCATATGCAACAGTGCTGGGTAACCTCTAATACCCAACGAAAAACTTGCAGCTAATTTTATCATGATAGAGGATGAAAAAGTTTATATCTGTTTATTTTCACTTTTCATATAAAATACAGTACAGCACCCCCCGTCCTACGCATCTTCCTTGCATGAAGAAATTGCTCCCTGCAACAGAAAACATTCACTTCAAGCAGATGATATCCCCAGTCCGTATGATAAGGGGCGTCCATTAATTACGTGACGGGAAATAGGGGAGGAGGTTCGGCGAAATCTCACCAAGTGAGGGGGGGGGGATCAACGGAAATCTCACGTCATTTTAGAGTGGGGGGGGGGGGGGTCCGGAATACCGGAAAAACACCTCACGTCATTATCGGACGCCCCCTAATCATCGACATGTATTAGGAGACCAATAATGCCATATGGTCGAGTGGTTAAATTAATCAGTACGAATTATTGCGCTACTGTAAACGAACATAAACCTCATGTAAAGAACTGACGATCTAAGGAAAAAGTTAAAACTCCTTACTAAGAATTACCGTCGTCATTGTAAGTGTTCTCATAGTATAGAGCGTGAGCAGAATACAAATCTCATTACTGACGTGTGAACACACCGTTTTCGTGAAATGCTTATTTATTAGTAACTATAGAACCGTGTTCGCAAGCTATTTCTCACAAGGTATTTTAGAGTCAGCTTTGAGTTAAGAATAGTCGTCAACTGCAGTGACCCGCAAAGTAAAACGATTTGTTATAGCTGGAACGCGCATTTCGAATTTACGTTTGCAGCTTTACCCGACGTCAGCCAGTTTGAAGTGCTGCTTTTTATAGATCCAAGAGACCAGTAGCACTCATAAATTTATATAACTATAACACAGTTTAGGTTTTCTGCTCTGTTACTTGTCAAATCAACGTAAGTAAATAGTTTGATTAAAGTATCTGGCGTAGCATACTGGCTTCCTTGCCATAATATGTTAGAGCGGCCTTTTTTTCTGCTGCTCTTTACCCGTCACGAAATACAAACTATACTAAGCATGAGAGGCTTAGAAAAGGGCGACACAGGAGTGTGTCGAGGTTGATAAAGTGCTATTCGGAAACACAAATGTATCAATATTAATCTCGTCACTTACGCGCTAACGCATAACTTGTCTGCTTCGAGAGAGAAATAAAAACGAAATGTAAGTAGTTTAATAAATAAGTAACAAGGCAGTGACGGGAGAATGAGGTTAATAAACGCAGCGCAGAGAAAAGCAGAAAGCTGTCGTGCCGATAGCTATCTCTCAAGGTTAACGACAGACCAGCTCGAGGATAGATATTTTACACGAAGTTGTGAGATGCAAAACAAACTTTAAGACATTCTGTAAAGTTTTGGATTTCTCCTTTCGTTCTGCTGCACCATAAACCTCGAGTTCCAACTCAGTCACGAACGAATCATTCAAGAAATTTAAATGTGACCAAATGCGGCATAATTTAAACAGCTGAAGTTGCTTACAAATACTTCGATCCTTCAGCAACACTGATTAGACAACTTAACAATGTAAATAAACCACTTTATGCATGGCTAAAAACATAGTGATGGTATTGGGGAGTTGGAATCGAGACTCGTGGGTGGTAGTAACGCTCTGGCCTGGCATTCGAGAAGACGTTGGTTTAAATCCCCACCCGGTCATCCAGTTTTAGATTTTCCTTGGTTTCCGAAACCACTCCAGACGAATGCAGCTCATGGCCATGGCCGAGTTGCTTCCCGTTCTTTGCCCCCAGTGTTTGTCAGTCTCTAGTGATCTCGACGTCAATGGTGAGAAGGCGAAAAACCATAAGCACCCACGACCGGCCCTCATTCTGGCAGCTGCTCTTACCGTCAAACTAAAAGCCTCTTAGGTAGAAAACAGCGATATATCAAGGAAATAACTAGATTTGATTTTATAATAGTGAAAGAGCAGGTTTAGGAGTTCTTTATTTAATTCAGATATAAAATAGCTTTTGAGCGTCTACCCGGAAATGTAACCGACCATTTATATTGATATACAAAAATTCAACCTCCGTTTATTTGTGCTTGCAAAACTCTAAAAGTAGTCGGTCGATTGATTTGAATTTTTTCCAAATTGTGGTTGGCGGCCCGAAGAAAGTTTTTTAAAAAACAAAACTCCAAAAACCACCACATCTCCCCATTTATACACCATAATTTTCATACAAACCCATATACTTTATCCCAGGGGTGGCCAACCAGAGCTTTGGACATTTTTGCGGCTCGCAATATTCATCACACTTTTAAAAAATATATTTATTTTATAATGATCAAAGTAGTATAACCAATGTATTAAAAAAGGGAACATTTGTGCATCCATATATTCAAAAATTAACTATATAATTTATGAGAATAAATTAATTTTGATTTAAAAATAATTATCATGAGAATATATGACAGATATTGCCTGTTTTACGAGTTTACAGTTACGAGTCCACAGAATAATTAAATTATATTCACTCCAAAAAAAATATCTGTAGTGGGTCTGTGGGTCTAAATCTAATATGGGGATATATAATTTTATACGCGGCTCGCGGAGTTATGATGTATTTCCAAAGTGGCCCGCAACATCATTTGGGTTGGCCACCCCTGTTTTATCCGATTTCGATGGAACTTCACACAAACATACTTTAAAACAAACAGAAAAAATACTATCAACATTTGGTTTGCAAAATCCCAACCCCGCTCCCCCTTTCCACCCCCTTAAATTTTGTCAATGTTCCTCGCACATACCCACAGTTTTTATCCGATATTGATGGAACTTTGCACACATTTATTTAAAACAAAGAGAAAAATATTGTCAACATTTCGTTTGCAAAAACCTAACCTCTCTGCCCCTTTACCTTCACCCCTCTGAATTTCCAATAACGTTTATAGAAACTCACAGTTTTTATCGGCTTTCGATGGAGCACTGCACAAGAATACTTTAAAACAAAGAGAAAGATATTGTCACAATATTGTCAACCCCCCTCCCCCCACTTTTTACCACATTTAATTTTTGCAAATATTATTTATACAAGTTACTGTTTTTCTCTGATTTCGATGCAACTTTGCACACATGTACTTTAAAACAAAGAGAAAAATACTGTGTATCTTGGATTTACAAAAACCCACCCACTCTCCCCCATCACTCTACTTAAACAAAATTTATTTGAAACCATTCAGTTTTTTTTGCAAATATCTCGAAAACGGTAGGGAAATCGGTCAAATTCGATGGCAATATTCTGAGAGACCGTAACATTATCTGTCAAACGGCGTTGGTCCGATTCCGAACAGACAACTGCTGACAAACAAATTGGAATTATAAATTTAAAAATTGTTTTAAAGTTTTAGTGGCGACATACAAATCTACAGTGTTTGTCTGATCTCGAAGGCTCTGTGCGCATATATGACTGAGCCACAGCAAAGCGTGACCGGGTTTAGTTAGATTGATATAAAACATCGGAACTGATGCCAGAAACCAAAATCACGAATTATTGTTGTAGCTTATTTCACTCCGAAATATCTTGGACCATTCTTGTAGACCAGAGTTTCTCAATCTTTTTCAGCTCGAGGACTGTTAAAATGTCAAAAATAATTCTGCAGGCTACTACCACATAGGGGCTTAATTTTCTACCTATGAGAATATTTAAAACGTGGTTCTCAATTGTTAATAACTTCTGTGGAAACATAGTTTTGAAATTGGATGTTAACTATTAAAAGTAAATAATTTATTGACTAGACTTAAAATTTACTAACGAAGTACCCTAATAATGTCATGCCTGTGGACCACAGCGTGAGAATCGCTGGTGCAGACTAACAGATTTGGTCGACATGTATGAAAATGCTTGGCCAAGTGGAAGCGAGTCAGCGAAAGACTCACCAGTTAATATGTTTGTAAGCACAAAATAGAGAAACAGTATTGTCAGATAAACAGAGGCAGTTTGTTGACCGACCAACCATTAACTCAGCATTACAATGGGTTAATTTAGCCACCTGGCGAACCATGTATCGTACAAACATTTCCTTCCCATAACATCTTACGTTTCAGAGAATTTAGGACCCATTTTAAAATTGTTACGGGAACGAATAATGGTGGCAAAGTTTTTTTAAAAAAAATATTTAGTAATATCGAAAAGCTTTGCACACCGTATCTACTATATAATTTCGTTAGGTCACCCACTCACCTCGATAGCTATTGGCTGGAGAACGGTGTCACGTGTCAGCCTTCGCTCGCAAAACAGCGACCAGTGATACCATTAGAAGAAATTCGTGGTTATGTCCACAATTTAATAGCTAAACAACTGCCACCAAATTAATTGCCATAATACATTCATTAAGTTTGCTTTTCGTAGTGTTTCATAGCTAAAAAATATCGATAATCTTTACGTCTGAAAAAACGTTGATCTGTTTTTCAGTAACATGTTGCCAATGAAAGCAACTTAAAAAAAAAACCTTTAAAAAATTAAATTAATCACGGTCTCTGCTGTAACCACGAATGCAAATTGTCATTCTGGCTTAGGATAAATTTCAATTTAATCAAAACTTTCACTAATGTAGTTGCTTGAGCAATGTCTATGCATTACGGTTTATTTTCTTTTACAGGTACTTTACTGACAATTTTCGTTAATGGTCTTTCTTCATATTCGCTGTACGTGAGTTATTAGGTTATTTTAAGTGGATATCAGACCAAATATGTTACCGAATAAACTATTCGGGCAATTCGTTTTTTCGGAATTACTCAACTGTTTAATAATATGGAATGTGTATTAAGTTCTCTGACCGTTACAAATACTATGACCAATGGTTACATTGTTAGTGTTTACCCAGTCTCAATAAAAAACAACGTGATGCTTTCGAAGCAAACAGAATTTTTTTAAATTTTACAGAGTGAACTTTAAGAGTCAAATACAAGTCAAGTTTGAATTTAAGCAATTATAAGATTGCACTGTCGTCCCTGTTTGTGTTTAATACCTACCTGTGTAATGCTTCTGAGTTCTTCAAGCTCAAGAGATTTTATTCACCCTGAAACACAGGTCAAGTTTATATTTTGTCAAATCAGGTCAACCTGTCATAATGTTTGACCCTAAAAACTGGAACTATTCTAGACCCGTGACGATATGCAAAAACCGGTCACGGCCTTACAAACGTTTCTAATAGAATAGAATGATAATATAATCTGAATTTAAAATAAAATATCTTAAATTCTTTCAGAAACACAAACTTTAGCTGTAAATTTGCTAAGAATCCAAGAGCAAAAAATACTAGTAACAGATTGTTTATTAAGAATATTCACTGATGATCCAAAACATTGACCACAGCTCACCCACAGATTGAATGTCGTCTGGTGACGTAGCGGGTACGTCATGCGGTATAGAAAGTATACGAATGGAGCAGACGCGTAGTGAGTCATTCTAGCGACGATACATGTGGCAAATTGGGAAAACAGCTGACGTAAGTGACTTTGACAAAGAGAAGATTGTTATGGCTCGGCGCCTAAAAACGAGCATCTCGGAAATGTTGAGGCTGGTCGGCTGTTCGCATGCTACCGTAGAGAGTGGTTGAAGGATGGTGAAACCACGAGTAGGCGAGAAGGTTGTGGATTTCCACGCTTCGTCACAGAAGGTGGAGGTCGGAGGTTTGCCCGTTCTTGAAAGCGGGATATGGGGCGACCTGTGGCAGATCTGACGGAAGAATACAATGCTGATGCAGGAACAAAGGTTTCAGCGCATGTTATCGAACATGGGGCTCCACAGCAGACGGCCCCTATATGTTGATCCAACAACAATTACAATTGTAGCGGGCACGAGATCGAGACTGGATGCGTGTCGCTGGTCGGATGAATCACATTTCTTGTTACACCAGATCGATGGCCGTGTCCAGATACTCCGTCTTCCATGCCCAGGCTGCTCAAAACACGCACCGCTCCACTGACACAGGCTGGTGGGGGACATTCACCTAGGCTTCCATGGAAGTTGTAGTGATAGAAGGTACCTTGACAGATGAGGACTACAGGAAAATTACAGAGAACACCTTTTTTATTGCTTTACGCCTCGTCGATGTCGAGGTCACTAGAGGCGGGAAAGGACTGGGGCAAGGAATGGGAAGGAGTTCGGCCATGGCCTTTTGAAGGAACCATCTCGGCATTCACCTGGAGTGATTTGGCGAAACCACCTTCATCTCCTGATGTCTTCCACAACAGCGATGACATCTTTCGGTAGGATAACCGTCCATGTCAGAAGGGCAGATTCATGCTACAGTGATTTGAGGCGCGCGGTTGTGAAGTCATGCTAATGTCTTGGCCACCAAATTTGTCGGACCTTAACCTGATAGACCTCATCTGGGACGCTATCGGGCGCTAACTCCGCATCCACAAGCCACCGACCCGTAAGTTAAGGGAACAGCTCGACCTGTGAGAAGGCATCTAGTGCCAGATACCTCCGGGACCTACGAGGCCCTGCCGAATCTATGACACGCCGAATCGCTACTGTGTTGCATTCCAAAGCATACTAAGCAGTTGGCCAAAAATGTTTTGATTTGTAAGTGTAATTATAAAGTAGGCACGGTATTAGAATGATTCAGGAAAATAGTCCAAGCATGGGCGCCGGGAGGGGGGTGCAAGGGGGTGCACTTGCACCCCCCTGCTATGAAAGAAAATACACAGAAAAAGATTAAGAAACCAAAATTTTATTATTAAATTCACTGTTTGAATAATAACTTAAGGCGCGTAGGTTGTTGTCGAAATTTGTTCAACATCTTGTCAATAAATTCAGTATCCTTAATCAATAAGTAATAGGTATTATATATATATACGTATATATATATATATATATAAAAACAGATGCACCCCCCTTAAAGTAATTCTGCCGGCACCCATGAGTCCAAGATATTTCTTGTGAACTTTTTCTGCTTGTAATCCGAAACAGAAGCAACACAAATCAGTTATGAAATCTTAGCCTTCGGCGGCCAGAGTCAGTTGATTCTTGGCTGTCCGGGTGGCGCCGCATCATATTTCTTGTAGCCGACGTTTCGACCCTCATTCTGTAGTCTTCTTCCAGGGCAGAACTGAAGACAACAGAATGAGGGTCGAAACGTCGGCTACAAGAAATATGACGCGGCGCCATCCGGACAGCCAAGAATCCACAAATCAGTTATCCTTCTTTGTGAACTCATCATAAACATTACTGTTCAACCAGCACTGTAGTGCTGTCACCGGGAACTGAAGCTAAATACCCTCGTAAAGCACATATTCCAACTGGAAACCACATGCAAAGGACAGTTATTAATTGCGAGGTGAATTTTGAAGTCGAAACATTAAACTTTCTTTGACAGCAATTTTTATGTCATGTCTCTTACATGTATTTTTGAGGCTTCTATTTACCCATAGTTGACATGTCTTTGTTCGTTCTTTTGGTGCCACGACTCAGGTTGCTATCAAAATAACCAGCCGGTATGATACTTAAAGTCAAGCTGAAGGTAAGCGAAAGAAACGTGTTCAGTTTCCTCGCTGTCACTTATTGACAACAAACAAGTTGCGATGCGTGGTTACGCCCTCTGAAACTCGACACCGCAACTCGATACCGGGCAGCGTGAAGTCACGGCCACCGGGCTAGACAGCCGGTCATTATCACCGGTAACACAGTCTCTTACGTAACTCCTAACCCTAACCAGATATACAACTTACTACAAGCAATGACAGCAGTATTGCCAATGTTCCGCTCGCAGAACACGAGGCCAACTTCCGGAAACCTGTAATCCAATTGCCATCTACTCATCATACGTATCTGACCTTTTTTTTTAACACAAGTGATGGGTATCCACGAAATTACGCAAATCTCAAATGGAAGGCTGCTGCTGCAGCCGAGCCAATAGTCTCTCTCTCTCTCTCTCTCTCTCTCTCTCTCTCTCTCTCTCACACACACACACACACACACACACACAACGGAATTTCTTTCATAGCCGATACGAGTGAGACGAAACACTACTTTAAAAGCCTGCACATAGACTGTCGGAGATTTTGGATTTCCTCGTAGTTCCTTACCAAGCGCTATACTGAGCCCTTAAAGCGTGACGCAGACAACAACAAAAAAAGAAAGAAACGTGACGTATTCACATTTTCTCAATACGTTTACATGTGGACTGGCTGTTTTAGCACGAGATAGACACAAAGTAATGTATAATGACTGTCTTTAATTAAGGAATACCGTAATACTGTTCCTGATCAAATACACTGGCAGGAAGTGGAAGGAATAAGATACAGAACAGTATTCATTTTCGCACTGTCGGAAACTGCCCGAAATGAATTGAAGAAGAATTTTAACCACAGTGATCATAAACTCTGCCGGTCACTTAAATACGGATAGCAAAATATGCTTCTCCTTAATCGTCACTGGTTCCGAAAGAATGACATACCGCCATCCTGACAAACAATGCGAGTCCACAGGAACGCCATGATGCAGAGGTAAACTGTTCACAGAACTACAGGCTTATTCAGAAAGAAGGAACAGCTTTTGGATTTTTATTTCTCACAAACTGTGAAAGATACAAGTACTTAAAACAAATCACTGGATAGAGTAAGGTTCAAAATTTGTTAACTCCGGTCTATTAGTTCCATTCACTGCCGTCAACGAAGCTGTTGCCTGTTTACGTGGAAATGGCTGCGCCATTGAGGTAGTTTTGTGTGTTACAGTATACAGTAAATGAATCCATGTTGATTTACAGCGTGCATTTCGTCTAAGTTCAATAAAATGCCACCTCGTAATAAACAGATTTACGATTAGCTAAGAAACACCTGTTATTACGTAAAGTGGGCACATTTCCAGTAACTAAGGATGAGTTAATACGCGTATGAGAAGAAATGGACCACCGGTTTGATTTTGGTCGCGCAACAAATGGTGCCCATGTTGAATGTATACCGTAGGCAGCAACCAAATACTGAAATCGGGACGATTCGTCAACAAACATTCACCTATTTTCCAAACACGATCAAGTATATTCGTGTCAATAATTGCGATGGAAGTGGAGTTGATCACGCACGCTCAAGTATGTGTGACAAACCAATAGTGACACCTTGTGTCGACTGGAGCGTAGTGCCCAGTATCGAACTTGACGTTTTATCGTATTTATATTGGTTGTTTAAAAAGAAATATCGGAAAAGGAATGAAAGATTGGCATTTTACAAGTTATGACCTCCTGCAAAGAAGACAGAATAACCACATTAGGCTACAAAATGTAATAAATTATGAGTTTTGAGCTTGGCGTAAGATGGCAAAGTGTACGAAGGGCTATTTCTGTTATCGCGTGACTCCCCAGAAACTAAACACTTTCAAGTGAAGTCATATCTCCTCATCAACGCTTAACTGCGAGTTCACGATTCTTAGAAAAGTTTAATGCAACAAGGAAATGGCATATTTAACAATTAAACCGCCAAGCATTGGATAGAATTATCTATGAGACATAGCTGTGGAAGTTTTAGAAAAATGGCGACTTCAAGGTTAGAACAAATCATATTTACCCGCAGAAAAAGTGTGAATAGGAATCAAATAACAAAACATTATTTCTCTTTCGCATTACTTCTCAAATTTGGTGCAGTATTCAAGATTTTTGCCGAGAGCATCTCGATTACGGATGCAACCGATCACGAGGATTACCTTGTGACGAGTGAGTATATGAAGAGGGCGCTCACACACGGGAGGGTAAAGAGTCGCCAGAAGATGAGCAGAGTCCTCGCCAGCCAAGTTCTAACAGAGTTCCCGCCGCTGAGGTCGTATGGCATCCCCCACAGGATGTTCCCTCATAGTAACCGTTCGTATCTATTGGTTGACTCTACGACCACTGATTGCCGATTGCCATGAAAATAGTGATGCTTCTTCTGTTGAAAAATACGGTTGAATTGTGAATTAAGGTTCCTAGTTTTGCCTGAAAAAGAACTAAAAGTCTGAAGGTTTACTGTTTGAAGACCTGACGAATCCAAACACGGTCAAGCCATCAGTCCTCAAACTAGATTTTAAGCTGTTGGAAAACCGCCAAAGACATCTTCAAGCCATCCGACTAACAAACTTATACAAGATCAAACTACATATCAACAAAGCTTGACTAGTAAAATTTTTCAAATTTACTCAACTGCGAATGGGAGCCTATAAAAACTATTGAGGCAGGCCTAGGATACGTAGGGCTAGTGCGCTGTGGCTTATCAAAGGAGATGGGTGTACAATAATAAGTCACAATCAACTGCGATCTGGCTAAATGACCGCATAAAACTGAACAACAAAAAGACCAAACAAACTAAACATAAAATAAAAGAAATACTACTGAACAGTATAATACAGGGTGAACAAAAAGTACTTTACAACTTTGAAATGATAACTTATCGAATCTGTAGATGTGTCATTTTGTAGCAAATAAACTCAAGTTTCACATAAAAACGTATCATTTTGGTTCGACGTGAATACTACTTGTCATGCGGCAAACATCCCAACGGTAATCAATTTTTTTCCATACTTGTTGCAGCAAATCCGGTGTAACTTGTGCAACGGCAACGTAGATTCGATTTTTCAGGTCTGCCAAATTGTTTGGTAGGGTAGGAACATGCACACGATCTTTAATGGAACCCAGAGAAAGAAATACAGTGGTATCAAGTCTGGGGAGCGAGGTGGCCATGTGATTGGCCCTTCACGGTCAATCCACCAACATGAGAAGCCAATGTCGAGGAAACCTCGAACTTCCGTGATGAAATGAGGTGGTGCCCCGTGTTGCTGGTAGTAAACCATCCTATCTCGGTCACCTTCATCGATATGTGGAATTAAAAAGTTTTCAAGCATATCCAGATACATAATACCAGTGACAGCTTTTTCCATGAAGAAGAAAGGGCATTACACTTTCAATTAACAATTAACTTTGGGGCTGTCACGAACGTGTTCCAGGGTTGCATGAGGACTTTCGCTGCCCTATATACTGCAGTTGTGGGTGTTCACCATGCCACTGGTATGAAATGTTGTTTCATCGCTGAAGATTATTGTGTTCAGGAATGTCTCGTCGCTCTCTATCCGATGCAACATTTCAGCACAGAATTCCCCACGAGCAACCTTATCTGCATCTCTAATGTGCTGTGTCATTGTGAATCTGTATGGTTTCAAGTGTAAACGTCTACGCAATACTCGCCAAACAGTCTTTTGTGAAATGCCAGTCTCGCGTGACGTACGTCGCGTTGATTTTTGTGGACTGCCCCAACCTGTTCGACGTAATAATCAACACGCGGGAGACCTGGTAATTTAGTATCATGTCGTCGTGAATAACCCGTTCTCAACAAAGTTCTTGTGCCATGAGTAAATTGTAGGCCTGCTTAGAGGTTCTTCACCGTATTCGGTGCGAAATTTACGCCGAATAGTTTAAAAAAGTGGTATTTGACTTTTTAGCCATTCAGCCAGCATCATCTGTTTTATTTTCCTCAATTATGTCAGATTATTCCAGTACTGTTGTGAAAGGACAAGACAGGACGAACACATCACTTAATTAAAACCACCCATGCCATGGACAATGCGAAGCCCCATGTTACCGAAACCAGCTGCCGAGTTCGATCCATGAAACCAAAACACACAGCGAACACGCTTCGTACCAGTGAAAACAGCCATTTTAAGTTTTAACTGTGCACTACGCTGGCGCTCCTGTTGGCATGGTATACCAAACTTGTTGTTTCCTACAAAATGACTACCGATTCCGTAAGTTATCTCAAAAAAAATTTATATCGTTCCAAACGTGTAAAGTTCTGTTTTAATCACCCTGTACTGTACACAGTTTTCGTTAGGCAGTGGAGAGGTTCTATTACCAAATTGTCAGAAGCCAGTAATATCAGCACCTTGTCAGTACGAATAGCTCTAACACTACATTCAGTTTTTAGTTTTCATGTTTCCCGGCTGGCACCTGGTTCAAGTTCGGCCTCTTTGTTTTTGCCTTCTTCCAGGGCCGAATCGCACTGAGACGGGTTTCACATGCTCTGCTAAACACAACTAGTGTTCGGTGTTCCTGATGGTTTGAACAGTGCTCTCTCTGTGAGGGGAGCAGACAGAAACTACTGTAAAATTTTAAAAGAAGCGGACACTGCGGATGAGTCGGACAAAGGAAAGCAAAATAAACTGTTAGAGAACCCACAAGACACCGACTGGAGAATCAAATATTTAAAATAGCCACGCTAGCAACACGTGAAAAGTGTGTAATCATGCTTTTTTTCTACTTAAGTCGCGCCCCTGGACGGTTGACTGAGAGATGGTAAAGGTGTCATGGACGCGAAAAGGTGTGTTGCAGAAGGCCGAACGTCCTGCGTACACTATGTTACGCACTAGCTTGAGCAATCAGGTGGAGCAGGTGGTGACAAAGGACCATCGTTGGCTACGCGGGAGTGTCTGTTAAGTTGGTATTTATATATGATATGTGCACACCATTCAGCACGAAGACCTGGAGATGCGAAAGATTTACACAAGGTGAGACTCAAATGCCGAAAAAAAAAAAAAGAAAGAAAAGAAATCACTATGCAACAAGCATTTTTCACTAGATGCCTGTATAAATGACACTTTAACTCCAGACAGAGTCAACCAGTATAATGGAAGCACACAAACTACTCGCCATCTACAAAATTTCAGATTACTGCCAGCGTTGAGGAAATAATAGCGGCTATGGTTTGAGGCAACGAAGTCGTGATAAATGCTGAGTTGCAGAGGGCAACACGATGATTGCTATGAAACTATTTTAAAGTAATAGTAGTTCCTTCTTGCACTGTCAGGAAAGGCTACATATGTGCTCTACCAAAACAAGTCACTGGATGTCCCTACCCATGACACTCTACGGCACGACAAGTCGGAATACTCGCTATTTTTTAATTTCTTCCAAACAATAAATGACGCACTCTATTTTTTGGCCATGACGCTCTTACAAAAAAGATTTTGCAGTGAAAAAAATATACCCCTGAAGAATAGTTCGCAGCTGCAAAGTAATCATGGTGACGAGGTTGTGAAAAATTTGTACCTTTTGAGAAATTGGGGTAATTTTATCTTTCTTATTCAATATTGGGATGCCTCAGAACTTGAATGTACGTCTAATAGACAGTGATCATTGCTTCATGAAACACAGAATAATTCTTAAGTGCAAGTTTCCCGAAAGAGCTCCGTCAGTAAGCCAGTGTACTCTCATCCACGAACTACCAACAGACGGTCTGTCGATGAGATATCCACAGGTTACCACATGAGGAAGAGAGAATTCCGCCGCTGTAATGAGAGTGAAGCGCTACAGACAATCGATAATTACGCTCTTTGTTCGCAAAGTGTATCAGCATAACCCGACTTCATATTCCGGCCCACCGTAACTGCTTCTACCTCAGAAGTGGAAGTTGTCTATGTACTGAGAATATACGGTTGTATGGACTAATTGATACATACATACATACTTTTTGTCACAGTTTAACTTTGAAACTTTATTTCATTAAACATAATTATTATTCAAACAACTCTTGATATAATATAAGAAAATAATTCTGTTGAAATCTGTTACCAAATCTTTAATCGATATTCTTTAATGAATGGAGTCATCCGTAGATCGTAGAGTTTGAAATGAAAATACGAGCTTCAGACAACATGCAATCAAATAACTAACAAACTGCCCCACAAAGGTTAAGTGAGAGACGCCTGGGAACTTGACTTTTACCACAGCTGCAAACACTAGACGAAAATGAGTGCACACGGAGGGACGTAAATTCTAGGAAACGATCTGATTAAAGAGATGTCCTGACGCACCTGCAGATGTAAGAAAACCGGGTTTTGAGAATTTAAATGATTCCCATAGCAGTTACCTTATGGGAAGTTGCGATGTAACTAAAATTTGCAGACCCAATCGGTGATTAAACAAAATCAATAAATGAGTACTAGGACCAGTCTGGTAGCTCAGTTCAAGGTACAAGGTTAAGAATCGACAGGTCTATTCGAATCTCGATCTCGGTTGGATTTTTTACGGACATTAAAACTGATCTTCGCCTTATATAAAGTTATGTTTTTGTTTGTTTGTTTGAACGATAAACTGTAGGTCCTCTGTACCAGGTGCGATTATCGCATTACGTTAGGCTGCTTCGACATGTCGCACGAATTATCATCAGTAAGACTGCCTCTAGCCTGTCAGTAGGTATCAACTGAAAATACATATATATATATAATGATAATCATATTATTATGTATATAGCAAACACACATTCTGAATCTTACCACTACGGTGAATTACTTTATAAGACTGCGAAAGCTTTTTTATTATGAATAACGAAGGCGACAAATAAAAATACTGAAATTTACAGACTCGTACACACTAAATTTGGCCGCCGCTGAAAAATTCTATCACTCTTATTTTGCAAAATATGACTTCAATGTCATCCCAGGAAACAGTAACGCAATACTGGCAAGCTAGTAATGCGTTACTGTTTCTTAGGATGACATTTATGTCAGATTGTGCAAAATAAGAGTGATAGAATTTTTCAGCGGCGGCCAAATTTATTGTCAAAATGTGTACGTTCGAAATCTCATCTACACGTTGCAGCAGTGATCAAAGGCGAGCCTGGTGGCATTAGGTACCTACAAATACAATTAGCCACGCAGATGGCGACCGTATACCAGTATAGCATTGTCAACGATTCTTGACTGTTTAAAGTTTAAACAGTCCACAGGTTAACTGAAGTTAAAATATGTCAAACATAAGCAGCGTTTTAAATAAAATTAACGTTCCTTACATTGTTTTTCTTTAAATTTAACACGATGTACATTAAATTTTATCAAACGTAGACTTAAGATATTCTACTACCCTTAAAAAGCCATTGATGTGCCTGAAACATGTCGAATCGTGACACTACGACCGCAGCATGGCAGCTGCCTCCAACTAGATCCAAACCGCGAACCACAATAAAGTAAACGCACGAGGTTACCGCTTCTAGCCAACGTAACAAGTCCACAAGTGTTTATGGCAAATGTATCAAAATTCCAGAAAGATGAATAATCCGGGAAAGTGTTAATAATTATGCCTATACAGTACGAAAAGTATAATGCAGCCAGGAATTTTGTCGATCAAGTATTTCATCCTGAAGCGTACAGAGCTAGTCAAAATCCACTGCTCAGTTGAAACAGATCTTGTAGGAACAAAACCTGTATAGTACCACTAGTTTACCCCTTTCTCCGGGATCTTGTTGGTGCGCAACCACAATCAGAGCAAACGCGATATGATGCAAGGTTTCACGAAAATGAACCATTCTGTCTTTGCAAAAATGTATCACGATTGCGGCAAGAAAAAAAGAAAAAAGACTTTACAAAACGACAAGGATTCGTAATATCAGGCCTCAGGCGATTAGAGAATCTGTAATAAAAAATAACTATTTTTTACTTTAAAAAGGAAAACAAAACTTGTAAAGCAGTTGAAAAAGATATTTATGAACCAAACTTCGGAGAATTTTGTATGTTACAATCCGTAGCCCTCCATAAATCGAACCTAGGATAATCTTTAGATGCAGTCAACCATCTACCAGCACAAACAGTTCAGTCCTCTTAGGTCATTAGAGGCGGGAAAGGTCTATGGACAAGGAACGGGAAGAAATTCGGCCATGGCCTTTTGAAGGAAGTATCCCGGCCTTCGCCTGGAGTGATCTGGGGGAAACCAAGGAAAACCTAAATCTGGATGCCCAGACGGGGATGCGCGAAGACAACTTCATATTTACCCCGTTTTTCTAGAAATGTTCTACCTATTTCTGTTGTTTACTCTAAACAATGAAGAAGGCTGTGACTTCAAGCCACCCAGTAAAAAGGACAAACGTGGTGCAGTAGGCCTATCGGGTGGGATTCGCGTAACTTGGGTATTCACATTATTGACTTTCGTAACCAAGGAGGATGTTAGTTTCAGCGCCTAGCTCCACACTTTTGTTTTAAGTATTCTCCTCCATTCTGGGTGGTTATAGGGCTGAGTGGTCCTGGGTAGCCGTCCTATTTCGAAAAAAAATTCTGCTTAGTCGTGGATTGAACGCCGGTTGTGCGGGACAAAATTTGTCGCTCTACCAACCGTCGACGTATGTAAATTTAATTTTATTACGATGTATCCTAGACCACGGTGAAAATATTTCTGCACACCTTTTATTTAAAAAATTTAAAAATAAAGTCTCAAAGAAGCACTAGTATTTTACCTATCTTTGAATAATGTTTTAAAATGACAATTATTGTGTGATATTTAAGACTTAATAGGTCTTTCAGTCACCAAAAATCTCAAAGCTGCTATATCAGCAGGTACAGAATTTCTCATTGCATTTTGTTTTTCCACTTATGAGTAAAGAAAGAAAGTGAAAACAAGAGTCTTCGATAATGCGCACATATTACAATCTTGGGGCATAATGCTCAACTCTTATTACAAATTTACACCAGGATATCCAGAAAAATAGTTACGCTACAGTTTGCATTGGAACAACAATCCTGACTCCATAATTTATCACTCTCAAGATTGAGCTGCATTGCAGATTTTTTTCTCACGAGGCTAACAATTGTTTCATCAGCCTTTTGCGCATTAATCGCGAAAAAAATAAGAACGAAACAAAATTTTAAACTATACTTCAGTAACTAGATGCTTCTTAGACCATCCTAGACCAGCGTTTCTGAGCCTTTCGCAACGCGAGGACCAGTAAAATCTCAAGAATAAGTAGGAACCACTAAGTTAAATGGCCACCATTTAACTTATACACCTATTTGTACATTATTAACAAACCTTACCAACTGTTATCAGAACGAACCGCGCTCCATTAAGACTTCACTCGTTTATAGCATTACACAGTACTATTACGGTATCAATTTTATATAAACAATTTTCACTAATATTTTTTTGTTAGATCTTTAATATTTAAAATTCTGCCTGTGCACCCTATCCCCTCTTCGCGGACCACTTTTCAAGGCCGTAAACACTTCGACTATGCCCGCGATTTACGCAATAGCTACTCCATGCATTTTAATGGAATTTTAAACACTGGGCAGTCGAAGATCCCAGGAATAAAATAAAGTATGCTTCATCTTCATACGATCCACGCAAAAACTACTGGATGTTTTTTTATGGAGTTTCCGACAAGATACAACCTTTGATTCCAGAAGTAAATTACGGCACGCTTGATTTTCGAGAAAGTTAAGTAATTAAGAAAAACGGGCCACACTTTAATATTAATTTTTCGCTGAATTCTATTCACACAAGATAGTAGATAAAATTCGGCAATTTACCGAAATTTTGTAAAGTGTGTTCTTTTTTTTGTGAGGACCCTTACCCTACTACCTTCGTATGGGTTTTTTCCGTAGCATTCCTGGTTTTTTTTTATTCAGTTACAACCATACTATTCATCACCAGCGTAGATGAAGACCATTGTTGGGAAGAGGCTGATTTACTACGACCCTCCCCATCGTTTTATAGATGGTGTTAAAATGTTTTTACTGTGACTGCAAATCTTCGCGAGTAGTTTAACTCATGCCAGAGAGTCGTAATGTATCACTGCAATTGTGTTATTCTTGATTATGCGTTGACAGCAAATAAGATTTAGTATGTTAATAATTCAGATAACTTAAACATTTGTTACCAACTTCAGTAATTTTGATGTGATGGCAAAATTAAACGAAAATTTAATCACATATGTTATAAAAGAAATCTCAATGGTTAATTTGTTTGGTTCTCACTGGTTGACTGTCCACGTCACAAAAATACCTATTTGGTAATATGCAAACTCCTGCCAATGATATAGCAGTAAATCAATACTAAAAGAAAACCACGTTTACGCAGTTACTTTTGACGTGACAGAATTTAACCGAGAAATACATAACTGTAGCGAAGAAAATGGATTGAAATGCTCATATATTTAACAAGCACAGAAAGTACAAATCTGCATGTCTACAAAGTAAAGAAGTGCCACAACAAGCAACAAAAAATCTACTGCAAGTCTTACTGAAGTGATGAAACTCCAGAACCTCTTAAACGATCTAGCTAAGTGGTTTCAAATTTGGAAAGTTTCTAGCAAAAGATACTGCAAAGGTTCTGCCTTACAAAAACATTAGAGGCATCATTAATGGCATCATGACAACATGCAACAATACATTGTTATCACGTAGGCTTTCGCCAAGTACATATTTTTAATACAGAGAACGGTATATACCGAATCAACAAATAAACAGATTCTTTCATAATTAATTTCTAGCAACCAATCCCTTGCAAATTTTATACGACGCATTACTTTCAAGGATCACTTGACTAACGTTACAATTACTCCTGCAGTATTAAATGATTCACTGTAAGGGGAACTAAAATGAAACAGAAAACAAGATAGTACAGGTAATACGTAATAATTAATAATAAAGTCTTTGCATTCTCGGTAAAATGGATAAAAATTGTCATGATAACTTTGGCGTTATATCGCCCAGCATTTTTCATACTTTGGCTATTAGACGTACAATCAAACAACACTCTTACTGTAGCTCCACTGCATTCGAGCTTTGCCGCTCGCGCACGAGCACCTGTTCTGTAATTATGCAGTTCAGGTACTATCTTAAACTACAGTTTCAACCATGCATTTTGAAATGGGAAGATACAACACTTACCTCCAGCAGACAAACTCCACATGTATATAAACAAAGAGACGTGAATGTAAGTCGCCCGGCTGCTGTTTCAAACCTGTAGCACTTGACAACAAACACAATTTCGTATGGAGTCAATGCCGACTGTAGCCGAATTCGCTACCAGGTAGCAGCACCTACGCTCAAAAATATTGTCCGCAGAACCAGCATCGACATTAGTGCCATCTCACGTTTTCCCCGTGTACTGATGTCCAATAGCTCCGGTACGCACATATGTCATGTCTGTGTGTCTCTTAAGAAATTTCGCACAGGTGAAATGTGCGTAAATTAATTGTGAAATTTCGTTCTCTTGTATATACAATCGCCATATCTTGAAATTAAAAAGAAAAAAGTTTTTGTAGTTGAAAAAATTTCTATTTATTTCATCTATTTCTCTGTATGCCCTATTTCTTACTGTCACAATTTTTAAAACCTGAATTCACTATCATTTTAATATGAAGTTACTCACAGTTATCAGCTCGATAAGCAATGTAAATAATCGAGTTAATGCTCTCTTAAACAAAATGGGTATTTAAAAATAATCAGAGTAAAAACAGTTTAGAAGAAAGTGATGCAAGTCTGTTGTGCCATTCTTAATTAGTATTCCCGTTGCTGTTAGGCTACTCCCCGTTTCATTATAATGTAGGTGGCTGAGGGCGCGTTGGCGTTGCACTTGTCTTAATGTGTGAACGTATTTGAATTTGAAGAGAAATACGGGCTGTGACAGGAAATGCACATGCTCTATCTTAAGGAACATTTCATTGGAGATATATGAGAAAACCATGGAAAATCCATATCCTCTTGGATCCAAAGATTTCTCGCTCTAAAATCCTTTCCATTCATTTCCCTTTTCGCTCATGGGATAAATGAACAAAGAAACGGTTGTGACCCTACAGTAATTTCTCTTATGTTGTTTCTTAGATCATTCCTAGGTATGAATGTTGGACTATAAAATAAGTTTTCCGTCATTCTGGAGTAAATCTATTGAGACCAGTGGGTGAACGGTAACGCTAGAGCCGAACGTTCGTGAGGACGTGAGTTCAAATCCCCATCCAGCCATTCCGATATCAGTTTTCCAAGGTTTGCTGAAAACGTTCCAGGCGAATGCTAGTATGGTTCCTTCAAAATACCATGCCCCAATTCCTTCCTGTTCATTGTTCCCAACCATTTCCCGTCCCTACGGCAACCAACGAGACTGAAGCCTTTTTTAAACTTAGACTTAAACTTAACTGATAGCTCCTTTGTGGTAAACATAAAAGGGAAACTGGATTTTTAATGAGTTATTGGCTGCAGCTGAAACTGAAGGAACTTCCAGTTTATGATGGAGACAGGATATTGACTGCTTTTAAGACTATAGTGTATGGACAAAGAGAACTGATTTCAGATGCAAAAATAAACAAATTTGTAATAGGGTACCAAAAAAATCAATGAAACAATAAAATGGGAAGTTGCATCAATGATGGTGAATGGGGACAGTTATCAACTAGAAAAGAATAGGATATTAATGAGGAATTTAAAGTTGAAGTTAGTAGAGGGAAAAAGTAGGTGGAAAAATAAAGGAGAAAAATGGGTGTATTGGGAAATTGGTACCAGAGTGTGTGCTGTGCTCCATTGCAATTAAATTAAATTAACTTACAGTAACTTAGTGAAAATGCACAAAACCACAGGTAGTTACAGGGGTTCAGGGACTGACTGCCTGATTCTGAGGTGATCCCTGTAGTTTATGTAGAGTACCACAGATCTACAGTAATAATGGTAGATGGGTATTCATATTCGTTTGCAATGACCACAGTATGTGGTATTTGTAGGGTATAGATGCAGATACTATGCTGAAAAAGAAAACAATAACCTTTGTGGCTTACTATATAGTGGGACAATGAAGATAATAAATGAGTAAAATTTGTCCCTAAGGGGAAAAAAATGAATTTACGCATTTTACAAAATTTACCGAGTTTTGTTGTTGTTGTGGACTTGCTTCAGTTTTGATTGTAGGAGTGATTCGTTGTATTTTTTTATTTATTTTTTTAATATTTGTTCAAAGACAAGGTTAACAAAACTTAAGTTAAAACTGTTTTCATAGTAAAATAAATTGAATCTTTAATAGCTGGTGGTGAGTGAGGATTTTAACAGTGAATTCATTAAATTTGACAATGAATTTGGTAGTATAGCTATTCCAACTGTGAATTATTATCAGTTCCTTCAGCATGATGGTGGTGGCTGTTCCAAACTAAGTAACAAACTTTTAAATAGTAGCAATTAAGTGTTGAAAATTTTTTTTTACTCCGGACATTCATGCTAAACCAATCAAGATGATATCCCCAGATGAGGTAAGCTTGTCGAAGGTAAAGCGATCTTATTGTCTTGTGACAACATCATTAAGTAGTTTTCCTGACTCATAATATTCATCATAAACCATTGTTTAGCTTTTTGCTGCAATTAATTCCTCATTTAATTGTTTCAAGTATACCCTACTGCCTTGCTGTCCGTTAAATATGTTGTGTTCTCTTCTTATTAACCTCTTTAGCATTCTCGTTTTCCTATTATACTATGCAGGTCCCGTTCTTTTCTTTATTTTATCTTGTGGAATAATCATTTATTCCCCCATTTGTATTATCTTCTGGAACTCTCTTCACTTATTCTCTACTGTATTGGTATATCCTAATAGTTATTGAATTTCTCCCTAAAAAAAAATCATTTTTGAGATCTGCACCTTTATAAACATTCCGTTTTGACTCTGGTTTACTGACTGGACACTCTAATATTCATCAGAACTGCTTCATATCACTAGTTTCCTCTGCAGACAACTGGTATAACCTCTGTGGCGTATCATTCTCATCAGTTTCCTATATAAAGCTTATCCAGTATCTATAAAAGTAATGTACATTTCTAAATTGAATTCTGGAAAAGTTTTAATAATCTATTTTAATCTGAAAATGTTATACTTTTCTAAAATCATTTTGTTCATTGAATAAAGTATTCTCAGCTTTTACTTTTAGCCTTTTGTCAATAATATTAGAATAGATTACGAAGCTGTCAATATTCCTTTTTTTTTAATGAGGTAACTTGAGCTTTTTTTTCATTCAACTGGGATTTTGTATTTCTGCCAGAATTTATTGTAAAGATGCAATAGTCAGTTATGAAGGCAAGTATTTCCATATTTTATGGGTTACATGTTTATATTGTTAACTATCATGGCTTTGCTACACTCTACTTTCCGTATTACTTTTCTAAGTTTATTGGGTCTTTGGAATAGCGTCTTGGTTTGTCGTCTATCTCCCAAAAATATTCATCATGTTTTCACCATAAACTCCTATAGTGATATAGCCATTTCTCCTCTTACCAAGCGTGGTGGTGTAACGGATAGCCTTCTGGCCTCGCATTCGGGAGGACGGCGGTTCAAATCCCCGTCCGGGCATCCAGATTTGGGTTTTCCATGGTTTCCCCAAATCACTCCAGGTGAATGCCGGGATGCTTCCTTCAAAAGGCCATGGCCGAATTCCTTCCCATTCCTTGCCCCCATCCTTTCCCGTCTCTAAAGACCACGTTGTTAAAAAGGGACGTTAAACTGTTTTTTTTTTTAAAAAAAAAAAATTTCTCCTCTTCTATTATGTTACAATGGGACACATAATTTTTTTGCTATTGTCTCATTACCTTGTAATATAGTTCTTGCATTCTATGTTTTTATTAAAAAAATTATTTGCTCCTGGCTTTGTGCCTTGCTGAGGTCATTAGAGGCAGAAAAATTCTAGGGGCAAGGAATGGGAAGGAATTCAGCCATGGCTTTTTTGAAGGAATCCTCGTGGCATTCGACTTGAATGATTTGTGGAAACCATGGAAAACACAAGTCTGGATGGCCGGGTGGGATTCGAACCCACAACCTTCAAGATGCAAGTCCACACTGCTATGTACATTGTTTTATAGTTTTCTGATGAAGTTGTTTAATGATTCTTGATAGTACATCTCTGGTAAGACATTTAGCTTCACTCAAGCAACATTTATATTTTCTGTAATTTAAACTTTGGATATATCTTAGTAGTAATATTCATTTCTCTGCAATAGCTTCTCTGAAATCTTCACTTAATTTAATCTAATTTAATTGCAATGGAGCACAAGCTCCGGTGGCAATTTCCCTACACCCCCATCTTTTTCCTATCCTGTACCCACCAACATTTACCCTTCAAGAGTTTGAACAAAATATTAATTGTATTCAATAAGACCTCTTGCAAAACTCAGTTGTAAAAATTAATGTTTATTTTAATTCTATTTATTTGTCCTTGTAACATATGATTGTTTTCATTATGTTTATGACTCATATTGTATGTACTGAGATAGGAATTCATGTGGTAACTATCGAGGAATTAGTTTATTAAATATGGGCTACAAAATATATGCAAAAATAATAAATAACAGACTCAAAGTAATAGCAGATGCTCTCTTATTAGAAGAATAATGTGGGTTTAGGAAAGGAAGATCCTGCATAGATAATATATTTTGCCTTAAACAACTACTAGAAAAGAGTGGAGAATTTAATTTAAAGACTTTCATTGCTTTTATAGATTATGAAAAAGCATTTGATAAAGTAAATAGACAAAAATATGGGAAATAATGCAAAGAAATGGATATCCAGAACATTTAATACAAGTGATTCAAGATATGTATGGAAGGACACAAATTGTATTAGATCTAGGAAATAAACTTACAGAAGAAATAGCGATTAACCAAGGAATGCAGGAAGGTTGTGGCCTTTCTCCAACACTCTTTAATTTATGTATAGATGACTTAGTTAGGAAAAGGAAAGAAAATGTCCATCCTGGTATAAAAATAAGCAACAACACTTATATACCATAAAAACTATGTTGTTTGCAGATGACCAATTTATCCTCCAGAAAAATGAAGATGGAATTAAAAAAGCAATTCATATACTAAACATTATCAGCAAAGATTACAATCAGCAGATGTCTCATGCAAAAATGAAAGTTATGGCATGGCAAGGGAAATATCCCATCAGAGTTAAAATAGTGGTATACAATCAGCCA
Organism: Vandiemenella viatica; assembly: GCA_031002005.1. NCBI lineage: Eukaryota > Metazoa > Arthropoda > Insecta > Orthoptera > Morabidae > Vandiemenella > Vandiemenella viatica. The sequence continues at coordinate 143,346,908 of JARYHS010013630.1, forward strand.
ATAGAACAAGTCTCCAGCTTTACTTATCTCGGATGTGAATTATCTTTTAATGAGGATAACGAGGTGAAGAAGAAACTTCACTGATTTCAGTATATGTGTGGAACAATTTGACAAACACTGAAAGGTAAAGCACAAGAGGAGACGTAACTCAAGTTTTATAAAACAATGGCAGTACCGACTCTGCTATATGGCAGTGAAACATGGAAAAATAAAACACAATACAAAAACAAAATTCCATCATCTGAAATGAAGTTTTTAATATCAGTAAAAGGATATTCCCTAAATTATAGGGGGAGGAATGAGGAAATAAGGGAACAACTGAATGATAGAATTACCCGAAAAAGGGATAACTGGAAGAACCATATTCTACGGATGGGAAATGACAGATTTCCTAAGCTTGCCCTAGAGTACAATCCCACAGGCAGAAGGGAAATTGGAAGACCTAGGAAGAGATGGTCGGAAGAATGAGGTCGGAACAGGCTTTTGGCCCATCCATGAAGAGGAAGTAAGTATGTAAGTAAGTATATGTATGTGATTAACCATGACATGTTTCACATCCCAGAAGTCCTTCCTCAGCAGGGATCCATGAAACAAGGTACATAAATAAATAAATAAAATATTACTCCCTTCATTTTTGGAATGAGTTACCAAGAGAAATGATGAATAATTTACCGAAAACTTTGAAAGAATTTAAAGATAAAATTTGTAGAGGGTAAATGTAGGTAGGTGCAGGATAGGGGGAAGATGGGTGTGTAGGGAAATTGCCACCGGAGCCTGTGCTCCATTGCAATTAAATTAAATTAAATACACCTCCATAGGCTGCTTTTTCAATGTATTGCTTTGTGTTCTTCCTTTTATTTTCTACACAGCTATTTACTGATGTATTTGACAAATAATTGTTTAATGTTTCATGGAGAAGCTTCCTAATGCTTTAATTTTCCAATAGGTATACTCTGACCTCTCCATCAGTGCTAACTGTCTTACTTGGACATAATTTCTTTCATTGTTGTAACAAATTGACAGTCACTACCACACTGTATTAATTTTAACATATGCCTTTTCCTGTATACATGTTTGTCTTGGATTATGAATGATAGTTTTCATTGACCATTACATAATTTTTGAGAGATTAAGTGTTTTATTATTATTTATTTATTTATCAATCTTGTTTCATGGATCCCTGCTGAGGAAGAACCTCTGATATATGAAACATGTAATGGTTAATACACATACATACAATGTGAGTCACAATCACAGTAAAAACAATTATATGTTACAAAGAAAAATAAAGAGAATAACAATAAACATTAATTTTTACAACTGAATTTATCAAAAGTCATATTGAATAAATTAATTATTTTGTTCAAATTCTTGAATGGAGTAGGAGTTGCCACCAAGTTTATCTCTCAATTTTTCTTTAAATATATCTTTATTATCTGCAAACTGTTTTATACTCTTGGGAAGTTTATTAAACAGATGTATACCAGAATAATTAAATAATTCCATGTCATTTTCATTTGCTGGAGCTTAAATAGAAATCTTGGAAATTTGTAAGCCTTACTTACATTTAAATCATTACTTGCTATCATCCAGTCTGATTTATAGCTATTTGGTGACTCAATGATTATCAAATCAGATTGAAGAATGAAAGGTCCCTGGTTCAAATCTTGGTCTTGACTGGAATGTTGAATGGTCCTTTATTCAGACATTCACCTATGGCACAGCTTGTTGTGTAATGTGAAGTACAGAATAACGCTTTCAAGGCTCAGATTTCATTTCAAATTATAGGTTTCGTATACCTGGTAGGACTACTGGGTTAGGTTAAGGCAGCTATGATAGGAGCAGATTTAACACCCATTAAAGATTCTGCCACCAGCTCATAATGACCACACAATCCAACCTGCCTATTTTGATTTCGGATTACTTTCTGGTAGTTTTTATGAAATATTGAACTAACTTTCAATCTCCTTTGAGCATAAACACCTATCACGCACAGGTAACACCTATGTAATCTCAACTTTAATGTTAAAATTCATTCATTTATGCAAGAATAGCTCTCCACTTTTGATATCTTTCATTTATGAGGTCTGTTAGAAAAGTATCCTGCCTCTTTTGTTGTTGAAAAAACCTGATATATTTGAATTAAGCATGCTTGCATGAGGTGACCTTGAACATCCATGTGCATGCATGATTTTTTTCCCTCCATGTTGATAGCATCAGTTGCTGGTAAGCAGCATTTGAGTGAGGCTGTGTGTGGTACTCTCATTGGTTTTTAATTGCAAGGAAAATGTTGGAACCACTGGAGCAGCACTACTGAATCAAATTTTGCTACAAACTGGGTGACAGCCAGGGGAAATCATCCAGAAGATTCAAATGGGTTTCGGTGATGATGTTATGGGCATCACTCAGATTAAGGAGTGGTAAAACTGGTTTAAGGATGGCTGCACATAGGTGGAGAGCGAACAAGGCTCCAGTCGGCCACCAACATACCAAAATGACCAGGTCATTGCCAAAGTGCATGCTTTGGTAATGCGGGACCATCGTGTGACAATCTGAGAAATTACGGCACTTTTTCAGCACATTCCATTGTGACTGAAAATTTGGCCATGACAAGAGTGTTGGCGAAATTCGTGCTGAAGTTGCTGATGGCGGTGCAAAAGCAACTTTGTTTCGTAGTCTTACAGGACATGCTGGACTTCACAAACAGTGAGACTGGCTTCATGAACATAATCATTGGTGACAAGTCTTGGGTGTACAGTTACGACCTGCACCACAGGGTCAAACAATCACCAAAGAGTACTACACGGTAGTCCTCCGTCACCTACGTGATACTATGCGGCGCAAGAGACCGGAGTTGTGGTCAGCAGGAAATTGGCGACTCCATCACAACAATGCTTCAGCATATTCCTCACGATTAATTCAGACTTTTTTGGTGAAAAACAAGATTCCAGTGGTTCAACAGGTTCCTTACTCTCCTGATATGACCCCCTGCGACTTCTGGCTGTTCCCTAAACTCAAGAGGCAATTGAAAGGAAAGCGATTTCAGGCAAGAGATTACATTATGGCTGCAACAACAGCAGAGCTAAACTCCATTCCGAAAGAGGCTTTCTCAGAATGCTTCCAACAATGGCAGCACCACTGGGACAAGTGTGTGTAGTCCCAAGGAGACTACTTTGAGGGTGATTAGGTTTTCAACACTCCAGGTATGCAAGTCTTTTTTCCCCGTTCAAAGGTCGGATACTTTTCTAACAGACCTTGTATAAAGATTGAAATGTCACTAAAGGCTCTCATATGTTGGTCTACACCAGAATGGATCATAGTGTGAACATCAACATCCTTAATATCCCTTAGTTGTTTCCTTTTGATTACTGTATTTACATTAATTCCTTTAAGTTCATAATTTAAAACCTTCTCTTTTGTGTTAAGCCCATTACATTCTAAGTTGTAAATTTGATGTTTAAAATTAATTCCTGATTGTTTACCCTTGACTCACTTGAGTCAACTTTGTTGAAATTTATCCAACTTTCTCCTTGTATAAATCTTGTAAGCTACCTTAGAATTTGTTAAATTCGAATCTTTGTGAGACATGGGGATTCTGAAGCCTGTAGCCACTTACAGGGCGATTTAAAACATAAAAACTAACTAAACACATAAAAACAGCCTTAAATAGACCTTCCATGATAAAAAGTAGCCTTTTAACTCACCTAAATCACTGCAATCATCAATAATCCAACTTGCTAAGTACTAAACATTGTTACAAGACAATATCATCATTTTACAACACTTTTTGACGCAGTAAACAACATTTATAATAATAATCAACCATGAGAAACTAAATTTTGCAATAAACAACACATTATCAATAGTTTCAGGCAATTAAAAACGAGAAAACACTAGTTTTAGACCCGATCTTACAAACCCACAGTTTCAAACAGTGATAACAACACATTTAACATAGTTTCGGAATCAGCAGATATTGTAATCAAAACTTAATTTCTTCTTGTACATCGTGCTGAAATTTTCAGGTAGTTCTGTGCAGTTAATCAAGTCTGAGAGGACTTTATAAATTAATTGTGTCTAATTTGGCACGCTGCTGGCTTACTTTAATTATCACAGCCAAAGTAAATAAAGTCAGGGGATAAAAACACTTATAAAACATATAATAGTGATCACAGTATACGGTGCCAAAAACCATTTTTCAAGATAACCTTTATTTTCATGATAAGTAAAGGATTGAAATTAGAAATTTGAAGATGGTGTTTAGACAAGAAGGAATCGGTATCTAGGAAAATCAATTTCTACACAATTACACCAGCTAAAGAGAAGATTGGCACACCATGGTAATACTGAAAACCAGGATAATAAAATGGCAATAGTTTTAAAACTCAAAATAGAGTATTCCCGCATAGTAGAGGAGGAAATGGAAATACAAAGGACGCCTACCTCACAGCGATAAAAAAGTGTCACTCGGCAACAACACATTTCAATTTATTACAGATAAACTGTAGAGATTACGATAAAAAGCAGAAGAGAGAAAGTTGTTTCTTTTCATTTCCACGAATATAATAAAATTCGTAAAGTTCTAGGTTTCTTCATTTCTACAAGCTATTTTTAGAGGCACTAGAAGACAGTTGTTGTTGGCCCAGGGCTATATAGGAACTGTGAGGTCACGAGTTCTTCAGTTGTCGGTGGTCAGTCAAGTGGTAAGGTCTGTTGCTTGGTGGAGCGAACAGGTCCGTCTAGGCTCATGAAAATAGTTCCAGGCACATGCTCTCGGGACCGCCATCATGGAAATTTTGAAATTGTGCAACCCGGCCCAAGTTGTGAACATGTAACTTAAAATTTTCTTAGGGGTTTGTTCGGTCTGTCTTCTTCGTTTCATAACTTGCAAGCTTCTCAAAATGAATGTCTGATTGCTGATCAACTGTTATGGTTATCCTTTTTGTTTTTTTTATACCAAAGTACAGTGATGGTGAAACTTTTGTCAGTGATTTTATTTCCATAGTTTAGAACTGAACCTTTTCTTTCCCAAGGTAAAATAGTAGAAAGTGGCGACCATAGTATTTTACAGTAGATTTTAGCCAAGGTGTTTTCACGGTTTAGTAATTTTAAACAATTTGAAATTTTGTTAGAACTTTGTCAGAGTGGAAGTAAGTTAACTTGATGACTGATACTACGACCCCGGTAAGGGAGCGTGCATAAACCACGTAGCTCCATTTTGGCCTCGTGTGAACCCCCCCTCCCCCCCACATAGCCCTATGTGGTGGCTTTTGCGTCAACCTCCCCCCCCCCCCTCCCCCACGTAACACGTAGCTTTTTTCCCTTTTGATTCCAGAAGACATTTTGTATTGTTTTCTCTTGTCAGACTATTGTAAATTACATAAGGAGATAATTAACTGAGGGAAATAAATATTCACATGCTGTTGTGAGTTCTGTTCCTCATTTTAAATGTGAAAAATGTTATGAAAGAAAAGCTATGTGGCCTGGCTTCGAACCCCCCCCCCCCCCACGTAGTCCCGCGTAGCCTTCCAGCCAACCCTTCTCTCCCCCTGGAGCCACATAGTTTGTGCACAGTTCCTAAGCAGGCTAGTCCCTTACAATCTTCTGAGTTCTAATATTATGTCACTATAGGATTGTACCAAGCAAATTCTAGAATTTTCATCTCAAGGACCTAATATGCCTGATTTTCAGTAAGGTTTTTTTTTTAATTTATTTATTTGTACTTTGCAGCTTTTTGACACTGAAGGCATTAGAGATGAGAGATAGTGGGGGCAAGAAATGGGAAGAAATTTTACGATAGCTTTGTGAAGGAATCATTTGCCTGGTGTGATTTTGAGAAACCATGGATCTGGATGGCTGAACATGAAGTTCAACCCATGTACTCTTGAATTTGAGCTCCTCGGGCTTGGTGGGGCTTTTCTCCCTGAGCCAAAATACCCATCTTAAGCCAAAAAATATTTAACTATTATCCCTCCCATCTACTGCAATTTGGTTGAAGAGTACTTCACCATCCTTCTTGTGAGTAGAATTTACTGCCAAAACTCCTAAGGAAATAGCATGGCATTTATCTCAAGGTTCCACTGTGCTCTCCATTCTGGCATGTGATTAACACCCTTGAGACCATGCCACCAATGACCCACAGTTTTATATATTTCTGACACAGAAGAAAAATTATGTGACTGTAGTGGAATCACAATATACAAACATGTATTATTAATATTTTGGCATGTTCAAATATTTTGGTTATTCATGCTTCATGCTTGATACGGAATGAAGCAAGGCATAACAATTAAAAATGATTCTAGCAGCTGAGAGGCAGGTTGCTATTTATCCTTCATGTCTCCAGATAGGACATGACCTTGTGTGGAGCCAAAGGACAAGAAAATTCCAACAGTAAAATTTATAAAGCATTAAAATGCTGTAACAGGGCAGCGCTGATAATGAGAGGTAGTGGAATATAATGATAAATAAGTTAATTTGAGTTGTTTTATGACCTGATAACATTTTCAGTTTGGTGAGCATTCCACCTCTATTTTGGTTAGCACAGATCTACATTTTAATATGGAATCAGAACCATGGAGTGTCCTTGCATGCTCAAATAAACAAACCAAAGCTCATAAAAATTCAATTGTAGAGTAGGAAATCTGAATCTGGAAGGTGAGCATATTGATCATGAACCTATCAGACTGATCTGTTATAAAAGGCCAAAACTTTACATGTGTTACATGTAACTAATTATGTTTTTGACAATAAAGAAGGGTTTGGAAAATAAAATAATCACTTACCACAAAATGCCATGAAGAATACAAAAAATGAACACACTTTACAAAATTTTGGTATAAACCTGAATCATGATTGGAGTAGGACACATGGCAAGGAAAACACTGAGATTCACCCAAAGATGAACCAAGTGGGAAGGATGGGGATGGCAATCACGGTGGAAGAAGTTGACCAATGATAGTTACAGGAAACTATAATCTCTGTAATAGTCAATCAAATTAAAATGAAAAGAATAAATAATTTTAATAAAAAAAGGATAAAAAAAAGGTTTATGTTTTCAAATAAGAAATATGTATATATATGGTTGCATGGCGTAAACACGAATAACATTGAATATTTTGGGTCTTAGCCAGTACCAGATTAACCAAGTAGCAGGAGGCAGCAAATGCTAAGGGCCTCGCTCATTCTAAGGGGCCTCGCACCTCCTAGGGGGGCCCTACACCTAGGCTAGATGGGTGACCTTCTTATTTTTTTAGATTTACAATTTTCTCCTGGACGGCAAAAATCAAGGGCCTCTTCTTCCTATTTGCTACGGGCCCCGCGCTGTCTTAATCCGGCCCTGGTCTTAGCCCTTTGTCAACAGAAGAACATTATGGAGGGTGGGTGCTGTAGGGAGTATCTTACAGAATGACCATTAGTCAGGAACACAGTGGGGGTAAATTCAAACAGAGGACAGGGAGATGGGGTTAGTGAATTGGAGCTAGTACCCGATTAATGCAAAATATTGCAAAAAGAGCAGAATGATACATTAAAATATTTGCAACATAAATCTGAGTAGGCAAAAATCAATAAATAATCAAAATAAAATTGATAATAATAGTAATAATAAAATAATTTATGCAGTTAAACATCACCTGTGTTATGTGATGGTTCAATTTAAACAGTTGGGGTGGAGGCAAGGGGAGGATACAGGGCAGGAAAAGTACTGACTATCTCAAATGAAGATCAGGAGGTTTCCTTGTGCCCAGTTTGTATTGGTAGGCACACTCCCACCTTCTGAGTTCAGAGGAGCTGCTGTTGTTTAGGAGTATTCTAATAGCATGGACTGTGAAACAAGAATTAAAATTATTGGTGTCATGGGAGATGGCATGGACAGCAACTGGATGTTCTGCATTCCGAGTGAATATTATCTGTAGGTGGCCATCTATTCTTATGGCTAATGGATTGGAAGTTGTGCCTTATGGATATCCTAATCTTTGCATTGGTGGACCAGTACCTACAGACTGTCAGCCCCCCTCCCATATCAAGGACACGTAACACTTCCTTTTCTGTCTTTCTACTATGCACACACCACTTTCTTCCAACTCCATCCTGGTAACCATTGTTGTAACATCACTATACACACACATTCAAAATTTCCATAGCCTCAGTGCTATGTAACACTTACCGGATAAACACCTTCCGAACAGCCTCCCCAGCATATCTTTCCTCACCTCCTTGGCTGAACTGATACTTAACAACAACTACTTCTCCTTTGAAGGCAATATCCACCATCAAACCCATTGAACTGCCATGGGGACTAGCATGGCACCCTTTTATGCTAATCTCTTCATGGGCCGCCTGGAACAGACATTTTTAGAGAATGTCCCTCTCAAATCACTCCTGTGGCTACGGTTCATAGATGATATTTTTATGATCTGGACACATGGATAAAACACCCTTCTAAATTTTCTGGACAATCTTAATACCTTTAATAACTTGCTGAATTTCATATAGACCAAATCCCACACCACACCACATTCTTGGATGTGGACCTTTCCCTCTCCAGTGGCACCTTAGCTCCTCATTTCACACCAAACCCACCAACTTACAGCAGTACCTACATTTTGACAGTTGCTATCCTTTGGCATTTGAGACAGTCGTATATGCTCTAACCAGAAATCCCTAATGAAGTATTCAAACGATATCTCACAAGCAGTGGTATCCTGCAACTATCCCCCAGCTCTGGTTCGCAAGCAACTTCCATGAGCCGAATTACAACGTGCTCAGCCTATTGACTACCACAAACCCCCCAAAACCAACCATATCCAGTCCTGGTGTAGCAATCCATTAACTATAAGAATGAATGACCACCAACAGGCAGTATTCACTCAGATTCCAAAACATCCAGCAGCTGTCCTTACCATTTCCCATGGCACCAATAATTTTAATTCTTGTTTCACAGTCAGTGCTGTCAGAGACCTCCAAACAACAGTAGTTCCTCTGAACTCAGAAAGTGGAAGCTTGCCCACCAGTACAAACTGGGCACAAGGATACCTCCTGATCTCAATTTGAGATAATACCTAGTCATTACTTTTCCCTCCCCCTATCCTCCCCTTGCCTCCATTCCTACTGTCTACTAGAGGTGATGTTCAACTGCATAAATTCTTTTATTATTATTTTCTTTTATTTATTCATTTTTTGCTTACTCAGATTTATGTTGTGAAGATTTTAATGTATTATTCTGCTCTTTTTGCAACATCTTGCATTGCTCAGGTACTAGCTCAAGTTAATTATCCCCTCTCTCCCTGTCTTCTGTTTGAAGTTACCTCCACCATATTCCTTACTAACAGACATTCTGTGAGATGATCCCTACAGCACCATAATGTTCTCCTGTTGACAAAGGGCCACAACCCAAAATATCCAATGGTATTCATGTTCCTGTCTTTTTTATGTGTTCTGCCATGCAGGCATCACCTGTCGCAAAGTGGTGGTTCATTTTGATATCCTATTTTGTAATTCCTAATTGGTACTTAGCACCTATTATTTCTTGGTTACTATGTACATAAAACAAGTGTGTGTATATAAAGACACTTTTCTCCATGACCATCCACTCGCAGTTGTGGTGATTGATAGCCCTTGGCCTCCTGCTGTTATTAAGGGAGTTTGGTCATGTAGGGTGAAAGAGGATGGGTTAGGGTGGTAAAAATGTGTAATTTTTAGATATAAATATTCAGCCTGCATTTGTTTGTCCTTGAAAAACTCGAAGAGTACTTGCTTGATTGACTTAAATTTTTGGAGAACATGTTGGGTGAACACTGAGAAGGTTTTTAAAAACAAAAATCCAAAACCACGCCCTCTTCCCCTTTACACCCCCTAATTTTTATACAAACCCTCATATTTTATCTGATTTCGGTGGAACTTTGCACACTTATAATTTAAAACAAACAAAAAATACTATCAACATTTGGTCTGCAAAAACCTAACCGCTCTCTCCCTTTCCACCCCCTTATTTTTTGTCAATGTTCTTTATACATACCCACATTTTCTAACCAATATCGATATAACTTTCACACGTATACCTTAAAACAAACAGAAAAATCCTGTCAACATTTGGTTTTCAGAAATCCAACCCCTCTTTCCCTTTCCACCCCCTTAATTTTTGTCAATGTTCTTGGTACATACCCACAGTTTTTATTTGATATCGATGGAACATTAAACTTGTATACTTTAAAGCAAACAGAAAATTACTGACTATTTGGTTTTCAAAAACCCAATTCCTCCCTCTTTCCACCCCCATTAATTTTCGTCGATGTTGTTTATACATAGCTACAGCTTCAATGCAATTTACAAGGAACTTTGCACTTGTATACTTTAAAACAAACAGGAAAGTACTGGTTTGCAAAAATGCAACCCCATCCCCTTTAGCCCCACCCCTTTTAATTACCAATGTTGTTTATAGAAACCAATATTTTTTTTATCTGATTTCATGGGAACATTGCAAACATAAATTTTAAAACAAAGAGAAAATTTTTGTAGACATTTGTTTGCGAGAAACCCAAACTCTCACCCTTTTTATCCCATTTACTTTTTGGAAATATTTCTTAAAATGCTAGTTTTTATCTGATTTCGATGGAACTTTCGACACATATACTTTAAAACAAACAGTTAAATACTGTCTGTCTTAGGTTTACAAAAACCCATCCATCCTCCCACGTCACCCTACTTAAACAAAATTTACATTTGGAACCATCCAGTTTTTTTTTTTTTTTTTTTTTTTTGCAAATATTTCAAAAACAGGAGCAAAATCGGCCACAGTGGATAGAGATATTCTGAGAGCCCATGACATTTCCTGGCAAATGGCAGGAAATTGCTGACCAACAAATTGGAATTTAAAATAAAAAATGATTTTATGTGGAAAAAATATTTTCTTGCTTTCCTTTCATTCCACAGCAAGCAAAGCAGGATATTAAATTGAATGATGTGTTCCTTGGTGAATCTACATTTGCTAGAATACTTTTATTTTGATAACTATATACATTTTCAAGGCGGCAATGCTGTATTAAAAAAAAAAAATTTTTTGCTATAGCCAAACTTGCATTTACAATGGCCATGAGCCATGCTTCATCAAAATGACACATCTTTACTATTCAAATAACTTCTTGGACAGTGTTGTGAAGGAGGCGATTGAGATTAGGCTTAGTAATAATGTTATTAATCGGGATCAGAGCCTCAATTTAACCAAACATGGAAGCTGGTAATTGGATTATTGCAAGCCTCATGGGATCAAATCATATTAGGGCATAGAAGTGACCTGATCATAACATCATGAAGTGAGAAGGGCCCAACTAGACTGCCCCTCCACGTGCTTTCCTCTCCACTGCTTGCTGATGTTAAGTGGAGCTTGACAATGGAAGTGGTGCAAGCTTCTGAAACATCACCAGATGATTCAATTTTGACGCAGCTTGAAACCTGAGAAGTTTTTATACTTTTATTTACTTCTCTATTGATTTCATATTAAACTGAGCTACAACAAAGCTGTGCCTGATGTCAAGGATATGTTGGTAGGCTAGTTCTCATCCACAGAGTTCTGATGGGGCAGCAGTATCAGGAAAACTCTAATAGCTTTCTCTGTAAAACTGTTGTTGAGATTTTTAGAGCTGTGGAAACTGGCATGGGCTTCCACTGGATGGAATAGGTTGTCAGTGAAGCTGTTTCTGTGTGGCCACTCATCCCAATAGACAGTTGATTAATTGTGAAGCCCATATGATAAATTGTGCAGTGAAGGCAGATAACTATTTCAGAGAATGTTTCAGGAAATAGTAGGAAGGCACAAGTACAGTAGATGCAAGGTGGGAAAAGTTCAAGGAGATAATAAAAAAGGGGGAAGAAAAATTTATTCCAAAACAGAAAATAAAGAGAAGTAGAGATCCTGTGTACTATAATCGGGAGGTTAAAGAAATTGATAAGAAGAGAACATAACATAGTTAAGAGACAGCAGGGTAGCAGGGAATATTTAAAACAACTAAACAAGGAATAATAATAGCTAAGAAGGTGGCTAAAGATGGGTTTGTGCAGTGCAGGAGGACTGATGCATCGAGAACTTTAGTGTGGTTATGTTAGAAAACTGAGGGGAAGGTTGGTGTTAAGATGCTTAGAGAAAAGGATGGAGAAGAAGTTACTGAGGATTTTAAGTAAGAGATTTTAAGTAACTGGTTTAGTGAGAGAATTAGGGACAATGAATCAGAAATGGGAGGGTCTAAAATGGATGGCGAGCATAAAAACAACACAATTAGAAATGAGGAGAGCAAAATATCTGAAATTCATCCTTAGGATATCATAAGGAAGTAAGAAAGCTGAAAAAACACAAAGGGGCTGGTCTAGATAATATTACTACAGATGTCTTAAAGATAGCAGGATGTGACATTGTATCTTATCTTGAGTTATTATTTAAATTGAGTCTGGATACTTGCTACTTGCCACAGGACTGGAAAAGGAAAAGTGGGATAGTCATGCTGGTACATAAAAGAGGGTTGAGAAGTAGTCTAAAATTATAGGCCAATCAATTTGACATCAGTGGTAGGTAAATAAATGCAACCTCAACAGAAATATATGTGAGGAGTGTAATTGGTTTTCAAGGAGGCAACATTTTTAGGCAGGGATATTCATGAGATGTTGGTGAGATAAATGCAAGATATTTCAGATGAAATGGACAAGGGAGGCCAACTGGACAGTGTAGCAATTGATATTTCAAAGGCTTTTGCTACAGTGAGCCATAAAATGATAGTAAATAAGGTAAAAACTATTGGAGTCAATGAGAAAGTGATTAGTTGAGTTGAAGAATTTTTGAAATGTAGAAAACAAAAAGTTAGGGTAGGAAATACAGTATCGAAAGAAGTGGAAGTAAAAAAGGGAGAGTGCCACAGGATAGTATTTTGGTACCATTGCTATTCATCATTCTAATTAATAATTGTGTTGATGGTTTACTATCAGAAATTAGATTTTTTACAGATTACATAATGCTATATAAAAGAATAAAAATGGTAGGGGACTGTAAACAGTTGCAGGGTGAACTGGATAGGATATCTAGTTGTGTTGGTAAACATGGGATGAAAATAAATGCAAAGAAGAGTCAGATTATTAGATACACAGATTAAAAACTAAAGATTGATTATTATTATAAGGTAGGGAAAGAATTGCTTGTTGAAGACTTGAAATGTAAAGATGTTGGCATTATATTTGATAACAAGCTTAACTGGGCAGGACACGTCGGACAGGTAGTAGGAAAAGGTTTCAAAATTCTGCACGTGTTGGAGAGAGTGCTGAAGGGGATGTACAAGAGAAGTAAAGGAAATGGATTACAAAATTTTGGTCAGACCATTGCTTGAAAATAGTGGTGTAGTATCGGACCCACATTTTGAGTAACAAATACAGGGGTTGGAGAGGGTGCAATAAAGGATGCTAGATTTTGTTTCTGGAAATTACCACAGAATGCAATCAGTAACAGATATTGGAATTAGTTACCAAGAGAAATGTTGAATAATTTACCAAAAACGTTGAAAGAATTTAATACTGAAATTTGTAGAGGGCAAATTTGGTGGGTACAGGAAAGGGGGAAGATGGATGTGTAGAGAGGTTGCCACTGGAGTGTGCACTCCATTGAAATTTTAATTAAATTAAATTAAAACTTGTTAAATGAGGTGTGTAGTTGTGCAAGTCACATGTTGGATGATAGGGAAAGCTATTCTGTGGTAGGACTTGAACAGGTATTGGCGGCTGGGGGAATGATACATGTTTTACATTAAGGTCTATTGTACAAAAAAATTCTATGTGGTAGTCTGAGAAAGTCAGAAGCTAAGTATTTGTGGTTCAAAATGTTCATGAGATGGGGTGGTCTGCTGAAGCATGTGCAAAGGGCAGTGAGTAGTATTTTTGGAAGAAGGATACATGTTTCAGGTATAAACTTAAAAATAATTGCTCATGACAAAGAATCTGGTTAATGAACTTGAAGCCAGAAAAGTACTGGAGAATGATCAGCTTTAGAATTAGCTGCAGAATTAGAGTTGTGGGTCATAACCTGAGAGATTTGTTTTTGAACAAGAACAGGAGTTAGCAGTAGGAAATAAGTTAAAAAAATGCGTGGAAAGGGATTGGAATAGATGCATCAGCTATGGACTGTAAGGTTTATAAGGGATGGAATGTTTGGTGTGGACAAGATGGCAACTGTTGATGTGTAGATACTGTTTTAAATTTGTTATTTTGATGTGAACAGAGGTGTGGAAGGGCATTTTGCATATTGAGAAGGTGATGTGTATGTGGAAGTACATCCATGTGAAGTTGAAGGAATGGCTATTATTAAGGGAACTGAATAATTTATCAGGTAATTTTGCCTATGGGCCAAGAACAAAAATATGCCATCTGAACCACACAAATGAGTTTTTCTTCAGGAATTGTTTCTCCAGATGGTCCAGGAAGAGGTTGGCATGAGATGATTTGGGTACCAATGGCAGTGCAGCATATCTGATGATATGGGGAATTGAAGGAGGGGGAATGTGAGAAAGAATAAGCTGCGGAGGCTGTGTGTGTATGTGTGGAAGGCGGTTATATCCTGGAAATTTTCTGGACAGGACTCATTAGCATGTGCTATTAAATAAAATACACAGAAAAAGATTAATAAACATAAATTTTATTATTAAATTCACTGTTTCAATAATCACTTAAGGGGCTTAGGTTGCTGTCTAAATGTGTTCAACACCTTGTCAATAAAAAATTCAGTATCCGTAGTTAATAAGTAATATGTATTTTATATATAAGGTATTAAAAAAACCAGCATGTCCTTTAAGTAATCTTGCCGGTGCCCATGCTCATTAGCCAGGTTGTAGGAAAATGTTATAAAAATCCTTCATTTATTGGAGATGAGGGGATGTTCCTGGGAAGTGAGGTAATTGGGTTACACAAGTCTGATCATATCATTACTTGGCTATGGTGGTATAGTATGGGATCCACTGTTTGGGTAAAAAATACTGAAATTGGAGGGGGTTCAAAGGATTGGTGCTTGATCTGTCTATAAACACACTGTTATTGTAAACATTTGGTCACTTAATAATGACCATTCATTTTAGGTTGGGTACAGACAGGTTCCTATTAAGAAGGAAAGAAATTTGTGTCACAGTGTTCTAAATCCCGTTAAACTTAGGGAATAATTGTTGCAATACTTTCTCATTTATTTCACTTTAGTTCATCCCTAAACTTTTACAGGTTGCTGAACCAAAAACTAAGATTTTTTTTTACAAAAAAAGAAGTTAGGCAATTCTATGAGTAACTTACTGTAAAAAATAATAATTTCCATCAACCAAAGTGAACAGTTTATGTCAAAGAAAGACTGGTTAATTTTTTTCAATTTAATAATTTAAAGCATTGGAAGATAAATCATGGCTATTTAATTCTTTCTGTTAATGTTTTAGTACAATTCATTTATGATGTTTATAAAAATGTTTCATTGTTACTAATGCTAGTTACCTCAACTGCCTGTGTTTACCACCCTTAAAAATTCAGAAAAGTCTTTTGGGCTGTGTCCAAAAGTGTATTGGGGCAAGTTGTGTGATGAAGTGGGTGTCATGGTAGAGGCATATGTTTAGGAGGGAATCAGCTTCTGATCCAAGTGCTTACCCTAACCATAACCACAGCTTTATCATCTCCTTAACTAACTAATGATTGTACACCAAGCTATGCTGAGTTGTTACCTACATCTTTTATAACAAACCCTTAATGAGACAAATCTCTTTAGACTACTTAATCATCATAATAACCCCTCACCTGGCCTAATATCTGTCACCTCAAAGTCAAAATCATGTCTCTTCTCCTTTCCATGCACTGCCTAAGGAAGCCCATACAATGCTAAAAATGGAACATACTGTTTGGCTAATCCATTCTGCCCACACTTCAAAGGAATGGAAGAATCAATGGATTCTAGTCATTAGTCAGTTAAGAGAAAAATAACGTAGCCACCATAGTGATTCAGGTATGCACTACAGCCAATCTCTTACTCCACATCACATTTGCTTACATTACACCTGCCCCACCTTGTTTCAGGCCTCAGCACTTCTACACTGGAATTCATTTCATTGAATGTTACTCTCATATCTCTGAGAATCCATGAACTGTAAGGGCAGCTTAACCATGAACTGAAAATCTTTCTAGCAGATGCAGCCATAAACTGCACTCAAAATATGGAATTTACTTCATGTTTTTGCATGGTGGGAGGCCAAATAAAGTTTTATACACCAGTAAAATTTCCATTATATCAACTCTACCAGATTCATATTCAGATCTATTAGAATCTTTTCTAATAGCATCATACTATATGTACTCTGCAGGTAGGAACATATATATTGTCGTCAGCAAACGTTTCTCTTATCATATCCTCCTTAGGGGCCATCCATAAATTACATCACATGAATTTCATGATTTTTGTAATCCCCTTCCCCCCTCCTTGCCACAGGTGATCACATTTGTGTGACTCCTCCTTGTAGCATTACCGATACTAATAACATCCTTGAGGTAGGCGTTCCATGCCACGGGTCAGTTAGTACTCTTAAGGAAGTTTCCATAACAACGGGAAATACACAGAGATACTAAGAGATTGATTAGAGCAGCAGCTAAGGAGAGCTTGCTAGGAAAAAGTTCGATAATGTATTTAATGAATTATTTAATTTAAAATAAAAGAGTGATTTTAATTGTGCAAAAAAGGGACTAACAAATTAATTATTTGATTAAGCTGCACAAAAGTTATCTTCCGAAATAATATAAATAGAATCACAATATAAATACAACACGGCATATTTCTTAATGAATAAGCAACCAACTGCTATTTAAGAAATACGACATGGCGAGCCGTTCCAGGACTTGTTTTAAATAATGATAATTGACATTATAAGAAATACGACATGGCGACCGTGCAGTGGACTTGGGTGCTGCAGAAAGAACAAAGAATTACTAAATAAATTTACGACTTTGAGTATATAGCAGACAACAACAAGAAAGAAGAGAGGAGAATCCTTGGAATTTGGAAACACGCAGCGCTACTAGCGGCCGAGTGTGAACCAGCAGAGAAGACAACAGCTGAGACGAGAAAAAGTTCAACCGCCAGCCACGAAATACGTAAAGTTAAGTGTTTTCAAGACCTATCTTTTCAGATTTTCGTCGTTTATTCAAATAATTTATTATTTCACGTCATTTTTATTGATACTAGTTGTGGGACGTGGGTATTGCAGAATGGCTAATCAGATGCCAGGTGCAATGGTTATTTATGATCCTTCGGGTTCGGTAAATAAGAAAGATGAAACAGTCACTTTAGGTGCATTAGAAAAAATACTATTTCGATTTGAATCGGGACTAACAGCACGACTAACAGCACAACTTACAGCTTTAGAGGATCGAATAATTAGATCAGAAACTGATGTACAGGCAAAGTTAGATAAGTATATAGAAAGGGCTGAAAAACAGTATACAAAGATAGATGAGGAACTAAAGGCATGCAATGAGAGTCTAGTAATTAGAGGGTTTGAACAAAGTACGAATGCAATTCATTGTGAATCATTAAGTAATACAATTGAAAGTAATGATAGTAGGCCTAATACTGTAAGGGAAAAATATGAGATGAGTGATGTTACAATTAATGGTGATGTAAATCATGTAAAGGATAGACAAATTGTTAAAGAAGGGTTTCACTTAAAAGATGAGTTTAAGCATGAAAGTAACCAGGTGGAAACTTACACGAAGACAGATGAATCAGTAGAAAGGGGTTGTAAGTCTATAAAAATGTTTGATATCAGAGACATCAAAGGAACAGGTGACTTTGATCAGGTAAAAGGGATGGAAGAGACTTTAATGAAGGTAGATGGATTAGGTAGTTTGATGATTTTGAAGGATGTAAACTGTGACATTTTTTCCATTGTTGGGGAGAATTATGTTTGTGATTATGAATCAAAGCAGTTAAAGAATAATGGTGTTGAACATTTTCAGAGTTCTTTACATATTTTTGAAGTTGGTTTGCCATGTTACTATTCTGGCAAAGTAAGATTAACTGTAAACAGAAAGTTGTTTTGTATGAATAACTGGGAAAAGGTGAACTGGAAATATAGAAAAAAGGTTTTCTTTTTTTGTAGAGGGGTAAGCTATGCTTACTGCCTCATCCTGTGTCATCAATCAGGACATTGAATCTACAACTCAGAAAATGATGACTTAGTTTAAGATGAATGAAAAGATTTAACACTAGTGCAAGGCACAGGTGTGTAAAGATAAACTCCATCATATTGGAATTTCCTATTATTATTAAGTTGTAGTTAGCATATTATTGTACACTTGTAAATAGTACTGATTGTTGTGGCTGCGCACAATTCAACTGTAATGATAGTAAAAGTTTATAACCACTAAGTGGAAGCTTTCACTTACCAATATTGATGATCTCGATCAGATGTGCAGTCTTCGGCTGTTACCACAGCATACCATTACATAAAAGTTTATTGTCTATTAAGACTTTCTTTTAGTAAATATATAGTTTGTTAGGTATACCGGAGCATTAGAATGAATAGAATGAGTGGAGAAGAAACGAGGTGTTACTATGATAGAATAAATGGGTAATGAATTAAGAAGTAAAATATCATATAGAGAGGGTACAACAGCACAGTCAAGACTCAGTTCCTGTAAATAAGGCCACTATCTAGGCATTGCCTTTAAATGATACCGAAAGGTTCGGGATTTGGTTAACACAGGCATAGCTGAGGTCCAGGTAGAACCTTCAAATGACTCTGTTGTTACATCTCATAGCCTAGATATGAATATTCAAGATGAAGTAAAGTGGAGAGAAGTTATTACTTATGGGGAGAATATAATGTAATGTATTGAAGAAATAAAATAAAATGAAGCTGTGATGATGATGTTAGATTAGCAAGAAACAATGGTGTCCCAGTTGTATTAGCGAGGGTTGATTGTACTGGTCCAGGGACCAAATATGTGATTTAAATAATGTTGCCGGCTATACACAGTAAAATGGTTCAAAAGAATCGGTCTTATGAAGAATATAATGTACCAAGGGCAGGTAATAGCATTTTTTAATTATTTGAATGGTATGCTTGGTAAACAGGCGGAGGCCATGACAGCTAAAGATGATGTTATTGAATAACAATTCTGTAATATAATATACTTACTGTAATTTTGGTTTTTTAAGTGATAAGGACAGTAACTCTGTGTCGAAATGTGTGTTACAGACTATATGCCGTTCCAACCAGTAGCGGCTTATGGAAAACCACCAGGGAAAGTTACCTCAAGACATCAGTCCACGTGATATGTAAAAATGTGTTATTAGCCAAATGTAAAATATAAGCTCTCCTTACCTAAAAGGTAACATTTACAGGAAAGTTTACCATAACCATTTATAATGGTATGGATGTCAAATGGTATGGTAAACTTGGGGGGGCTGTAGCATTACCAATACTACAATAACATCCTTGAGGTAGGCGTTCCATGCCACGGGTCAGTTAGTACTCTTAAGGAAGTTTCCATAACAACGGGAAATACACAGAGATACTAAGAGATTGATTAGAGCAGCAGCTAAGGAGAGCTTGCTAGGAAAAGTTCAATAATGTATTTAATGAATGTATTTAATTTAAAATAAAAGAGTGATTTTAATTGTGCAAAAAAGGGACTAACAAATTAATTATTTGATTAAGCTGCACAAAAGTTATCTTCCGAAATAATATAAATAGAATCACAATATAAATACAACACGGCATATTTCTTAATGAATAAGCAACCAACTGCATTTAAGAAATACGACATGGCGAGCCGTTCCAGGACTTGTTTTAAATAATAATAATAAATACGACATCCTCCCCTGATGTGATGTCACACATTTTGCAATTTTTAATGTAGAAATTATTAAATTAAAACAACACTTACAAAATTATTTATATATTTCTATTTAAAATAGTTTTTCGTAAAATCAATAATAAATCAAACATTTTTAAAAAATTGACAAAACATAACAAATTAAATGAATGATACAAAATTTAATCCTCTTGTTTCTATCGACTTTGAACCCATTCCTTTATATTATTTATGACTGGCATAGCAGACACTTCATTCTCGAATTGGATAATGTTAAAAACATTTTATGTGTTAACAAGTTCTTCATGCAATCGTATAGCATCATCATCAGTTATCAAACAAAGAACTTCCCTGTCACGTCTAGTTGGAATTCTTTGAGGACAAACATGATAGGCAAAACCTCTTGTTGCCCCTTATGTGATTGATTGCATTGATTAGTGCCTTTGTATGATAAAAGATATAGTCTACAGATACCATACTATCTTTTAAATATGTATGCGGAAGTCATATTTTGTCAAAGCCTCAGAGAACTTTCGGTGTATGTCAAAGGAAGCTGATGTGTGACACCATAGGTATAGCAAGTGTGAACTCACGCTACTGCCACATGCCAAAAAGTGATACAAATTATGTATGTAACATCACAAATCTAATGACTCCCCCCCCCCCCTTGTCCCTCAATGTCACACTTTGTTGACCCCCTCCATCCCCCTTAACATGTGACATAATTTACGGATGGCCCCTTATTATAAATTATGTCTTTAGCAAAATTATTACTGGAGTTTCCTTTTTTACAACTTATTTTTTCATAATTCAATATTCTTTACCAGTAAACAGTTTTTTCCTTTACATAAAATCCTCTATTTTTGCTACCATCTGCTTACTATTTTTTTCAAACTACATTTCACACCATCTGCAAACACTAATTCTGCCTCATTTGCTCACTGACTAAGGACTAAAGCAACCAGAAGATCCTTAACAGATATGTTAATCCATTTTCAGTGCTTGTAATTAATATATATTTTTAAGAAACTAGAGCTTGTTGCTACCATTAGATCCTTGGTTGTCCGGGACTAAGGATTGCAATCCCGCAGTGTTTTCAATCCCGCGGGATCCGCGCGGGATTTGCGCCAATCCCGCGGGATCCGTGCGGGATTGGTACAAACAGCTTTTTAACGCATATATTTAAAACATAGTTACAGTACTTAAAACGTGAATAAATTAAATAATAAATAATTTTTAATGTTAAATGATAAAAATTAACAGCTAACAATATTTTGATTGGCAAAATGACATTAAAGCTTTTTAGCGTGTCTTAAGTGTATTTCGAGATTTTACATTTTTTTAAATCTAAACCAATTTTTAAATAAATAATAAAAATTGAAAATATTGAGTCTTAGGTCATATTATGTGCCTTACAATACATCACATAAGTTTAAAAATATGGTTTGCTTAGTGGCCAAGTTACCAGAGTTTTTTTTTTTAAATCCTAAATAAATGTTTCATAACACCGAGAAAAGCATTCCATTTCACAAAGTGAAGTGAATATACTCTGTAAAGTGTAGACTTGGCTCAGAACAAGATCTCATAACTTTTTGTCATTGCACAACCACGAGACTTGGCCTTTTTTGCGTGATTCATTATTATATCTCCTGATTCCTTGATTGATATTACAGTTGATTCAATGTTATTAAAAGAAACTACTCACCACGTAAACTGTCAAGTATTTCATATTTACTTATGTGGCGTAACGACGTTTTTAGAGTGGAAATTATTATTTTTTGCTAAGAGAGGAGACTTTCTCGGCGAATGATTGCAGTGAAGTCCTCATAGGTTGTATCTCCGGATTTCATTGCAAACACACGAAATTACGAGTACACACGTGAGGAAGACGGCGGAGGCAGCCGTGGAAGTATTGTGTTCCTACAACAAAATTCGTCGATACACCCGTGAAAATTTCATTATAACTTTTTTTACCTTTAGTCGAAATAATAACAAGGAGAAGAGAGATTAATCGAAAGCCTGAGCGGCACATGTAAGCAGGTGGCTTTCGTCAAAGAAACGCATTGAGGTAGCGGCCAAAACAACAATAAGTCAAAGGATATACAATTTCCTTTTGATAGCTGTTAAATAAACAGGTACGCGATCGTTAAAATTACGATAACACTAATTTAATATCAACGAATAATCAAATTTTCAGCCGCAAATTAGGAAATTGTCACAATTACTTTATCTGCAAATACAGAAAATGGGAATAATGAAACCGTGAATAAAAACCTGTAACCGTGTAGTTCAGATAACGTGTGCGACAGTTAAAAATAATTATATAGTTAGAAAATCGTACTAAATACGCACCATAACTCAAATTACAGAAATGTGTACTCCAAACAAACGTAAGTTTTGATGAATACGTAAAAGTGTATTTATTTACTTACGATTGACGAAGGTTGACAAAAACATACGCTTGTTCACATGAGTCAAATGCCAACTGGAAGGGTACAGGCAAACAGTGCAAAATATCCGACAGAGACCGAGTGGGGCAGCGAGTCACGCAAATTGACACGCGTTTCCGCCGGATTTTGCGGATTGCGGATCCGCTAAATTTTGTGCGGGATCCGCCAGACTGTCTAATGATGCGGGATCCCGCGGGATTGCGGGATCCCGCTTTGCTGGATTGCAATCCCTATCCGGGACCTGCTGCATCATGATTCGTAGTCAGGCTGCCCTGGAAGAAGCCCATAGAAAGGTGGTCGAAACGTTGGCTACACAAATCATGACACGGTGGCACCCGGCCAGCCAAGAATCAACTGACACTGGCCGCAGAAGCCTATGATTACACTTGTTGCTAACATGTTATCATTATCTGTCATTTGATTTTGTTAAACACAGAATTCTTCAACTTGTTTGGTAAAAAAACTAAGGGATGTAGTACAAACTAACACTTGAAATAATAAATGTTACATGAAGGTGTATATAAACAACTTCTCTTTACTTACAATATTTAATTACATATGAGAAAATAGGTACATTGTTAAACACAATTTGATAATTTTATGCTACACATAAAAGGTTAATATCTCAGTCATTTGTACTCTTTCCTTGGTCATGCTCAAAATGGATCAACAACACAAAGTTTCTAGTATAACTAGACGTTTCCACACTGAATTCATTCACCAGAGAGCTGTAAAAAAAGAGACAATTTATTTGTGAATGTGAAACATATAGGAATGATTATACATAACTCATTTGATATCATGTAAGATTGTTTCAATGTAAGATAGTAAATACCATATTTATTCAAAATTGATATTCCTAAATTGATTGTTCCTAACTCAAATGCATAGAATATAAACTAGTTTTGCTAATTATTACATTATAGGTACACATATTTCCAAAGAATTGTATGAGCCACAACAATCACAATATTTCAGATAATCCCTTGCACATGTGACAGAACAGTCATGTATAAGCAGCATGCTACCAGGGCGTGCACCGCACGCGGGCGGCACATCGAGGGGGGGCGGCAAAACGAATGATCGACAGTCGCCGGCCCGCGGTAGTTACCACTCGATTGTCGCCGCGACGAAATTTGCGGCGTATTACGTAGCCGGCGACCTTTTTTTTTTTTTTTTTTAGCTCAACAGCTGCTTCGGGCGGCCGGCGACACTTGGAATGGTAACAATGGGGGCGGCAAATAATGTTCAAAGGGGCGGCAACCTCACAGTTTTTTGACCCGGTTCGGAAATTTCCTAAATCCACCACTGGCTGTAGTTAGACAGGGGCGGCATAATCGGTATTGCACGCGGGCGCTGAAACAGCTAGCGGCGGGCCTGCATGCTACATATAAGATCATTCACTCATGTGGTTAAGGAATCACTTAAAATTCACTATAGGGTATTAATGCTTATCTTGTATTTGTAATTTTGGTTTTGTCAATGAGGAATTTTATTTTGATAATACGTCCAATCATTATTACAGCTGTACACAAGCCTTAGGACAGATTAGTTTGTATAAGTATCCAGAAGATTAGTCCTATATATGACAATTTAATTTTTATTTATTTGCAATGGAGCGCATTTCATTGCACATCTATACTCCCAGTTTTAGATTTTTTTTTTTAATCTTCAATTCTTTGCATGAAATATCATCACCCACCTACTTTTTTAATTAACAAATTTTTAATACTTTCAGTATTTTTGGTGAATTGCTCATACTTTCCTTTGTAATTTATTCCAAACCCTTCACTTTAATTATTTCATGAAAATATTATCCACTTACCTAAAGAATGGATCCCACGTTCAGTAGAACAGAACATATTAAAATTTTGATCTATGGTCCTCCTGGTATCTAATATTCCTTCTACCATTAGCATAAAAATATTTCCAGTAAAATCTTTCTTGTAAGTGATGAATCTGATACTGAAACATAAAGCAGCTCAAATAAAACACAAAACAAAAGTTATAAGAGCTTTATAAGTTTGGCATCAGTTGTGATCATTTTCTTGACATTATAGGATGATTTTGATAAAACATTGGAAATATTTTGAAGTGAAAAAATATAAAATTTTATCTGACAGTTTTTACTGCTGATGGAAATTATATTATATTTTTCTATTAATTTTAAAAAGCGTTTTATTTTTTTTTTGACTGTTCTAATTCTCTATTTTATATCTACATTAATCAGATTCAAGAGAAATAAATATTTTTATTACAATTTAATAATCATAATAGTTTGAAGTGCAATATTAAATGGGAGACTATTACCTAGAAGCTATGCTGATTCAGGAATAATTACAAAATATCAGTTATAATTAATAATTAAACAAAAATCAAATCTAATACTATGTTACAAAACTTACCAGGTTCACTACATGTTTAATAAGATGCACTACAACTTGGTATGTTTCACATTTTCAGTCCAATAATTCTGAATAGTCATTGCTTCTAAGCTATTCAAGAAAGAATCATTATCTAAACTGTACATTTCTTCTGAATCATCCTGAAAAAAAATTATGAAGTATCAGCATTATTCCCCACAAGGTGGTGCTTTACTTAAAATAAAAATAAAATAAAATGTTTCAAAGTCTAATGAATATCAGTTGTTACATACATATTAATAGTGAAAGGATACATTTATATAGGATCAATTGATAATTCAAAGAGACCTTAATTATAATTGTAAGATTGAATAATCACATATTTACTAGTTCATTACAACTTAAGCCTTACGGTTTGTATATGTCATACCCTTACAGAGCTTTCTTCGATGTATACGCTGGAATCAGGATTGCTACTTTTGTCACTCAGCGTCTGTGGTTTATTAAGATTGCGTCGTTTGTAGATTATAAATCCCATTGCTCCTGAAATCATCAATGAGAAGGAAAAATGGATATCAGATGTTTAATGGAATGTGGAAAAGTGTTTGTTTTATTCTGTAAGAGATTGCAATACAAGGTTCTACCACTGCCATTCTGATACAAAACAAATATCACAACCAATGAAATTACTACAAAGAAAGACATATCATACCTCTCAGTGGAAAATAGTAAGGGGTAATTATTAATAATTATTTTTTAAAAAGTAGTAAAAAAAAGCAAGCATTTCAATCTTTACTGTAATGTGCAAGTCTTGAAATAAAGCAAATCACTACATCCGATGGTAAAAAGGCTTTCTACTTCATGAAGATGTTAAACATGCTTATACTTCTGCTCCCATAGTCATCAAATATTGTGATCTTTCCTTATTTTACTGCTTTCCAGATCTGACCCCTTCACATTTTTAATTTTTTTTTATTTATATTTTAAATATGAGTCCAGAATAAAAGATTGTGAAACAAATTCTAGTTCTGAATTTCTTTTCCCTACATGTTTTAAATAAAAGAAAAACTATCCAATGAAATACTTCATGTTATAGGCAGCTAAACTGAGTAATTTCTTGAGTTTTTTTCTCTGCATAAACTTATTTGAAAGGTTCTTGTAATCTCACAAGTATATAAAGTGGCAGCATACTGATTAAAAGTAATTCCTTAATGTAATAAGTAATTCCTTGCTATGACACAATAAAAACACGTATATTGTTATTAATAACATTAACCAGACATTTCCACCATAAAATTTCACCCATTTAAAACAAATAGTTTATAGTTTAAAAGTAAAAAACACAAAAGTCCCACTTATTCTGCCTAAAATTCTATTCTTTGGCGTAATATTAATTGAAATAGAACTGTAATGTTTAATGAGTTGTATGAAACATACAGTTTGCAATATGAACCCTTATGCCTAATTGAAGTAGAATTCAATCATGAAAACAAACACTTTCCATCCGTTTCCTTGAAATACATACTCCTTGCCATAAAAATTTGTGCACCAAGAAGGATATGTCAAAATGGAATGAAAATTGGAACAAAAGAGGAATTATTATGCAAATAATTGATTACAATATTGAGCCAAATGTGTAATTTATTCTGGCAGTTTACACATACCTTTAATACCAGTTCCAACACCCCTAACAAATATAAATGAAGTGATACAGTATGTCATGTAATAAAAGAGATGTCTAATTTAATCTTCTGGAAGACATCATTGTGGTTGCTATAACTGACACTCCAGATTCTATAAATCCACCATCCCATATGAGGGACATTTTTTAACAATCTTAATTTGTAAGCCAAACCAAGTAAATCATCTCAATCTGCAGACTTTTCTTTCACTTTTCTCCAATTTTTTGCACTCATGTTTTCTATCATTCTACAAGTCTGAAAATATCCTATGAAAAAACTCCATTCCAGCAGAGTGCAGACACTGATGCACTGCTTGCCGAATATCCTCCAGCATCTCGAAGCATTGTCCTTACATCTGTTCCTCAATAGAACCAAAAAATGGTAGTTGGAGGTTGCCAAGTTGAGACAATAGGGAGGATGTGGAAGAGTTTCCCATCAAAATGTCCTGATATTCTCTATAGTGGCTTGAGCAGTAGGCAGACGTGCATTACCCTTTCGATAACCTTAGCTTTGAATTATTTCTTGAACTGCACTATGTACTACTGCAAGTTTTGTAGTGGTGTGATTCACAGTGATACGTCTGTCTTCTCTAATGATTGCATCAACCTTCCCTTGTTGCATTCCATGCAAATAGTTTGAGTGCGCCCTCTATGAAACTTATCTTTGATACTCATGTTCCCACCTCTGAAATTATTCACCCATCTCCTAACACTTCTGGCACACATTCAGACCTCTCCATAGGCATGTTGAAGTTTGAGCTGAATTTCAGCAGCTGATTTCTCAACTTTAACAAGGAATTCAATGACAGCAGGCTGTCAAAATGAAACATTGTTGTCCACTATTTTTGAAATATTGCCTGTGGTCACGTGATAGCAGCAAACAACATCACAATCTGACAACAGGTCAGGTACAGACTGTGATTTATGACAGTGCTGTAATTTAGTTGTATTGTTGAAATTTTCATGGTTTACAATAAGTTTCTCATGACTTTCAGTATGGCCATTGTATGTTCTATAAATGACTCATCTGGAGACTTGATAGACCAAAGCAAGGCGTGAAGGAGGTTCATAGAAACCTGTGCTGCATTTCGTCCAATATTATTGTATTGAAAAGTGACCTGTTGTAATTACACTATAAATAGAAGCGCATGACTCTGTAGAATCTTTTGAAAGTATTGCTGTGCCATCAATGCTCTTCTAAAAACTGCCAAGGAAGAATGAGATTTGATGTCATCAGTTCTGACAGCCTATCACTCAACAATAAAGTACAAACATGTGTGGTATCCAGTTTTCATCCATACATGATATGGAGTTAAACAAATTTTTTCCTCATTATAGGAAATACTTCATTACTACACAGCTGTCCATGCCACCTGCACATAGCAAAATTTCAGATGAGGTCACTATTGGAATGGAAGACAGCTTTAGGGCCATCAAGAATGCAAGTTTTCTTTTGCAAGTTGCCTTGATATAGTGCGTGTTGGAACAGAGATACTCAGCTATGCCGCTATATGTTTTTGGATGTTGGAGGGAGACATAAAGAAAGAATCTGCTCTTCTCTAGATCTTTGTTGTTTCACTAAAGTCTTACTGCATAGATTATGTCACTCCAATAGTCCTATTGCTACCAACACTGTCATACAGCATGGTCAGAAGAGCCCAGGTGAAAGCCAATTAGACAGAATGAACACCCCTCTTGCCTCCTAAAGCCCAACAATCCACCCTCTCTCAAACTGTGTTTCATTGTTTATACTTAGTTGAATGTATCCCTGAGGTATTAAGGTATGCTACCATTCATTTTAAATTTGCTTATGTCTTTACACCTTATTGACTTTGAGGTCGGTAGAGGTAGAGGAAGTGAAGAAATTTGGCAATGACCTTTTAAATATCTACCCAGGCATTCTTCTGGAGTGTCTTTGAAACACTGGAAAATCAAAATTTGATGCTGTATGGAGATTCAAACCCATGTCCTAAATCCCAGACTTAAGCACTATTGCACACACACCAGGGTCAATGTACACTACCTGCTCACTGATAGGGCCATCCTAATAGCACAGTAAAAATGTTGCATGCAGATATGTGCAATGGCTTTTCAAGGAATTAATATCAAAGCATCTCCTGGCAGAAGTCCTATGGGTCTATTGCAGCCAAACTAAAATTATTTGGAAATATTGCCTTTAATGTTAGTGTGTACTTACTTTCAAAGATTTTGGACCATTCATTCTGGGTGCACCAATTATTGTGATAATGAGTGTAATTTAAGAATATTTAAGAAAAATGTACTCACCAAGTAAACTTAGAAAGACAACTGATCCTAGAGCAATGCCTGTAATAGAGCCTGCATCTAGTGTATCAGGTGTATTGCTGTTTGCAGCTAATCTTCCAGCTGATTGTGCATTGGAGACCGCAAATTGGAAAGCATCTGTATTATTATTCAAGATACCACTGCTGTTGCCACCACTAGTGATTCCCATTATTCCAGTTCGACGTTTTTGAAGCAGGAGACTCGATATATTGTTAGTGGGCAGCACTCTGAGACCAACATTACTGTCTGACGCAGTAAAATATTTCTTCTTCTGAGCTGTAAAAGGTTGCTTATGGAATGTTTGTGGCCTATCTTTTATAGGCTTATGAAATTTATCACTTCCAGTATTATTTAGAGAGTAATTACTAGTACTGTCTGGTACATGGTTTAACGTTTCATCTTGACAAGAACTGTTTAGTGGTGAAGAATTTGAACAATTTTCTGTTTTGGAAGACTCTGCATCAGTAAGAGATATTACAGCTCTTTTGAAAATCCTTTTCATTCCAATTTTCTTTTGGTTAGATTTTGAATCTATTTCATCTATTGTAAAAAGACCCTTAATACTACTATTTGGTAGATTTTTGTTTTTGGCTGTGGACCTCTTATTAATTTTAATTCTTCTTTTTGTTACAGTTGATTTAAGAATGAGTGAAGTTTTTGTCTTATATGATTGTTTAAGAGAAACAGGTTTTTTTGCATTTTCTTTAAACACTTCATTTACAGCTCGAATCACAGTGGCACTTTTGGGGAGAGCTATTTTCTTTTCTGCTTTCTGTTTCGATACTGGATACTGTTCATCAAAATGGAAGACATTCCTTTTAACTCTAATGTATCTTCTCTGAGTTTTCTCTTCATATTTCGAATTACCCAACTCAGATTTAAAGATCTTGTGTGAACGATTGCTGACATCTACTAGTTCTGAGGCACCTGGTATCCCAGTGTTACTATAATGTGCTACCAGCAAATGTCCACTTGTCTTTAATGTCTTAGAATTATCAACAGTATGTAACAGTGGTGAAATTAGGAAAATCAGCAGTAGTAATCCAGCTGAAAAAAATAAAAAGATGTAATTAGTTATAATGTTGACATAAGTCTATCTGTAATATAAAAAATGATCTTAAAAGAAAGAATCAAGAAATGGCCAAGGTAAAAGCAGTTCAACAATCATGAAATCTTTTTTTTTTACCAGAATTGAGGTTTAACCATGAATAATATATCCATCTTGTCAAACAATTTTGAGGAACAATAAAGAAAGATACCATCACTTACCACAGTTTAGAATAACAAAGAAATACAGCACTTAGAAGTGGGGGAAGATTAATTTTTCCTGTATAATCCTTCCATTAGTGATTCCATATGAACGTATATCATCATTATCAACATCTTCAGCAGGTCATTCCACACATCTTCCTTCAGAAGCTGTGCTTATTTTGAAAGAAAGCTTCAGTCACTACTGGCTTGCTAGGCCTGTCATAGTTTTGATGGCAGATGGATGTGTTGACATCTGTCTATGACACATGTAACTTGTGCTCAGTGTGATAAGTGTATTTTTGTTTGTAATTGTGTGGTATATGAGGTGGAGATTGGGGACCATTCTAGCTTTAGCCTTGATGATTACAGAAAACCACTTAAAATCCATAGTCAAAACTACTGGTATGCCGGGCTCAGGATATGATCCTCCCCAATTCAGTGTGGTGGCAGTTTAGTACAAGCAAACACACTAATGTGTCCATAAGATTCTGTGTATTGGACTTATTTAAAGTTAACTTCAAAGAGAGAAGGAATATTAAAATGCAATAGAAAAATTAAAAAAATAAAATATATATAAGAGTAAAAAAGAAATAAAATATATATATCAGACACCATTACAAGTCAGTTGATAGATAATGGTTTTTCAGACAAATGGAATAGGATTTGTTTGGTGAAGACAGTGTCACGAATATGTGCTTGCATGGGGTTCAAACATTACTCATTAACTTTATCGTGTTGCCTGTATAACTGATACCTTTACTTGAAGATGCTGTAGTTCTTTAAACTGGTCGCCAAGCTATTAGTTTACCCTGTGATAGCTAACAGGTCATACATAAATGAAAGAAAGTCACTTGTAGTTATGAATTTAAATTATATTCTGAAAGTTTGCTGAAGTTAAAACTGGTATCAGATTACACTTGTTGAAAACATATAGGCAAATCAAGCTTCGAAATCACATAAGAAGATGCAGGTTTACCTTCAAGGCACAACACTGATGAAGCATTCACTCTTGCAAACATATTTTCTATTTGCAACCCCAAAATTAGAGTGAGCTTCACGATAGTTTTCAAACACTGCTTCTGTTGACTTCTTAAACTATTGTAAAAAAAGTTCTTTCACTGAGTTTAGCTTAAAGTTTCCTTAAAGTGAATGAGTAAGTCACGAACATGTTCCGAGGCGAGATAGTTGAACTTTCAGTAGTTACATTTTGAAATTTACCCTCGCAGAGCAACGCGTACCGCTACTCCAAAACTACCTGCATAAAAACTGTTTGGAAACTATCCAAGACTGCCAGCAAGATAAAACTGGTTGTAACTATTCAAGACTACTTGAGGCTGCTTGCACTCATTGGCTTTTATAGGCTAGGCTAATCTATTGCTGAATAGCTGTGGAACACCGGGTGTATTTCCGTGGGGAAACACTATTCTTAGTGAATTAGAAAAAGCCCTCACTCCTGTGGAGCACTAAGTTTACTCAGATTTTCCTGAAATTTTATTATGTTATAGTTTAATTTATTCTGAATCTTTTTGACCATGACAACTTTTCTTATAATTATTCTCATTTAAGAGCTATTAATTTCTGAAAGTCACACATGGGGATGCTATCATATGTCAATACTAAAACTTCGTTTTTCTTACTTTAAATTTCAAGTTACCTCTGAACTGTTATATTTTGGTTATTAACTGAATTTTTCTCTCTAATTTTAGCCTACTTCTATCTTCCTAGCTCTTTTATTTTAAAATATCGAATTATTTTGATTTGAAATACCTCCTTATATAGATTTTAAAAGCACACAAAAACCACCTTAAAGTGAGTGCCATTCTCCTTTTTCTTAGTGGAAATGAATGCAACAAAATTCATCATTACTGAAAAACAACCTTATTTGAGTATTTATGTCTTTTATAAAAATGTTTTAGAATTGATTTAAAAAGTTATTTCTTGTTAAGAAAATTATTACAAAAGTTATTTACTATACAACTATATGAGATTTGTCCCCTTCTAAATGGTTTTAGCAAGATAATGAACATTTTACAAGGTTATGTACTGACATGAAAAGTGTTTTAGCATTGAACGTGATTATAAAAGTTATCCACTATGCATTATATGTAACTGTTGCTGAACGGTTTAGGTGAGATAATAGGTATATAACAACAGCAATGATCCAGGATTTGTAGTTAATATGTGGATAAATCAAGATTCGGGTTTTTCTTAAATGAGCATGAGACTACAAAGAAGGACTGGTTTTGTTTACCTCTGAGTTCATCACATATAGGTTCCTAGATAAATTTAAGAAAATTGGCATGTACAGTTTAATTACATTGTTGGGTTCTAATGATCCTGACATCAACCAGGGATGTAGCTATCAGAGGGGTAGGCAGTGCCATGCACCAGGCTCCCCAAGCTCAGGGGACCCTTGTTAAGCTAGCTATGCCACTGACATCAACATGTCCTAAAACACCAGTTGGAGAGCTTATAGAGTCGAAGAAAACTAAGCCTTCTCACAACAAGCTTTTTTACCCGTTCATGATAAAATTCTCCTCTGCACAAATTCTCAGTCAGGAGAAAATTCTCTATGTTTTTCCACAGTTCGAGGGAGAATTGCACAAATAGCTGGCTAGATTTAGGAATTGCTTGATACATTGTATTATATAATAAAGTATTATTGTACTGTCAGTAAGTATATTTTATCCTACAAATGAAATAGCAGTTTCACTTTCGCAATGAAATGTAGCTTGTATGTGATGACTATTATAATGTAAAACAACTAGAAACAACAGCATAATTTTCTGCCACTAACCAATACTGCTGTTTATTTATTTTGTATTAAAAATGTTTGAAACATGAGTGAAGGCATCAAAAACAGAAATAGTTATTAAAAAGAAACTAAAAAAAGTGATACACATCAAGCTCCAATCATTCATATTATAGAGGACTAAAAATGAATAATTTGGACAGCATTATCAGCGGTGTTAACATCTTCCAAAGGGTATGTTGCTGGGCACTGCAGACAATCATACAGGTATTCACTGGGTGATCTGTTCTGCTCAAGATCCACAAACAGTTGTTACTTCCTTGAGATAGTGCCTTTTCTCTAGGTTATACTTCATGCTGTATACACCAATTCTCAGCCTATTTAATGCTTTCAAATTCAGATTGCCACCATGGGAAGCAAACGTGCATTGGGAACCACTGTACCATGTAAGTCAAAAACGCTCATCACAGATTCAATCTGGTGTATTAGATCCTTAGGAAACCTTTCATAGGGTTAAGTCTTTGTCGCGGGGCTTGCTTTCCATTTAATGAATGAGCTGCATTCTTATTAACCATACCCTGTTCAGTTTTGAACTTCCTTCTATCAGGCAGAGCGATTCCATCCAGACAACGAAGTTTTTCAGTTGTTGTAGCTCTGAGACAACACACAATATTTCTGTAGGTATTGTGTAGTGCCACATTTATGTGTTAGTATAAGATGACTTGTACCAAGGAGTACAGGCCTCTTCTGCAGCAAAAGAATTGACATTTGGAGTACTGTGGGAAGTCCACCTCATATGCTTCCTGTAAGTTTCTGTAGGAAAATGTTGTTTGCTGAAATTTTACTTTTAGTGTTAAAGCAATGTTTTTTGTTAGAGATCCAAAAATATTGTGGGTTAAAGCACTAACTGACCCCCAAACGATATTTAGTTTTTTATTAGCATCTTTATTTCTTAAGGGTTTTTAGAGGTTCCAGCTGGTTTATCCCACAGCATATTGTGAGTGAATGTAGACAACTGTTTAGACATTCCTCCACAGTTCTAAAAAAATTTCCTTGCACTGCTGGTGGTAAATCATCCACATAGGTGAACTTTGAATAAACTGAGGCTGGGGTTCATTATTGGTGTAGAGAATGAATTACACTGATGTTAGGATGCTTACTAGGGCTTATAGGCAGACCATTTTTCCCCCTGCTCATCATGTTTTATACTCTGGAATTTGACATAAAACTATCAATTTGATTGTCGATGTGCTTTGCAGTGTTATACGCTTCAGACATATCTACTGCTGTGATCAATCCTAGCTCAAAACAGTCCTCAATGATGTGTAGAATCAGGAGCAACTTCTATAAGGTCTGCAACCCCTGGTGGGGGATCAGTTTCGGATGGATTGTAAGGCTTAGTCGAATGAACAGCATCCTTACGATTATCTCGTAGAGAAGGCATAATAATGAAATAGGACTATATTCTTGTTATGACAGCGTTGTATCAAACAAAAAGAAAATGAGTAATCCCCACATGATCATTTAGCTTTCACGACTTATATAACCCAGTTGAATTATTAGGCAAAGGGGAAACAGATCACCATAGACCATCAGAACCAGAATGGTAGAGGATCTAAACTACAAGTAGAAATGGACACTGATCTGTTAATCTGTATTAGTGGCATTTGATGTACAGAGCAATGTTACTGAAGTGAAGACAGTGGAATTAAAAATTCAGGATATCGATAAGCAGGAATTTAAGAAAAAAGTAGAAGAGACACTAGGTACCTATAACTAGTAAAATAAGAGAACGGAGAAAGAAATATTTAATTCCTCTAATTACTTTGGTATGTTAAAATATTCGCCAGTAAAAATGTCAATGATATCCGGTATGATTACTCAATGATTAAATAGGGATAAACTTCAAGATAGATACATGAAGAGGTATGTAATTAACCAGGCTAAAAATTCTACAAAAGGTACAAGAATTGTTTTTCCGGTCAGAACCACTGTGGACTACGCAGACGTTTGCACAGGTATCTAGTTTGAATGAGAGGGGAGGGGACGGATGTCCCCACCATAGTTTGAACCATGAGATAGGTGTGTTTTTGGTTGTGATGTGTAGTTAATGAGGCGGATATTGGAGCCGTCTGCGCAATCAGGACGGCTGGTATGCAGGGACCAGGAGTCGATTCTGGTCTGATAGCACCTCCCTGATCCAGTGTGGTGGACCCTTAACTTGTGCGGCTACGGTGGAGAGCACTACAATAAGTAAAAACATTCTTCCTTTTATAAGATGTTGACAAAAAGAAGAATACACATGGGAAATAAACACGGCTGGGCAGAAAACCGTTAATCGTTAATTAACAAAATTGCAAAAATTTAACTTTTAAGTAATCTAAAAAATCGATAGCGGTCTTCTTAACTTCCGTTAAACTGAACTGCCGTTAACTTTAGTCCGTTACATTTGTAGTTGACGTAATAGGTTTTTTTAAATTGCGCTCCACGCAACGCTCGACCGTTCGGAGAGTCGGATGGCGAACGAATTAGGTAATACGAAGTGCAAGTGTGATGCATATACAACTGTTATGCTAGGCATGGCGTGGGTGTGAGGAGGAATGCTACAGATATGGAGCGTTTCTATTTAAAGTCTGCAAACCGACGCTCACTACTCGTTTCTAATTTGATCGGTGTTTGATTTTTATATTTTTATAATCTAACTTTTTTTTACTGCCAGGAAAATACACTTTTTAGTTGGTATTGGTTTGGAATTCGTTAATGAAATAAATTAAACTGAGATTCGTTATATGATAAAGTCATGGAAACTGAACTCTTCAATGCGTCAGTGAAAGCAGCAACGTTAACAATAGCAACGAGAATATTAAAAATCCTTGGCCACATTTATGCTATTATGTTGCATTTAAATAGACTGGGTGAACAGTTAATTTATGAATGCAAACTGTGTTTGTCTAGACTTTCTACAAACAAGGTTCACGTGTCTAGCCTTAATAATCTTAAATAACATATGAAAAGGATGCCTATATCCAAATATTAACAGTTTGAAGAAAAAGTAAAAGCATGGCCAACTCGTGGGAAAAAAAGAAAAATTATTCAAATTCTTCTTCAAGTGCTGTGGCTTCTTCTGATGTAGATGGCAGCATAATTGATTTTCTTTCATTTCCATCTGCTAATAAAAGTTTACGTCAATAAATCATTTGGCAGCGTAGTTACCGGCACCATCGTATTCCAAGCCGATGTATTGTAAACCTTTTCGTTGCCAACATGATTCCTCTGCGTGTTGAAGAATCCGATACGCTTGCGAAGCTGGTTTAAACGTTGAACGCCGGTAAAAATTCTATTTCCAGAGGACATTGGCCATACGTATTATCAATTAACATCACCTTGGTACTGCTTGCAGTAATACCTATTGTAATACATAAACATCAGTTCCACTTTTGGATGGTTAACTTTTGACGGTTAACTTTAACTTGCGTTAAATTTGAAAACATGTAACGCATTAACGATTATCGAAGTTAACATTTTAAGTAGCGGATTAGCGATTAACGAAGTTAACTTTTCGATTAACTGTGCCTACCTATGGTCAAATAAAATATCTGTATCTGCTGATTAAATTAACATTGATGAAAGAATTAATAAAAAAAAAAAGAGGTTACTAATCCTGAGTTGTGCGGACACAGTATTGAAAATTTTGAAAGAAATAAAATATGAGATGAAATTATAAACACTGGAGATGCAAAAAACGAATAACACATATAAGTAGACGAAGCAAAAAAATATAAATTAGGAAAAACGAATTCTTCCACTTCATTTTTTTTTAAAAGAAGGGAAATGTCTCCAACATTTCAATGAAATTGTAGTAAGAGAAGATAGTTACGTAGCCCACCGAGTATCAACAACAGCACAAGTACTCTCAATACCTCCGCAGAAGTGAGAATGAATCCTATTGTGAACAGAATACAGATAACACTGCATAAAAAAATTACAACTACTCATTCTGTAATAGCTGATGTATCAGACATAAACGCTATCGTTTGGAAAACTTACAAAAATTAAAAACAAGGTAGATGTATTGAGGACTCACTCATGTAGCTGCCACAAATTCATAAAAACACCACGAAAAACTCGCAAACACGCTTCCCGAACAAATTGGCTAAGTGATAATTACTGTATCTCATGGAGTAATATTGTCCACAATAAAAGTAAATTGGGGGGAAAAGCAGCAATTCTTCAAGTTTATTTATTTTTTCTTCGTCCAGCTAGGGATCGATTATTTTATCTGTTTTCTTCATTAGTCTTTAATTTTTTCCCTGTATTCATGCACTTCAGGTTTTCTTCCTTCCATGTTTGAGTCATCTTTAGCTAATGGGTTTAAAGTTTATTACCAAAGGAATCACGACCCTGAATATCTTGAAGGTGTGATCCCAGAGATTCTATTATGTCGAGTAACAACGACGATCGATTTCGTGCATTCGTTCTGTCCTTAGTTCTTGAATTGCGCGATAAAAACACGTTCAGAGATAATCGCGATCAAAGTTTCTAATCCGAATGTTGACAAGCAATGGCGCGTACGCACATTGGTTATTCTATGGATATTTATCGGTTTTTAAGGCAAACTACCAGACAAGGTCGAAGTGACGTCGCTAGGTTAGCTTTAGGAGTTACTGCAATGCAGCGGAATTAGTCCTTAGCGATACACCAAACGGTACAAAAAACAAATGTTTACTTAAAAACGTTTCACATGTGTTATAGTTGTGTGGGTTTTTGATCATGTATTTCATTAGCTGTCACTTTCAATGTTGTTTTGTAAGGAGACAACTAAGCATTAATACCGCGAAAAACATCACCAAAGCCTGTATTACACGAGATGAGTAACGGCGACGTGCTTGCAACTGACAAATCTTAGAAGAAGAAAAAAAGTTACTAACAGACATAATCCCTGGAGAAAGAAACTTCTGTCATGCTTCCAGCGACATGGTTCTGTATCTATATCTAGAGAAACACTGGACAAAACTCTTTGTGGTTTAGTGCCGTTCTCTTGCAAAGTTTATGTTTTCTAAGGTACCGGTACGCGAAAAGTGGTGAATTTAGTAAATCAAGTGGGCATTAACGTACTGGCAGCTCAAATCGTTAAACAATAAAAATGTGTATGAATTATAGAGCACAACAAGGTCCACAAAAACCTCCGTGGTAGCATGTATCTATTCATTGCAATATAAGCATTCTGCGATTTATTGTGGGCCGATAGAGACGTGAGTGCGCTATCCACCAGCCAGTTCACGAAGCAACAGCACTTTACCAACAAACAGATTAAATCCTTTAAAGTTCTTGCTTTAGGGATTTAACAGAGCTCCGCATCCGCAAATGCGAAAATTCTGCGTGGTATCAAAAATCCGCTTCCGCATCCTAAATTTTTAATGCGGGTATATAACGGAGGTTTTGTTTAGATTGCAATATACATTATTACTAGCATTTGCCCGCTGCTTCACGCGCGCGTGCCTTGGCAGGTGTAGAAATTATTTACCGATTTTATTCTCTTAACGTGGAAAGGCATGAACTGTTAATGTATTCTGAATAGTTTCGTTTTGTTTCGGTTAATACGTTAGGTTCGGTTTTCATACTGATGTCAGAGAGTTTTTTATTCATGTTTTAACATGATGCAATTGATTCAATAGTAGAAAAGGTTCCTGAAAAATTAACAGTAGTAATTCGTGGTTGTAATTATTGTGCGAAGTATAAACATTTATTGTTTAGAAAGGCTTTCACGGTTCAAACGACGTTCTTTCTTCTGTGCGCTTTCAGAAGCTATGGATTTAGCGTATAGAACCCGGTTATAGGTCAATCGCTTTTCTCGGTGCAGGTTACTTTCATTTGCTCTAGCTATTTCATCTAGTTCTCTTTGACGTTCCAGACGATGTTGTCGGTCTATTTCACTCTCATTTAGCCGAATATTATTTCTGAAAGCAATATTTAACTCAGCTAAAACATAATATTTTTAAATGCTGATATGGAGGATTCCACGTTAACCGTGGTACCGAAAATTTAAATGGATATATAACAGTTGTAACGTTAAGAAAGCTGTTATTATAATCATTATGTGTAATTTTTTTTGGCGATTTTATGTGTAAACTTTGCCTGGGATTATATAGCTAGGTATAAGCTTTGTTAAGGATGTATCTGTGGATTTAATGAGAAATATTCTTTCCATGATACTTAACTAAAAAAAGTTTATTTTTAAATGTGGATACCGAGGATTGCAACATAACCGCGGTGCCATAAATTTATGTAAATATAGCAGTAATCTACGACTTAGTCCTCTTGGAAGTGTGCTGAAACATAAAAATTCGTTACCAATAATCACAGCATCTCAATTTTTCTGATTTATTTATTTTTTGTTGTTTTTTTATTTTTGTTGTTTGGATATTGGTTTTATTTTATGTTGATACACCATCAATTATTCCTGCTTTAAAATAGAAATTTACGTGAATTGGAGCTACTCTTGATTTCAAATCGTCGTATCATTACTGTCATTATTTCAGTCAGATATAATTAATCCAAAAATGTCGATGTGATCATGGTACAGTTTATGTAGTAACGTGCATGTAACTGAAACAATTATTTCTGAGTGGCAACATTATCGCAAGTTGTGAATCGCTTGAAATGCAACCTGACAGCTGATATGATGCTTTGTTATAGGCCTAAGAGACGATGCCTGCAGCTTTATAATCTACGCGGTGTAGCATTACGATATGAAACATTTTTAATTTAAGTTTCTTTCAATATAGCCGTATTTTCTATGTAATTATTTCAGTCGCATGTAAGTACCTGGCGAAACAACCGCCTGGACCAGATGACAATTGACTCGTTTTGTTTAGCATCAGGCATAAGGGGTTTAGTTTTAAAATTTACGCGGTGTAGAATAGAATTTTAGGATGCCTAGTTATATTTGAAATAAAAATTCGTTACCAATAATCACAGCATCTCAATTTTTTCTAATTTATTTATTTTTTTGCTGTTTGGATATTGGTTTTTATTTTATGTTGATACACCATCAATTATTCCTGCTTTAAAATAGAAATTTACGTTAATTGGAGTTAATCTTGGTTTCAAACCGTCGTATCATTATTGTCATTATTTCAGTCAGATATAATTAATTCAAAAATGTCAAAATGGATCACGGTACAGTATATGTACTAATGTGCATGTAACTCAAGCAATTATTTCTGAGTGGCAAAATTATCGCAAGTTGTAAATCGATTGAAATGCAACCTGGACAGTGATGACAGCTGATATGCTTTGTTATAGGCCAAAGGGACGATTCTTTTAGCTTTATAATTTACGCGGTGTAGCATTAGGATCTGAAAATTTTTTTATTTGAGTTTCTTTCAATATATCCGTATTTTCTATGTAATTATTTGAGTCGCATGTACCTGAATTTTTCGGATGCCTAGTTATATTTGCACGTTATAGCCACTAGACATATTAATCGAATAAAGTACTTCCAAATATGTGCAATTCCGCACAAGTCATTATGAAAGAAGTATGTTTTATTACTTGCTGACATTTATAATAGCTGTTTTTCAGACATCGCTCTTCGAGAAAAAACTGAATTTCGTATTAAGTTTTGGCTTATTGTGGCTGTATTGTACAGAATTCACGTAGCAATTTTGTTCCAGAGACAAACTGTATAACAGTCTACCAGAGACAATACGTCTTCAATATTTGTAATACAACTTTTTCGTAATTCAACAGACCTGTTACGATTCAAGTAAATGCTGATTATACTTGATTCACGTATTCTTTTTATTTTGAAGTACTGCGGTCCAGAAAAATGAATCGCAGAAGTAAAAAAAAAAAAAGAAAAAAAAAGGAAATCCTAAATTTTGTCAGGTCTCTTTATGAAAGGAGTGACCGTCTGAATGTGTATAATTATCTGTGGTCTACAGTTTCACATTTCTGAAGTTTTTTACTGACTTTCTTCTTCCCATGGTACATATTAGTCGTTAGCTACTTCTGCAGATGTTGATCAGCAACATTAGCTTTAAAAATTTGGAAACATCATGCAAATTGATGCGGTAGTTTTTGCGTTATTAGAGATCAAGCCTCACTACAAACGCAGCTTGCTTACAGATTTATAATAGTATAGATTCTCCCTTTGTATGAGATTCGGCCAGCATTCGCTTAGCTAACAACAACGTGGTTGTTTTCTTCTACGATCCTGTAATAAAAGTAAGGTGAGCTTGTTCGTTTGAGCGTGCTCAAGAAAAAGGAAATTTTGGTCGAACGAGCCTGTTTTGAAATAACCACAGTGTTCAGTAAAAGCTCGGCTTTTGATATGTCGTCACGTGTACGTATGGCAGCTTTGGCCTTTATAATTATTCATGCAGTGTCAAAGACGAAAAGCAAAGAACCAATGTGGTTGATTAGAGAGAGTTTTCGTCAACGAAGAAATTACTTTAATAATATAATTCGTGAATTGAATTTTGGAGGAGATAATGAGTATTTTCAACTCTTTATGAGAATGTGATGGATCGATTTCGAACATTTCCAGCGTTTAGTTGAACCTCATATTTAAAAGCACTGTACACCTGTAAGTGATACTATCTCACCAGGAAATAAATTAATAATTCCTGCCTTCGGGAGATTCATATGCAAACCTACAGCATATGTTAAGAGTACCTAAACAATGCATCAACCGTTTTGTACCGGTAGTTTGTAATGATATTATTCAGACGCTCCAAAATTATATTTAGTTGGTACCTAAATATTATTTTTATAGACTTTCCCTACCAACGCATACTCAAATTTTGTTTTATGTTTTTTTTCTTTACGTCATCAATACCATGGCTTAATACCTCACTGATTTCACCCCATGCATCCTCTCATTTACTTCGATTATAAGTACTGTTCACATGAGCTTTCCCATAATACTTTCTTTGATGCATACCGATTAATTATTGCTAAGTAAGTGTCGCTGTCCCACAGGCTCGCGCTCATTATAAATACCTCTATATACTGCTGTCCACACTGAGCACCGAACACACACTGACTCGCCTTCGAGCGTTCTAAAATACCGATACATGATCGGCTCGCCCTGCGCGCACCAACTTTGCGAGCGTTATCAGACGTCTATATAGATCGTCTCGCTTCACTGAGTGCTCAATGCTCATTCGCCTGAGCGTGTTCAAGTGGATACGAGGCTTAACGATGAACTGAACGGTGTGATTACCTAACCGACGAATTTACGAGTTTGAACTTGCATGTAAAGTAAAGCGATCTATCGAGGGCCCAACTTATAGGACATCCATGTAGAAATGACCTATTCACGCTACTGGAAGAAGTCCAACAAAATGTTACAAGCAGTCCTTTCCACTCGTATTTTCTCGCTGCACACCAGTGTCCTTATCGCATATTTGTAGG
The DNA here is from genome assembly GCA_031002005.1 of Vandiemenella viatica. NCBI lineage: Eukaryota > Metazoa > Arthropoda > Insecta > Orthoptera > Morabidae > Vandiemenella > Vandiemenella viatica. Next base: position 143,388,995 of record JARYHS010013630.1, read on the forward strand.
AAGTTTCCTCCAATCACGATCCAACGCCATAACTTGTTGGGCGCCAGGGATCCGTGTTGGTTGTCTGGGAGGCCAACAACATCCAACACGTCCTACATTTTGTTCTGCAACCCCTTTCAAAGCCCACCAAGAGTCCTATATCGGAACATTTTATCACCATAGGTCCTACAAATTGGACTGTGAATGGGCTGCTAGAGCGGTGGAAAGACGGATGGTGGGTACGGAGATATGCAATAGCATGGCCTTGTGCTTGACGCGTGAATTAGTAGAGCAGCGAACTTCGCAAAGTTCATATGACAAACATTGTTTTCTTCACGCGTGGATAATTATGTAAATAATTAAATTCACTTGTGAAATTATCCCACGTTTTTTATTGTTGAAAGATGAGGCAAAAAATAAATTAATGTGGCAGTATTATATGGACACAGACTCTGCTTATACAAAATGTGGAATCTGTGATAAAAGTATACTTATTTCGATTTTTGATAAAATATTAAAATATAAAGAATTATAATTTCATTTCCCATCGCCACATCCGCTTCCGCAAAACATCCACATCCGCTGATGTCAAGCACTGAACATTCGCATCCACAAAGGTGACCTCGGTTACAACCCTACACTCTTTTTCATTAATATTATTACTATCTATTAATTGCGATGAAAAACCTGGACCGGTGGCTGTTCTGTTACACATCTACCTCTGCATTTCACGAATTTGGATGAGTATCAAACTTTATAACATAATCGATAATGTCTGAAATTACGACAAGCAAGTAATTATTGTGGAGTAGCAGCAGTGATCTTCCAGAGTGCGCGAACTTATGCGTCGGATATACTATCGTGCTTTACACCGTGGAAATATGTGTTCCACGGTCGCAACATACGCTATCTATACTATTATATAAATCTGTAAAGGAAATGTGTTTGTTCCACCATCATGCAAATACTACTGGTCAGATTTTGATGGGATATCTATCCTGTGGAGGCTCAGGGCTTGACTGAATTACGGAAATCATAAAAAAATGGGAATAAGATAACTGATTTTTTTTTATCTGCTTAACGTCTCTCTAACAGCGAGGTCTTTAGAGACGGGAAAGGATGGGGGGGGGGAGGAGGAGGGGCAAGGAATGGGGAGGAATTCGGCCATGGCCTTTTGAAGGAAGCATCCCGGCATTTTCCTGGAGTGATTTGGGAAACCATGGAAAACCCAAATCTGGATGCCCGGAAGGGGATAAGATAATTGAGTTTCGAAATGAGGAACAACCAAACAATGCCGAAAGTTTTAATAAAGGAGGAACAATTTTCACGAATTGTATAAAAGGAATAAGGGAAGACGGGAAAGAATGTCAAGAAACTTAGAGCACACTATTACTTAAAGAACAATGCTCTATCAGATTCAAGAACTTAGATTACTTACTGACGCATGTCGAGTTATAGCGAAGTCTGAACGTGATACAAGTGTAATAAGACAATTATTTACACGAAAATCTTCGGAGTAACAAAAGACAATCTTTCACATTTTAAATTAATTGTCTCTTACCCAAAAATGTTCATGTAATAAACTTTTCAATAGAATATGAACACAATACTCGCATTCTTCAGACAATGCAAGTCAATGTTCTAATACCAGCTCTCACTCCCGTATAACAGTACCAGCATATCGATATCCACCATCATGGGATGAATGAAGAGCTACTTCACGAGGGTTGTCCCGTAATTGAGAGGTCAGAATAAAAAAACGATGTCGCACAACCTAGCGAAAACTACAGCCTATAACGAGACTTTATTTTGTTACAGGTACTGAAAACGGCTGTGGTGCAAATTAAATCTAAAATGGCGAATAACGAAAGTCGTTCTACGATTAAATGTTTATATAAAAAAGATACCATAGGTTCAAGAAAAACAAAGATACTTTTATTCAAGCAAACGTTGCATCCCAAGTAACAGAATTCACTTACGTCTCCTATTGTATCCGATCCTATTTTTATATTTAATCTACTGTGATTGGTACCATTTCTACTACATTTCATCACTTTGGTCTTGCTTTGATTTATATTCAGTATTTTATGGCTGCAAAATTAAGGCAGAATCCTGTGACCAAAGCACAGTTAAAGACTAGGCACTGAATTCAAACGGAGGAGAACCAGCACTGAAGAAAACAACTCACAGGAATGCCGGAGAAGACAACCAGGAAGATGTGGACAGGTATATGGGTTAATATGGGTTAGTGACGACAGACAAGTTAGCAGTGCGGCATATGGGAGAGATATAATACATTTCAAGAAGAACAGTAGATAGCATTTTGACAGAGAACTTAACATTAGCAAGTTTACCGCCGGTTGGGTCTACAGGTTTTGACACATCGAATGGCAGTGAGGAGGCAGGTGTCGATGATAAACCTAGCCCCATTTGTAATCAAATCAGTAGATTCTTTCGATCGACCTGTGACTGAGATGCAAGATCCATCACTTTACCTCAGAAATAAAGAAACAGTCTATGCCGTAGAAGTATACCTGTTCAGTACCCTTTAAAGAGTGAAATTTTTTGGAATTCTGTGGGTACCCTACTTCTAGATTTCCTGAAAAAGAATGAAATCATCGTGGAGGCAACTGAGAAGCAATGCGAAAAAAGAAAAAAAAAAGAAAGAAAGAAGAGGCGAGTTGTTTAATCAGGACGAAGGTCCAAGTCCCAAGTCCCTCCTGGCTACTGCTGCAGTTCATGAGCTTGGGTTTTAATTTAATTTAATTGCAGTACGTGCTGCATAACCACTCTTAGACTTCCTCCTATTTCCTAAACATAGCACCTATTTCAAGTGACATGATGACATCATATAAACCATCAGCTCAATTTTTTGCAAACCGAAGAAATTCAATGCAATGTTGTTGCAGGCCATGTTTCCGCAGTAATCGAAGAAATTCTATAACGTAGATATCATAAAAGCACTGGAGCTTCGAAGGAGAAGTGTGTGGGACACAGAGAAAATTACACAAAAAATGTACATCAACTTTAAATTCACGTGCATTAGTATCAGGCGGTCCTAATCACTTAAAGAGAGAGAGAGAGAGAGCGAATGAAATAAAGGCCCCACACAAGTAACATACAACCTGCACGTGAAGAGGTAATTTTAGAGATAGTGATTCTCAGTTATTGATAAAATCAGCTCTTCTACTGAACGATGTGACTTATTGTTTTCAGTGTAAAGCAGTCTCGCAATGTAGAGCGAATGAGCCACGCAGCCGCGAACAGTCCTCCCAATCGATAACCGCTCTCGGGGTTGACAACCAGCAACGCGCTAACACCACGTCCAGATTCACCGCGGAGCGTGCGCTGCGAACTCACTTTCGAAAACTAGCTATCATCATTCCCGCAAGTGAGAAAGTCTATTATCTGCAAAGTAATAATGCATGGGCGAATCACTATCAGCGCTTAAAGTCGACCTTTAAATGTAATCTTTTCTGACTAAAGGTTTAGGCCACGTCGATGTAAGGCCATTAGAGTTGGGAGAGGATTCTGGACTAGGAACTAGAAGGAATTCGGCCATTGTCTTCTAAAGGAACCATTCTAGTATTCACCCGGAACGATTTCGATATACTACGTAAAACCGAAATCCTAAAGGGGGACGGAGATTTGAACCCGCTTTTTGCCCCTTGAATTCTAGTCATGAATGTATGATTGAAACTTCAGCGATTCCAGAAAATTATTCAACAAAGTATTTCCTATTGCAATAATATTTTACTTTTAACTTTACATTATTAGTCAATAAAATTATATACAAGAAATACGCAATGATAAACGATACTCTGGAATTTCGGATAAATTAGTGAAGTCAGTAGTGATTTCTTGGTATGTCAATAACCGAGGTTATTAACGCCTTAACATAAAGCAGTTCAGTTCAGTTCAAACCATAATAATGTAAGTTCATTCTAAATGGATCATTACGATGGCGGAAAAATGTTTATGAATCTCATAAAGCCAACCAAACAAAATTAACAACGGTAAAAATAAGTGTCATAATAATCATATAAAGAACACCCTGACTTTTATAAAAGTAAATAATTCCTTTGAACAGTTGTGAAGAGACCAGTTTTTTTTTTGTGTTGACGTTTAATCAGTTTTTATCTTTTTGCAGACCAAACAATGTCTCATTCCCATTGATTCCTACATGACCATCATACGATCTCTTTCCTCGGGATCGAATAGCGCTGGAACGAGATAAAACTAAAGAACTAAGGCGATATTTGAAAAGTTTACACAAATGCTACTGCATGTACAAAAATACTTTAGAGATACGATTAGAAAATAGCGCATCCTTAGTTACTAAAACAGTTCTCACTTTGGAGGAGATATTGTAGCACCTGAGATGAAATGAGTCTATACATTAACTTGCTACGCAATTGATTGAGCAACTGTTAGAAATGAGTCTTACTCAATAACGAGGCTGAGTTAAGCGAGGGGACAAGGGCAACATTTGGAGTGAGCGTTCGACGGGAAATGAAGCAATTGCCGAGCAACTACAGTGGAGCACTCGTGTTTCGGGATCGCTTATTGGAATTACAATGCTGTGACAAACCGAATGAAGGCGCAAGCGAATATCTGGTGAACATCAGTATATGATAACCTGGAAAGAATTTTGTGACCAAATACGAAAGGAATGTTAGAACAAACAGAGAAAGACATTTGGACTGGCTCCCATTTCACTGATACCAATGGATCCGTCATGATCCTCAAAAGAATAAAATATTACGTGTATTCCCATTCCCTGTACCAAGTTTATTGTTAATAACTGTCAGAATTTAAATGATACAAATACTTGCTTCAATACTGAGTTTGCTGCTGCTAATTTTAATTAAAGTAAAAGTACATTTTGTATAAAAAAAAGAATCGAATAATTATTTCTAGCTTCGTATATTTTGCCGCGTATTCAATTCGTTGTTTTTGGTCTGTGACAAGAATCAAGGAGACATTGTACACTTAACATTTTAGAAGTGTATTAGACCTGTGATCTACCAGCAGCATTTAATTAATAATGTAATGCGTTAAATGCCAATGTGACGCATTATTCGCTCATACAGATAATAGTTACCGTAACTGCCTGATGTTTATATATATATATATCACACCATGTAAGTGATAATAAGTAACTGTGTATCAAAAACGCATTACGTCCACAGACAAAAGCAAAATTATTTCACCAAACAGAATATGTTATGAAACAACTACTTCAATGAGAAAACACGTGTAATGAGGTAGCGTACTATATTACTCTTCCTGGAGATCGCAGGATGTCGTTAGATATGAAGGTTGTTCAGAATATTCTAAGAAGGTAATTGAAGTGGTATAGACATATCCGAAACATGGAAGAAGAACGTTAGCAAGAGAAATTTAGTATTACAAACCCTTATCGAAGAGAGATAAGTAGACAGCCGGAGCAGTGGACAAGGTAGATCGTCGAAGATATAACAAGGAGAGTAAACGAGGTGGAGAAATGACAGGTAGAAGGGTAGAACGCAGGAGAGAGCCAAGAGTAATGAAAAAAGGAAATCTTTAAATACAAAACTGGAAAAATTACGTGATGTCTTTTAATATTGTAGAGATTACGCTTTAATTCCAAGTTTTTTTGCCTTTGAATATCAATATTGACAATGAGGCAGAAGAAAATTAGGAATATCTGCTACGAAACACGTGATATGGGAAACGTATATCATCGCCATTTTAGAGTGTGCTCAAGTCGTTAAGAATATTTCTGTGCGGGTGCTCTATACAGGGTGCTCTATACGGGATGCTATATACAGGGTGTTACGTTGAATTAATATAGCTGCTAGACAGTCTGATTCACGGAAGAGATCCCACGCAGCAGAACGACAAAAATTAATGGAGATACAGTTTTGTTACGAAGTGTCTTCATATTATTGTTTTCACAAAACAGTCTAGGCTGTGACTGCCAGCTTGCAACAGCTGAAACTATCTGACACCTGATGAAGACAGCAGAACTAGTTGTCGAAACTTTGTGTTTATGCGACACCAGACGGTTGGACACCCGAGAAGATTATATAGCATGTTTCATGATATTTTTTATGAATATGATATTTTTTCACCAAAAATTCACCCTTAATCTATCTATGTCTATGTTTTTTTTTATTTAATCCTCATAAACATTTTTGTAAATTTTCTCTTTGTACTTCCTAAGATTATCGAATAATAGAAAACGTAGCTGTCTGAATTAGATACCTAAATTGGTTTCTTAAGACATATGCTAATTATAGATACAGCCACCTCTGACAGGTTGATCATTCCACTCATCTAAACAATCGAGACGCTATTTTTACTCTCAACTTTCGTTTGGCATATTTTTAGTCTAAAGCCTGTACGCAAGTGAGCAAGCTCAGGCGAATGAGCCGATCAAATGCGGACGCCTGAGCACGTTAGCAACGGATGACAGCGAGTGCGCTCACGTCTAACAAATCGCGTGTCGGTATTTTAGAATGCTCAGAGGCGGGCCAGTGTGTGTTCTGCTCTCAGTGTGGACAGTAGCTGCCGCACAACGAAACATGCTTAGAACTAACTGATGCGTATTAATGAAAAAGGATATTATGGGACTGCACATACGAACAATATATCGATCAAACAGACAATCGGCTAGAATTTTACAATAGTAAGGATAGACAAATCATTCAGCAAACATCAATAAAAAAGGTTACTTTACATAACAGACTGACCTATTTCAGGATGACAGCAAACACATATTACGACTAGCTACATTCCTATCTATGAATGACCGAAAAAAAATAAGATAAGAGAAATCACGACCAGAACCAATGCATTTCTATACTTTTTTTTCCCCCACGAGCGATTAGGGAGTGGAATAGGAAGGAATTATCGAGTGAGAGAACTTAAATTCCGATAGGAATAGGTATCTATAAAACCCTTCGGCCATCCTGATCTGGGTTTTTCATAGTTTTCCCAGATCACTCGAGGCGAATGGCGGGATGATTCCTAAAAGTAGGTGATGGGCGCCTCCTGCCACTCCAGGCGAATGGCGGGATGATTCCTAAAAACAGGTGATGGGCGCCTCCTGCCATATCCCGTATATCCTTCTTGTGCACAAATGGTTACGCAAAAGAATTGGTTTAATGCACCCTCCGCCACCCACTTTTAATGAATCTCGAAGTAATAATAATAACAATAATAATAATAGAAAACGTAAATACAACCTTTAAATGAATACTTATAATCAAAATATACAACGATAAAAATAATAAAGAGGTTTTAACAGATATGTAATTTTGGAATGACTGAATAATAGCAAACACAGATTACATGCACAAAAGCACATATGTTTTGTTTACATACACTAAACAAACACTGCCAGCTTTATAGTAATCTCTTGTAGCTTATTTAGATTAATTTATCTTCTGGTGAGATCCGCTCGCACATAGGCTAATGGTGCTTTTTAATATGGGGTCTAACTAATGAGGGTAAATTTTCGCAATCGATCTTTGACATCGTCGTAAAGGTGTGAATTGGCTCGTTATATCCTTCAAAAGTGAAATCGTGAATTACATTATTACAGCTATTTCTTCGCTTTAATCCACTACATTAGTAGTTTTTATTACTTCTTTGACATCGCCTGAATAATTATGAAGGCCGCAGGATCCACACGTGACGTGACGACATGTCAAAAGCCGAGTATTTAGTCTACTGAATACTGTGGTTATTTCAAAACAGGCTCATTCGACAAACATTGCATTACTCTCTTTAGAATAAGCTGAGACGAGTGAACCGCTGGTACGGACTATCACATTATGCTTTCTTTGAATCAAATGTATCAATTGGTGCTAAGCAAGTTTCGTTGTCCCACGTGCCCGCACTTATTATACGAGGGTAAATTGTAAAGTAAGGTTTCCAAAACGCTAGGGCCTCAGGGAGAGTCTTTAGGAGACCCGGCAACACAGCCGAGTGCAGTAGTTGTCCCACCCTGACTGGCCTCGCTATGGTTCAGCAACCGTTTGTAATGGAGGTGCCGATCCCCGTTACCGCCAAGTGTGAAATTCGTGAAGTCGTTCTTTTTTTAAGAGGTTCCAGCTACAGACAATAATCGACAATTGTCGGAAGTGTGTGGTGAAAAGTCTATGCCGTTCAACACCTCTGCAAATGGTGTAGGGAGTGTACAGGTGGTCGTACGGTAGTTCATGATGAAGAACGATGGGGAATTAGTAGAAGTGTCACGTTGCCTTACGATAACGCTCAACAAACCCACGACCTGCTGAAACAGTTTGGATGGACTGTAATGCCCTCCTCCCCTTACTGTCCAGATCTAGCAATTAGCATTTCCATTTGTTTCCAAAATTGAAGGAACACTTTGGTGGACAACGCTTCAACACCGACGACGAAATTAAAGAAGAGTTGAATCGCTATCTCAACGGGTTTGCGGCGGAATTTTATGGTAAGGGCATACAAAAGCTAGAGTAGCGTCAGCAAAAAAGCTGGGATCGAAATGGCGATTACGTTGAAAAAATAGAACGAAGTTTAAGCATTCAAATCATGTATTTCGTTTTAAAAATAAATGTTTCTATATATATTTAAGAAAATAATGGCACATTACTCAATGATCTGCCGTTATAAAAAACCAAATTGAGCCCCGAACGTACACTGACTTACCTTTCGGCATTTAAAATAGCGGCACAAGATCGGCCAGACGCATTTGATCAGCTCATTCGCCTGAGAGTGTTCACCTGCGTACGAGGCTTAACTTTCTGCACTGTGCAATCTCAATAATCAATATCTCATATTTGTCCGATTGATGACAAACTGAAAGCCCAAGTTCTTCATTAATAAGAGCCACTCGTACGGTTATGCCGTCACTGATTAAGGAAATGGGGAATTATAGGAAACTAGCATAGAGAAAGCAGAAATTTTGAATAATTAATTAAAAAACTTTCACAACAGAAAATGTAGGGGAGATTTCGATATTTAACAATCGTATCAACAAAATTATGAAAGATCTCGTCTTTGATGTCGAGGGAATAACTAAACTGCTTATGAATGTAAAAACCAATTAGGCTCCCGGACCAGACAGTATTTCTACAAGATTCCGCTCTAGGTACGCAAAGGAAATTGTGCCAATTTGATGAAATTATATACCGCCTCCTTGGATCAAGGAAAAATACCAGCTGAATGGAAGGTCGCCATCGTAAGTCCAGTGTTTAAAAATGGGAATGTTAATGATCCTCAAAATTATAATCCGATCTCGTTAACCTCAATATTTTGCAGGATTTTAGAACATATATCTATTCAAATGTCATGCACTTTTTGAATGACGAGGAGCTTTTAAACCAAAATCAACATGGATTCAGAAAATACCGATGCGGAGAAACACAACTTACAGTTTTAATTCACGACTTGTGCCGTATTATAGATGAGCAATCCCAGGTTGACTTAGTTCTATTAGATTTTAAAAAAGCTTTTGCACTGTGCCTAATACTAGGTTATTTATGAAACTTCAAGTTTATGGCATAGCTGGACAAATATGCGACTGGGTTGCAGACTTTCTGAAGGGTAGAACACAATGTGTAGTTCTCGACGGTGAGCGTTCATCACCGAAGGAAGTGTGATAAGGCCTCTGTTGTTTCTCATATACGAGGCACGTCCAGAAAGTAAGTTTCGTTTCAATTTATCTCCGCTGCAGCGCTGTGATTGCAGTTCCACACATGTGCTGTAGACGATGTGTATCAAGGGGAAGAACGTCCGCCATTTGGAGATCGCTGTCAGTTACGTACGCTTTGTTGTGCTTGTTTGAAATGTCGGCGTTGATTTAAAATCCCGCCGCCTGTGAAATCAGGTCTGTGATTCGGTTTCTGAATGCGAGGAAAGTGAAACCAAGTGAAATTTATCTGCAAATTTGCGATGTTTACTGACCAAATGCGATGAGTGATTCGATGGTGAGAAGATGGGTCCGACAGTTCAAAGGCGGGCGTAGTGATGTGCACGATGAAGAACGAAGTGGACGTCCACCTTTGGTTACAGAAGAACTGGCAAGACTTTCATCTGTTCTTACATCTCAAGTCTTTCCTTGGCGGTCATCACTACACCAATGACGACGAGCTGAAAGAAACTGTTTCCAACTGGTTGAAGACACAGGCGGCAGATTTCTATGAAGAAGGTATGCAAAACCTGGTGCCACGCTATGACAAATGCCTGCAAAATTTCGACAGTTATGTGGAAAAGTAGTTAAAGAGTTGTAGAATTTTGTGCAATATAAATTTCTTCTGTATCTGTGTACAATTTCATTTTATTACCAAACGGAACTTACTTTCTGGACGCGCCTCGTACATTAATGATTTGTGCTACGTAATAAGAGGGGAAAAGACTATTTGCTGATGATGTTATTATTCGTAGTGAAATCAAAACCCAGGATGACTGCGCTTTGTTACAAGACGATATTATGAAAATAATTGCGTGAAGTAAAGACTGGCAGTTGGAGTTAAACGCTAAAAAGTGGAAGGTCATGCGTATAAGCAAAAAGGTGCCACAAATTAGCTCTGAATATACAATTATAACAGTAGATTCCGCTAAATACCTAGGGGTAACAATTCGTAATAATTTGTCGTGGAATGAGCATAGGCCTATCGAGAAGGTAATTGGGAAAGCAAATCGTATGTTCAGATTTCTAAGTAGTAATTTAAAATAATGACACTGGAAGTTAAATCGATTACATACAAGGCACTAGTTCGTCCTCACTTGTTCTGTATGATGTCTCCATCAAAAGGGGTTAATGGAAACATTAAAGAAGGCCCAAAGAAGAATCGCCCGATTCGTGACAATTAGAGGGAAAGTGTTAGTGCGATGTTGAAGGAGCACCTGGAATACCTAAGCCAGGCGTTGCTCTCGACAGAAGCTAATTGAAAATTTTTCGATTGACGTATTTCGGAATGACAGCAAACAAAAATTACTACTAGCAACATTCATATCTAGGAATAACCGCAAAAATAAGATAAGAGAAATCAGAGCCAGAACCGATTCATTTATGTACTCATTTTTTCCACGAGCGATTAGGGAATATAATCGGAAGGATTTACCGGGCGAGTAAACTTAAAACCCGACAGGAGCAGATCTTGATAAATCTCTTCGGCCATCCTGACCTTGGTTTTCCAAGGTTTTTCCAGATTGCTCCAGGCGAATGCCGGGATGGTTCCTCAAAATAGCCCATGGGCGCCTACTGCCATATCCCGTATATCCCTTCCAGATAGTTGTAATGCACCCTCCGCAGTCCACTTTTAGTGAATCGCTGAGTAATAATAATAATAATAATTTGGCACGAGAAATAGCCATAAGAAGAATAGTTCATCGTTTGGAAATTCGTCATTGGTCTGTGGGAGGATATCATTTCCACTAACAAATCATCCGATGATATTGGAATTTTTTAATTTGATGATGAGTCACACTTTGCAGAACGTACATTTCTTGAAAGCATTTTGTTCACGGGTGACTCACAATTTACAAATGACGGAATATTCAACGAACCCAAAAGAGACTCGTTTTGATGATCTCAAAACAGTCTCCAGAAAAATGTTTGGAATATTGAATGAAACATTAGTCCAACTTTTTTGAAGGTAACTTAACAGGGCCAAATTACTCAAAAAACATCTTTTTAGATTTACTCGAACACATACCACCGCATAGAATTAACATGTTTTATCAACATTACTTCGCCACATGTTAGCTTAGCTGTGCTAGAATTTGTAAATAATATGTTTGGTCTGCGTAGCAAGGGGAGATGTGGCCATATTTAATAGCCACATTTGTTGCTTGACCTGCTACGCATGGATTTTTTGTGTGAGGCGCTGTAAAAATATATCTTATAAATCCTATACATTAAAACACCACAAAAATTTCGAAAACTTAACATGGATTTGCCCTGGACACTAAAAAGATGCTTTATTATTATATTAGAACTAAATCAGCCTAGAAGGAACTAGAACCAAATTATGTAACATTAAATTGTAAAATATAGTTCATCTGGCTTAAACAGGCTGCATACTGAAACAAGGACTGATATGGCTGTAAAAAAGAATAGGTAAAAATTAGAGTTAAATTAATGTAAATAATTTTGAAAACGTTTTTACTCTTTCTGATAAATATTTTATTGGTAGAAAACTCTGAAACTGTCGTAATGCAGATATTAAAGCGATACTACGGAGTCGACTGACGCCTTCAACGTTCAGATGGATTTCGTGGGAGGAGCGGTCAATTCGCTTCGTTGAGGACACATTTGTCACGCTCTTTATAAGTTCAGTCGGTGTGAAACTCTACACAGGCACACTGGATACCTCAGAGCATTTTAGGGTGATTGAAACCTCCAAAATATTTAACAAAATCGAGTTCCTGGAAATTTTGTTTGTATCGTCCGAAATAGAATAAATTAAACACATGTCAATAATGTCTCCTTCCCGCTATAACTGTTTGATCTGCATTTTTTTTGCATAGAAAAAAAATGAAAATTAAATATGAGATAAAGATGAAATATGTTGATCTCTCATCTGAAGATTCTATAACTACAATAAGGATTTAACACGAAAGGGGTGAGGGTGGGGAACAGAGCGGTGTAGCTACATATTGTGAAGTCTCATAACCCTGTGCTACCTCTGTGGAAGGAGTACTCACCAGTGCTGAACATGACTGGCGCATCGCTCCGGGAGACCCCGGTTCAGTTCGGCGACATGGTGCGCCTGAAACACACGCGTCCAAACTGACATCAAGCAAACGTAAAAACCTATCACTCCATAATTTTGCTAACAATTAAGAAACTTTTTTTTCCAGAGTATCACAGTCTGATAGATTGAAAGATATAAACAGCAATCGCAATAGATTTAAATCTGGAGTTCTTCAAAGATTTTTTTATTACTTCAACCCTTCTAATCACATCTATATCCATTCTGCTTGACCACTGGTTTACTGAACCGTCTTATATTCATTACAACTGCTTCGTGAGCTCGTGATACTCCACCCAGTTATCATCAGGATTTATTAGAAAGAATTGTTAAGGAGCTCGGAATTTAATGTTTTTTAGTAATCTTATGAATGTTTAATCATATGCAGATTGGTCGGGCCACCAAGTGATTTATACATTCACTAGAGTAGGTTACTTAATTCCTTAAACTTCTCAATGACTTCGAGCTTCTCAAATAACGACGCCGTCGATAGACATTTTACGTGACTTTTATTTCATAGAAACACATCAAAAATCATACATAAAACTTTACATCAGATCCAATTTCCAAATATCAAACAAAGTGTTTTTCTTAACATTATTCCGATCAGAGACAATATATATTCTGAGCGATCTCTGCAATCATCGGGAGCTTTTATACATAGTACAGTAATTTCTGGCAAAACAGTAAGTTCGCCATTGTCTTTTATGGTGCACTAACAACTACATAAAAAATATCAATCACCCGGAAACAACTAAAAATTATTCAAAATTAATTGAAATCATAAGGAAATTTTTTAAATGAAAGTATAAAATATTTACAAGCATTTAAGTACATGTTTACCAAATCAAAACTTTTCAGACAGCCAAACTCTTATTTTAAACATTATGGCTTACAAATTATTCTTTAATCAATATGTCATTTACTGTACTGCTTTCCATACAATTACAACAGAATCACTCAGTTCATGTACAGCCATTTCACTCATCAAAGAACCACACATTCATAAAACACTTATACAAATTTACAATTTATTGCTTCGCTTTCCTAACAAACAAATTTAAAATAAATTTAATTAACTGCAACTTTTGTGATTAGTGGGAACTGGGTCTTGGGAGCGTCGCAATATCCAAAATATTTTACGCCGTTGTGATTTGATCTAGCAGTGGTGTAAAGACTCTTCCACTTACTGACGTGCATGAAAAACTTTGCTTCTTTGTATCGTCAATCGTATATTTAAATCCCGAACATATTCCCTCATTTGGCCTGCGAAGTTATAATCAATTTCTTCGACAGCGTTCGCTTAATTCATTGATTCTCTCAGTAAGATAATCAGCAAGATAACCTGTTTTTTATTACCATAAATCTCCATCTAAAAATCCATATTTTTAATCCGTGAATTACTCTTAACTGTTACAATGCTTACTAACCAGTATGAATACTATCCTCTTTCTCAACCCCTCACCTCTCCGATTCTTGTTTGTCTTAGCACTTCTTCCTTTTATCCAGAATCATTCTATCCTTGTAAGTTGTGTCTTTGGCACCACCTTCCTTTAGGTCACTCTCCATATTCTGATTCGTATCCCTACCGACAATATTTCCTGCAGCTTCCATTATCACTACCCTATCCTCCGTCGTGAAACTTTTGAAAAGTAAGCCTAAATTTTATTTCGGGTTGCCAAGAGTTGAATTAAGTTTAAATACAACAGTGTCTTAGTAGCCTGTAGATAATCTGTCCTCCACATGTGAATCTACATCTCGTCATGGTCTTCCTCCTAAAAGCGAATGCTTTTTGTTCCTATCTTTTACATTTCTCTTCTAATGGTCAGCTGTACCTTTTCCTACAACGTCATACGCTACACTTGCCTGACTCTATTAGCAAGTGGAACCATTTGTTCCGTATTTATCGCAGTGGTTGACACCTTTACTCTGTCTACCCTACTTGTTCTGCTACTATCCGTCCTCTTCACCTCCCTCCCTACTTATTGACTTGTTCTGCTATCCTCCGCCCTCTTCACCTCCCTCCCTACTTATTGACTTCTCTCAGTGTCTTGTATCGAGATTCAAGAGCGCAGTTTGTTTGGTACCACATCCAGATAATTTCAAGCAGATTTGAAAGCTACGATGTCTCAAACAAAAAACTTTTTTCCTTCGCCACTATATGAAACCTTATTTCAATAAACTCCCGACACCACTGCTGTACGAAAGAATAATTCGAAGATATTTCCGATGTCTCCAAAACGAAGTTTTGATATGAAAGTAAAAATTTAATTCTTTAATCTAATTTAAATAGCAGAGCTTAAACCTTTTAAGAATATTAAAAGTTCTCTAAACTGTTTTCTTTTACTGCTTACATTTGGTTAGTTATAAAATTTAACTAAAGAAATCCTAGTTAAACTTTACGCGCACTTGAAGAGTCACGAAACTAGGCCTACAGTCGAAATTTCTAATGTGTGCAACTACGCAAACTAAAGTATGCTAATCTGATAACACTCATCAACACTAGCAAAGGAAGATTTAGGCGCTAAATTTTAATCCAACTCTGAATAGCCCTCGTTGCATTTTATATCGCTTTATGATTTCGCATTATACACACTGCGGTATTTTCGTAAGAGATTGCTTGTCCGGTAGAAATGATGCAGACTTTTGAAATGACAAGATGTATCAAGAAAGATAAAAAAATTAATATCAGATTGGTGACTCTCTTTCCGAATACAGGTGGAATTTCACACAAATTCAGTACCGGTAGTGTAGGTATGTACAGATGAATCTGTGCAATCCTTCACGTACACAAATAATCCATATTGCTTCCAAAGATCACAAATACGAAGATTCGTTTTTTTATGGAAATCTAATTTGCATGATTCGGTACTTTCACTGTAATATTTTCACATTTACAGAAAATATCAGAAAGGAGTCGCCAAGCATCAGTAACGATGCAGATAACGGGGATTTTACGATAACCGGGGATTCTATCATTACCGTGGCGCCAAAATTTGATGACTGATTCTTATAGAACTCGACAAAACAAATCGAAAATAAAGAATAAAATTTTTTGATATCTCGCTTGGTTTTCGAGATATCGTATCTCACAATTGACGTAGTTAGATTTAAATACGGCCTGGACCAGAAGAAAAATTTCGTTATAGTCAAATTTGATGATGAATTCGTATGTAACACTACGAGATAAATGGAAAATAAAGAATAAAGGTTTTTGATATCTCGCTTAGTTCTCAAGATATTGTATCTCAAAAATGAGGAGGTTAGGGTGAGATCCGGCCTGGACCAGAAAATTTTTTTTTTCGCCAAAACCATCATATCCACACGGTGTAAATGCACTGTAGGTGTTTTATTTTCTTCCTAGTGATTGTTGTTAGGTTGAAATACGGCCTGGACCAGAAGTAAAAACACCAAAAGCAGAAGGAACTAAACCTATGACTGATTTTTACCATGCTATATCTCGAAAACCAAGCGAGATATCAAAAAATTTTATTCTTTATTTTCGATTTATTTCGTCGAGTTCTACAAGAATTCATCATCAGATTTTGGCGCCCCGGTAATGATAGACTGCCCGATAACCGTAGAGCCGCAATTTGATGATGGATTCTTATGTAACTCGACGAGACAAATTGAAAGTAAAGCATTTTTTGATATCTCGCTTAGTTCTCGAGATATTGTACCTCAAAACTGACATGATTAGGTTTAAATGCGGTTTGGCCCAGAAGAAAAATTTGGCCCTAACAAAATTTAATGATGAATTCGTATTTAATTTAGCAAGACAAATCGAAAATAAAGAATAATTGTTTTTGATATCTTGCTTAGTTCTCGAGATATTGTATCTCAAAAGTGAGGAGGTTATGGTGAGATCCGGCCTGGACCAGAATATTTTTTTCACTAAAACCACCATATCTTCACGGTTGAAATGCACTATAGGTGTTTTATTTTCTTCCTACTGGTTGTTATGTTGAAATACGGCCTGGACCAGAAGAAACGTCACCAAAAGCCCAAGGAACTATACCTATAACTGATTTTTAACATGTTACAAAGCAAGATATCAAAAAAAAAAAAAAAATTATTCTTTATTTTCGATTCGTTTCATCGAGTTCTACAAGAATTCATCATCAGATTGTGGCGCCACGGTAATAATATAACTGTCCAGATAACTGTTGGAAACTCAACCTTTTGTAAAAAAATATACATATATATCCTAATAAAGATTATTTGCTGTTTTACTAAATTTATGGTTTGTAGCGGTTAAGTAACACATTTGATTAACTCACAGATATTCGTTAGTATAAAGTCAAATAATAGTGTAGTAGCACATAAAACTGGACTTGTTTGATTCAGGTTAAAGTAGCGAAGCTTTGAATAAAATAGAATGTATGTGACAGTTTTGTTGTCGTATGTTACAAATAAAGAACAGAATGAAGTTTATATGCTCGTTTTCATACGACGCGTGACGCTGTTTACAAGCATTAATTTTCACGAAATAAAACAATCAACTTACGGAATATGTATGTGTCGGTGAGACATAGCAAATTTTCATTTAGAACACATTGTACGAGCTTGACTTACCTTTAATTTCTCGGCAAGGTGAAAGCTGAGAACAACCGGTAGAAAAGAAACCATGTTGAGAATTCCATAGACTATTAAAATAGACAGCATAAACTCTCTGGCTGCCATA
The DNA here is from genome assembly GCA_031002005.1 of Vandiemenella viatica. NCBI lineage: Eukaryota > Metazoa > Arthropoda > Insecta > Orthoptera > Morabidae > Vandiemenella > Vandiemenella viatica. The sequence goes on from JARYHS010013630.1 coordinate 143,406,386, forward strand.
AAAAACGACAGACAGGAAATATAAATGAAAGATGGAAAACAGATTCGAAGTATATTAATCATGAAATATGGAATTTAGCGATTAGTAAAAAGAAAAGTTATCGCATTAACCTTGCAAAACTCTCTCCTCGCGTTGTTTCTAGTCACCCACGTTTAAGTTCCTAATACATGTTAGTTCTGAAAGTATTCAGTACCCGTAGTCCATTCTTTTTTAGAGCTGAGAATTGATCGAAATGTTTGGAAGTGACGAATAATTTGCCAAAAAGTTGAAAGAATATAAAATTTTAAAGAGAAGAGGTAGGCAGATACAAGAAAGGGGAGAAAAATGCTTGTGTAGCATCAGATCTTTTACAATTAAATTGAATTAAATACATGAAATTAAATTACTCTTTTTATCCGATATATCTCTAGAAAATTTCGTTTCTTCTAAGTTTCGTTTCTTATCTTCTCGAAAGACTAAATTTCTCTTTTGAAGGTCTCTTGCATATTCTAAGATATAATAAATAGGCAATTCTTTAAATTGTGGTAATCAGATTCATGTACCTGAAAGTATAAGGTTGCTACAAATGAAATGTCTGTTTCCAAATAATAACTATTATTTTACAAATTTAAGACTCAAAATATTGATCTAAATAGTCTCCATTCACTTGTGTGTACTTCTCCCAACATAGAATCATAGCATTGATGTCATTTCCGAAAATCTTTCGAACGAGAATCAATAAATTCATAAAATTCACTTTTTCGAATACTAAGACCCAACGGGTGCAGCATGTCATCCCATTATTAGGAATCACTGTGCTGTTGCGTGCTACGTCCTGCAACTCTCTGACCACAAGAAACAAAAAGAACAATTTAGGCCTGAAAAAAAATATTTAGATAAATATATGGCGCAATTTTGTGTCCTCGAGTGCAGATTCTACATGTAGCAAGTCTGCAAGTACTCGAATACTGTGCGGCGAAAAGCGCTAATCTTAAAAAGTGGACACCCCTCCCAACAAAATCTCAGATACGTTGTTGTCAACTCAATTTGATTGAAAATAAATAAGGCGAGTACCTGCCGAATTGATCAATATCTGGTTAATTATTCTTGACCGATAATACTATAAAGCAGGCAGCCATACGAAAATAATGAAGTAGCAGAGGAAAGCTAATGAAAATCTGACTACTCTAGATAATACGCCTACTTTTTTGTGTTGCCGACTAAACCCAGCACGGAAAGGGCCTACAAAACACGTATTAAGAAATTTCCTGAGTATTAGGGATTGCCATGAGTGTAACTCGCTTATGAACTGAAGTGTACTGAATTATCGATTGAGTATGACCGAGTTCTTCACGAGGAATATTATGAGCTGCGCTGAGTGGACCACTCTGGATTGTCTTGACTGTGAGTGTACTCCTCAAGTGGAGTGTTCTGAGTGTGCAAGTGGATTATTCTAGACTGCTCTGAGTATTCCTGTGCCCCTAAAATGGAATATGCTGAATAACCCGGGGCGTGATTCTTCTGCTCCAGTGCAGTGTTTTGGACTATCCTGAGTAGAGTATAATGGGCTGCCTTGAGAGTGACTGAGTTCTCAAGTGATCTATTCTCGACTGCCCCAACTGTGGCCATCGTGTGGATTGTGAGTCTGCTGCTCAAGGGTAGTATTCTGGAATATCAAAAATGTGACTGTGCTCCTAAAGTGGAGTATTCCAACTGCGCGTGCTGAGTGTCATTAAGCACAGTATTCTTGTTGTTGTTGTTGTTGTTTTTTTTTACGCCTCTTTGACGTCAAGGTCATTAGAGGTGTGATGGGAATGGGACAAGGAAGGTGAACGAATTCAGTCATAGCATTTTGAAGAAAGCATCTCGGCATTCGCCTTGAGTGATTTGGGGAAACCATAGAAAACCCAAATTTGGATGCCCGGATTGCTTCTGAAATGTATTATTCCGACATCCCAAGTGTCAACGCTGATGCCCAAGAAACAGACAGATGCATTAATCATCTAGGAATTGCCAAAACGCTTATTACTTTAGGTAACTAATGTCTTCACCCTATCCAACGCAGGGTCAATTACTAACAACCCAAAGTGTAATAATTTGTTTAATTCCATTTTCATGCGTGTGTGTGAATCAATTTTGTTTATGCGGCAAGTAAATAATAAATTTTAAATTGAATCCCTGTTTATGCCTTACCTGCGACGGAAATTTGACGAAGATAGCAGAAGAACGGGTTACCGAAGGAGCTCTGTGTGGATTCCGCTACTAACAACTGGCTTGCAAAGTTCTATGATGTGATGTTAAACAACTATATGGAATGCAGTAGGAAAAATAAATAAATGTGTAGAAAGTGATGGTCACCAGAGAATTTATGCTCCGTATTTGCCTACAGTGTTGCTACGTGTTATCGAGGGTTAGTACTTCTCAGATCACGGTGGTTGCGGCTCAAGTGATATTCTATGTTTGGACAGACGGATCGGATTAAGGTCTTCGTTCTGTATAAGGAAGAAAACCAGAAGGCTTAGCACGGTGTAGACCTCTGAACTTTGTAATAAGGAAGCAATTACATGGCACGCGTACAGAAGCAAGCCTTGAACACCACTCGCAACGTCTACATCTGGAAATGAACTGCTACCACACACACTTGAGGATGTAATGGCATGAGGTGAAAAAAATTATGAAAAATAACTGCACTCTTCGTAAATGTTCGACGGTCCATGTGCGTAATTTTTTTGGAGGGCAGTATGCACCGCTTGTGTCTGAAATGTTTGCTCATGTATGTGGATTTTTTTTCTTTGGATTTACACATCGTCGTCGTCGAGGTCATTAAAGGCGGAAAAGGACTGTATGCAAGGAACGGGGACGAATTTGGCCATGGTCTTTTACAGGAATCATCCAGGCATTCGCCTGCAGTGACTTAAGGAAACCACGGAAAATCAAAATCTGGATGGCGGGATTCGAACCCGCGTCCTCCCGAGGTCAGAGCGCTACTTCTCAACCGTCACGCTCTGTATGGATGTGAAAATCATTGGTTTGGTGTTATTATGGATTTAACTAAGTGATCGTCAGGGCTCCTAATCAATAAGACATATACCAAAAAAAGTAAAATTGGTTCTTTGTCTGGCATAGCAGTCCTCAGAAACAGACGCGCAGCCAATGTGATCATAGGTAGGAATAATATATTTCAGTTTGGCCTTACAAACCTTTTGAAGGAGTTTATAACCGCTGGCTGTATTGTGTGACTGCCTAACCTAACTCGGTGTCCCTGTCGGGTAAGGGCGATCTTAACTTTTACATGCAATCCAAACACTGAAATCTCTTCGCATACATAAAGCAACCTTGTCAGAGGTGAATACTCAGTTAAGGGTCTATACAAATTTCTGCGGAATGAGGGAACCCACCAGTTCCGATTCAGATGTGTCATATCCAAAGTGAACGTGACAATTACGTGGAAAATGTAAGGCAGACTCCTAACAATCTATTGTTCTGTTATTTCACACTTCAGTTGTTCTCAGATCTAGGGAAAGATTTTTGCCGACAACGGAGTACTGGGAAACTGGGACAGTGCGAGTCGCGTGCCACTACCTAGTCAGTCATCTGTCAGGAAGCAGAATTTCCATTCAGAAATAAAATCAATGTGGATTAGCTGTGCCAGCGACTTCTTCCACATATAATTTCAGATAATTGTATTAATATTACTTAACTATCAAAGAACAGTTGGCTCTATGTTAACTGATGACATAAGGTACCACTAAACTAATATTCGTTTAAATGTTTTTGCGAAATGCACTCATAGATAGGCAAAAATTTGAAATTTTTCTGTTTTAGCCCCTCTGTGATCGGGAAGTAAGTTGCTAATCTCGATAAACAATCTGAATGTCCTAATACGTAAAATAAGCTACACTCTGGCAAGTTTCGTTAATGTCTATCCATTATTTAAAACCCGTTCATTAGTTACTGCACGATGTAGACCCGCCAGTGTGGCTCAGGGAGGCACTGCGGGGCTGATCGAGTCCAGGCCCCCGCTTACCAGCCGTCCTGCTTGCGGTTTATAGGTGTTTTACGCAATCACCATGGTGAATGCCCATATGGTACCCAACCTCCACCTCATAAATTACACATTAAACAAACAAAAATACACGTAACACACAGAGACAATAATTATACGTCTCGCAGGCAGATGGCAACACTACTTTCCTCCTCGAGCCTGACGCCTGACGCCTCAGAGACAAGCTGGCCAAATCCTAAACACTTTGCATCCTGAAAAAGTAGACCCTGCAGTAGCGAATTAAGTACGAAGAAGAGGATGAAGAATAGCTGTTGAGTTATTTCAGCGCATAAAAACAGACAGACCAAAGAATTTGCTGTTTTGGCATCTTTATTGTCGGTATTTTACATTGCAATTACTCTATTTGAAATATATTTCATGTACAGACACAACTTTCGTAAAATCTATATCTGTATAAATGAGAAAATTTGGATGTAGGCACTATGTTTGGATGTACTGTCGGCCTCAATCACGTCTTTATAGCTCAACAGATTCAAATTAAATTTGGCACGAAGTTATTAAATAGTGTGCGAAGTGACATAAAATACTTTTTATCCCGAAACAATCCCCTTAGGAAATTGCCATTATAAATTTTCAAAACTCCAACGAGTTTGCTACTTCGTACACGGCAGTCTACTCTTTGCTTTTTACGTACATCACAAACACTTCTTTTCAGAAATAAAAGCAAAAACTTCTGATATATGCAAGTGTGTGTTTAGTTTGAAAGTGCTAAAACTGATGCACTTGACAAATGTAGTAAGGAAGTAGGAAATATAAATCTGTACTTAACCTTAATTTTTTTTTTTTTTAAATCGTACTGTCTGTAAGGTTACGAAGAGATGTCTTCAGTTGTATACATCAAATGGTATAACATCTGAGGCAAAACACCGTGATTCCGATTTTAATATATGCGTCATAATATACGTGAAAAACCAAAGCTTGGAAAAAAAAATATACAATACTAAGAGTATACCAGCACAAAAGTCGGTTCGCTTAAAGTGACAAAATGGACGTGTGCAAAATGTTTTTGTATGTTCTTGACAAAGATGTAACGGTTTCGATTACATACCGCTTCAATTTATTGCCGGTGTGTCTTTTTTTTCCCTACTGCACACTCTCTGTAATATTACAAAATATTTTTTACCAAAATTTAAAACTTAACAAAAGACAATTATTCCTTTTTTGTTTTTTGTTCAAAATTTTTGCAGAAATCAGTTCAAATAGTAGTCTGTGATAAACAAAACAGTGTTTTTTGCTTACTGTTCAATATTCTGCAAATAAGTATTAAATAATTCACTGAAAACGAGTGTATTCAATGGTGTAAGGTAGAAACTTTTTGTTTCAAGAAGCCATTTTAGGAGTAGTTTACATCGCAATATACGTCATCACTAATACGGCGCTTATGAAAGCAGCTTATTTATTACTAATAATAATAACTAAACTCCTGCTACCTCATGTTATAACAAGAACATTCTGGTCCAGGCAGCATTTCAACCTAGCCACTATCTCCGCTAATGTTGCCACTACAAAATCAAACGATACGGACACACCTTAACACATTAAACGCATCGGAACTAATTTCGAGTAGAAGCAACATTTTCTATATCAGGACAATTAATTTTACTATGCACCTTCAGTACGAATTGCAGCTGGACTAACACAATCACTGTATCGCGATGTAAACTTGTCCTGCAATATTAACGTAAGCTGCGTTAAGAGTTGTAATGAATTTTAGACTTTCCGTTTTACAGCTTAAGGTACTAACATTTTAATATAAATTTTTAAATTACGCCATTTTAATAATTGTCATGATGTTGATGCCATAGTTCATGTGACTGGATGTATTTCGACATGTATTCATTATTTATTTCGCTTTTACGACGGCCAAATTGCAAAGGCCATTTTTCAGTCAGTTCTTAGCGGTTGTTTAGACATCACGATCTGAAATTGTGGGTGACGTTTATATCGCAATTCATGACGTCACTAACATGCCATATAGTGACTGTATTAATGCGCGGGTGATATAACCCTTGATTATCTAGCGACAATATTGGCGGAGTTTGTGGTTTGGTTAAAACACAGCTTCAATCAGAATAACGATTCAAACTTTATTAGTAATTTAAGCTGTTTCATGAGCGCCAGTTTAGTGACATGTATCGCGTTGTACTTAAATTTTATCAAAAGATCAATAATAACAGTTCCAGAGCAGGAAATATATACTTGTACTTAACATAATTTTTTTTTAAAGTCGTACTGTCGTTAAATTTTCAATTAGATGTCTTCAGTTGCGGACTTGAAACAGTGTGACATCTCTGTAATCACACCGTAATTCCGTTCGTAATATGTGTGTGGGGTGTAAGGGTTTGGGAGAGACAATACTAGTCTTTTCCAACCAAATGTCAACCTCTCCTTCACGTGGTGCACCCTGTTTGCACGGACGAGGCTCTGGCGACTGAAAGATTCCCGGTATAAGGAGTCACCCACTGCTTGCCAACGGCCTCCGAAAGGAGGGCGGAAGAGCGGGGAGTGGTTCAGGGCACCCTCTTGCCCTTGGGGTTGGAAACGGCCCCTAAAGGCGGATGAATCAGAAATGATCAACGGCATGGGGATGCAGAAGGCAACGGGAAACCACTGCATTAAAGACCCAAAGGGTATCCCGAGGACATGTAATCCTCTCAAATTACATATATCATAATGGCTTCTTCCTGGGTAAAATATTCCGGAGGTAAAATAGTCCCCCAATCGGATCTCCGGGTGGGGACTGCTCAGGGAGGAGTCATCAGAATGGATAGAAACATTCTACGAGTCGGAGCGTGGAATGTTAGAAGTCTGAATAGGGCAGGTAGGTTAGAAAACTTAAAAAGGGAGATGGGAACAACTTAAGTTAGATGTTGTTGGGATTAGTGAGATTAAATGGAAGGACGCACAAGATTTCTGGTCTGGGGAACACAGGATAATTAGCACACAAGCTGTCAATGGAGTCACTGGTGTAGGATTTGTAATGAATAAGAAAGTAGGGAAACGGGTGAGTTATTATGAACAGTTTAGTGACAGGATTATTTTGATGAGGTTAGAAACTAAGCCCGTCCCAACGACATTAGTACAAGTATATATGCCAACGTCACAGGAAGATGACGAAGAAATAGAAAAAATATACGCTGAAATTGAAGAATTAATCCAATATGTGAAAGGGGAGGAAAATCTAATAATCATGGGTGATTGGAATGCAATAGTGGGAGAAGGAAAAGAGGGGAATACTGTAGGAAGTTTTGGTCTAGGAGAAAGAAATGAGCGAGGAAGCAGGTTGCTAGAATTTTGTGAAAGATATAAGCTAGTAGTGGCGAACACACTGTTTAAGAACCATGCAAGAAGAATATACACCTGGAAACATCCTGGGGATACAAGCAGATATCAGCTAGATTATATCATGGTCAAACAGAGATTCAGGAATCAAGTTCTAGACTGTAAAGCGTACCCAGGAGCAGACATAGACTCGGACCATAATTTGATAGTAATGAAGTGCAGGCTGAAATTCAAGCGAATAAGGAAGCAGCATAAGCAGAACAGACTGGCAGTGAATAAGCTGAAACAATCTAGCACAAGAGAAAAATTTGCAGAAATGGCAGACTTAGGTCTAAGAAGTAACTCTGAAAGGAGCTCAACCGAGGACGATTGGAATGCATTAAAGACCGAAATAATGAAAGCTGGCAAAGAAACATTAGGCTTTAGGGAACAAGCTGCCCGAAAACCTTGGATCACAGAAGAAATTTTGGAGCTGATGGATCAGAGGAGAAGGTACAAAAATGCTCAGGATGAAGCAGGAAGAGAGCAGTACAGGCAATTTAGAAATCAAATAAATAGGAAATGCAAAATAGCAAAAGAAAAATGGCTACAAGAAAAGTGTGAAGAAGTAGAAAAGGAAATGGTCGTAGGTAAAATAGATGTTGCATATAGAAAGATCAAACAGAATTTTGGAGAAATGAAGAAAAGAGGTATGAACATTAAAGCTGCCGATGGGAAACATCTTTTAAGCTCAGAAGATAGAGCTAACCGATGGAAGGAATACATTGAGAAACTGTATGATGGGGACGACTTGAATAATAGTGTATTGGAAAAGGAAGGCGATGTCGACATTGATGACTTAGGAGATCCTGTTTTGAGAACAGAATTTAATAAAGCTCTGAATGACTTGAAAGCAAATAAGGCAGTTGGAATTGATGAGATCCCTACAGAACTTCTTAAATCTCTAGGAAAGGAAGGAATCGAAAGATTATTCAAGCTGATATCAAAAAGTTATGAAACAGGAGAAATTCCAACTGATTTTAATAAAAATATCATCTTCACACTTCCAAAGAAAGCACAAGCCGACAAATGTGAGAATTATTGCACCATTAGTCTAACATCACATGCTTCAAAATTACTGACCAGAATAATATACAGAAGGATGGAAAGGGTAGTAGAAGAGATAGTAGGTGAAGATCAGTTTGGGTTTAGGAAAAATCGCGGTACAAGGGAAGCAATTCTGTCTTTAAGATTAATACTTCAAGGGCGGATCAAGAAAAACAAAGATACTTTTATGGCATTTGTTGATTTAGAAAAAGCTTTTGATAATGTTAGGTGGGACAAGATGTTCAAAATTTTAAAGAAGTCAGGTCTAAAGTATCGAGATAGAAGAATACTCTATAAACTATATAAGAATCAAGTGGCTGTAATAAAAGTAGAGAATCACGAGAGACATGCATCGGTTAAAAAGGGTGTGAGACAAGGATGTAGTCTGTCCCCGTTAATATTCAACTTGTATGTAGAAGAAGCAATGAAGAAAGTCAAAGAAAAATTTCCATGTGGCATAAGTTTTCAGGGAGAAAAAATCAGTGTGCTACGATTTGCTGATGACATTGTCTTGTTAGCTGAGAGGGCTGAGGATATTGAGAAGTTATTGAATGGCATGAACAAAATACTGAAGGAAGATTTTGGACTGAATATAAATAAAAGTAAGACAAAAGTGATGAAATGTAGTAGAAATGATACCAATAGTAGCAGGTTAAATATAAAAATAGGATCGTATGCTATAGGAGAAGTGAGTGAGTTCTGTTACTTGGGAAGCAAAATTACAACCGATGGCCGAAGCAGGAATGATGTTAAAAGCAGAATAGCACTAGCAAAAAGAGCCTTCATGAAAAAGAGAAACCTTTTAGTTTCAAATATTGATCTAGGAATTAGAAAGAACTTTTTAAAACTCTATGTGTGGAGCACAGCACTTTATGGTAGCGAAACATGGACTTTAGGAATACCGGATAGAAAGAAACTTGAAGCATTTGAAATGTGGTGTTACAGAAGAATGCTAAAAATTAGGTGGACAGACAAAGTAAGAAATGAACGAGTTTTGGAAATGATGGGTGAGAAAAGAAGTTTATGGAAGAAGCTTACAGGAAGAAGAGACAGGCTTTTAGGTCATATTTTGAGACATGCTGGAGTGGTTAATTTGTTAGTGGAGGGAACAGTTGAAGGTAAGAACTGTAGAGGTAGACAGAGATTAGAATATATGAAGCAGATATATGAGGACGTGGGTTGTAAGGGGTATGTAGAAACGAAAAGGTTAGCACAGGATAGGAAGGGATGGAGGATTGCATCAAACCAGTCTAAAGACTGACGACAGCAAAAAAAAAAAAATATGTGTGTCACAATAAAAGTGAAAAATTTAAATTTGAAAAAAGTGCTGATTTCCAAGGATCTATATTACCGATGGTTGTGGTGAGGTTGAAACACAGCCTGGACCAGAATGATTACTAATATTCCACGGTGCACAGTGGATTTGGAGTGCAGAAGGTGGTTGCCATGCCGAATTCTTGTTCGGTCTTGTTCCTTGTTTCTATGTCTTTCCTAATTTTTCCTGCAGTCTGATTACTTTATTATTCCCTGCTGGTTTTAACTTCACTCGTATAAGAAATTTTATTCTTCTTCTATGTCATCAATAAAAAAATTAACATTTTCTACTTCAGCAGTATGGTTAGTGTCATCATTCGGTATTGTAATAATTCATGGAAACGAAATAGCTGAGGCTTGTCGCTTGTAGACAGAGCATTTCCCACAGACTCCTTCGTAATGTCTGTACAAAATCATTAATTACGGGTTGCTAAACTTTACAATCATAAGAAATATTGAAAGTAACAAGCTGTTGTAATAATAATATCATCATAATTTGCAGGGAGTTTTTCTCTAATGCATACGGTTTAATAACTTATATCGTTCAGGAAAATCATTTCAAGAATATTGCAACTAAGTTCCGCTCCGGATAATGACAAGATACGTAATAATACCACAAGATAGAGAGAACGACTTGCACACAGTAAATCTCCAATTTATCCCATGTTAGTATCAGCACACTTGCTCTGTGTATTTAACTTCTTATCTGGGACAACTTCCTTAGCGGTGACCACAAGTGTAGGTTTCCCCAGTACGCTCTTTGTGTTGGAATAACCCATTAAAAAGCTAACACAATTGGATTTCTAGCTTCAGTATCAAAATAACAGCACATGAGTACGTTGAATTTCGCCACCAAAATTTTAAAATAAAGACAACATGGATAATTTCTTTCTTTATAAACATTTTCTGATTATATATAAGATCCCAATCAGTTTTAACATTGAAAGAAAAATACATTACTTTTATAACTAATTATAGTTAGATGTTTCAGCAAACACCTTTAGATGTTTAAGTTTTAATTAACATCCCTTGTAACACGTGCATTTAAAGTATGTGGATTTTGGCGGTGTTGGAAGCGATCAGAGTTCGCTTACTCTGCTGATGCTTATTAATAACTCGTACAACATTTTACTGTCATATTAATTAGAGATATAATAACAGATTCTCATAAAAATTCGTGAATATGTTCCTTTCGCCTCCCCAATATGTTTAGTAAATAATACTAACATTTATAAGTACTGTACCGTAGTTAAGAGATCTGTAAAAAAAAAAAAAAAAAAAAAAATTAGCGTGGGAATGTTTCCATGTAAAATTCTCTACGAGAATACATTAAACGACAAGTTTATCCTTACTGGTGATGATTTGGACCAGCACGAGCTGCGTCTAAGGCCTTGTTACTAGATAATACGGTAATAGTATGTTGCACAAATGTTTGGTTATTTGACTTGTTTTTGGTTTCAAGCTCATGCACAGATTTTGTATTATTTTATGAAAGAAAGCTCTGCTTTTCTCCTAAACGATAGCATCGGTAAAGTTCTGCACTGGAAAATTTTGGAAAGATGTTTTATATATTGAGAAAAGTCTCAGTGGAATGAAGTCGGAATTAACAGTCTGGTGGCCCAGTGGATAATACGTCTGACTGGCGATCGAAAGGTCCCCCGTTCGAATCCCTGTATCGGCGGAGATTTTGAAAAGAGTTCAACCCGACCTTCACCTCTGGCACAGCTTGCTGTGTAATGTGAAGTACGCCAGAAAGCTTACGTGGTTCGGATTCCACGTTAAAACTGTAGGTCCCGGTAGTATTGCCGGGTTAGGTTAAGGCGGCTACGGCAGGGGTGGAATGCGTAGCTAATAGAAACCCTGTCACCAGGTCATTACCATCACACGGAATTATTATTATACTAGCGTAAGCCGGTGACCGTTTTTTGCATATCGTCACGGGTATAGAATATTACAGGTTTTTAGGGTTACATTTTTTAGGTATGATAGGTTGACCTGATCTGACCAAATAAGAACTTTAGCTGTGTTTCACCCTTACGGTGAATAAAATCTCTGGACTTGAAGAACTCAGAAATATTAATAGACGTATTAAAAACGAACAGGGACGATCTGCAATCATATAATTGTTTCAAAGGTCGTAGACTCGAACTTGCTAAAATACAAACTTGACTTGTATTTTACCCTAAAAGTTCACTCTGCAAAATTTGTAGAATTCCTGTATGCTTCGAAAGCATCATGTTTTTTACTGAGGCTGGGTAAACATTCATAATGTAATCTTTGGTCATAGTGCCCGTAGTGGCCTAAGAACTTAATACAGATTCCATATTATTAAATAGTTGAGCAATTCCGAAGAAATGAATTGCCAGACTACTCGATTCAGTAACATATTTCGTCCGATGTCCACTTTAAATAACCTAATACCTAACGAACAGCGAACATGAACAAAAATCATTACCGAAAGTTGTCAGTAAAATACATAAAAATCAAATAAACCATAATGTATAAACATTTGTCAAGCAGTAACATTAACGAAAGTTTTAATTAAATTGAAATTTAGCCTAGGCCGGGATGACAATTGGCATTCGTGGTTACAGCAGATACCATGAGTAATTTAAGTTCTTATGTTACTTTTATTAATGACAAATTACTGAAAAGTACTCTTAGTTCCACGTTCATTTTAGCCATAATGCTTAGCCATGTTGTTTTAAGAATAAAATACTACATAAAGCAAACTTAATTAAATGTATTCTGGCAATTAATTTCATAGCAGTTGCTTAGCTATTAAATTGTGGACATAACTCGAATTGCTTGTAATGATGTCTTTGGTCACTGTTCATTTGCGAGCGAAGGATGACGCGCGACGTCACCGTTCTCCATCCAATAGCTATCGAGGCGAGTGAATGAGCGAGCTTAGGAAATTATATAGTAGATAAGTTGGAATTGGCGACAATTGTTCAGGAAAATGTCGATATATCAAAGCGTTGTCGACAACTAGATAAAAGAGTCAGTGAAACTGATTCCAAGTTAGTGATTTTCGAGTGAGGTCCAAACATTAACGGTAAAACAGCTGAGGATATTACAGCCGAACAAAATGAAAAGAAAAAAGGAAAAATGAATCAGCTGACATTCTTTCCAACGTCAAATTACGTAGGATTGGTCGTACAGTAGATGGAAAAACCCGTCCATTACTGAACAATGCATCATCAGTAACTAATACAAGGCGTTCACTTGCAGCTATTGGCATAGGCAACGACAAAATTCTTTTTAAACCTGACTTGACGCCGTGCAGCGAAACCACCTGAAGAATCTTCGAGCTGAATTAGATGATTTGAACAAAAGTGGGGATAGTACCAAAACTATCAAGAATGTCAATGGAATTCCGCGAAGAGTTAGAGCGTCTTCTTTTAGTGTCCCCATACACAAGCACACTTTTCAAACGGGACCTCCTAGTGTATTATCAGAACACCAGGGAGATCAGAACTAAGCTAAAGAACTTTTTAGTTTCATCTGCATGCTGTCACTATATGGAAACGTTGCTCCACTCATCAATATTGGACAGTTGGCAACAAGGATAGAGACCCGACCATTAACAATTACAAGCGTGACGGAAGTGTTTTCATTGCGGTTAAACGTATTATAACTGTTGAACCAATTGATGTCATTGATGGCGGCTCGGAGCAAATATTTGTCAAAGTCAGGGGATTTGGTAGTCACATTATTATATGATGTGCATATAAACCCCCGCATTCTCGCACGAATTTTTATTTAAGTCACTTGTAAGCTTATACTTATATTAAAAATAAATATCCTAATAATAAACTATTGGTCTTTGGTGACTACAATATTTGTAGCAGTCTGTCGCAGCTAGAGTGTGAATCCCTTCTCGCTGGCAGTCTCCAACACAATAGAGACCACAACGACAGTGGTTGAATTCTTGACCTTTGCTTAGTGACCTCGACATAGCTATTGACAAAACACCTCCAATTTTTGACTAGGACAAATACCACCCAGCACTGTCTGCTAATTTTAAATTCTGTTCTAACGTGAAACAGAACTGTACATCTTCATATGCATTCAAAAGTGTTGAATATGCAGCCTTGGATAATTATTTCCTTACGGTCAGTTGGAGTGATCTAGACAAAATAGACAATTTTGATGATGAAATGAATTGGTTCTATAATATTGTACATAAAGGAATAGCTGAGTTTGTCCCGTTAAATAAAAGATGAATATAGATTATACGTGCTGGTTCCCCATTGAACTCATATTCGCCATTAAGCAAACGAAAACAGCACATAGGAACTTCAAAATGAAGAAAACACACAATAATTATTTAATTTTTAGTTAAATGAGGTCTCAGTGTAAAAAAATAAGTGCATATTGTTATCACAACTATTTAAATAAGCTTGAAAAGCAATACAAGCAAGTTCTGAAGCTTTGTAAAGAATAAACACCGTAGTTGTGTTGATATTCCATCAACCATGGCTTGGGTAACGCATCTGCAAATAATGGTAATGAGATCAGTAATTTATTTGCTTCATTTTTCAAAAGTATTTACCAAACTCCACCTGACAGACCACTAGATCCTCCTGATGACCTAAAAGAGATTACAAAATGTAATGAAACTTCAGACGCACACATCACCGAGTTTGAAGTCCACTTTGGTGATGTTTATCATCAATTGTCCTCACTAAACATTAATAAAGGTGCTGGAACCGACAGAATACCAACTGCTTTCCCTAGAAGCTGTGCGGTGGACCTATGTGAGCCTATCACAAATATCTTTAATAAATCTCTGGAAACTAGGGATTTTTCTGATTCATGGAAATTGTCATACATATGCCCCATCCATAAAACTGAAGATAAATCAGATGTGGTTAACTATTGGCCAATAAGTATCAGCCATCACTTGCAAAACTTTTGGGTAAAATAGTCCTACCACAATTGACGTTTGTTTTCAAAAATATTAGTTACCGGCAACATGGTTTCTTTGGCGGTAGATCCACAACCACCAATTTATATGGCTGTGTCAACTAAATTCACTGGGCAGTGGTAAGGAAGTACTTGACTTCAGCAAGACCTTTGATATGGTGGATAATGAAGTCCTGCTAAAGAAACTGTATGTTTACAGTGTCAGATCTAAAGCAATGAAATGGTTGCACTCGTACCTCTCCATGAGGCGTCTGCAGGTACCAGTTACCTGTCTCCTATCAAACGAATACAGTGTCACTTTCGGTGTTCCACAGGGTTCACATCTAGGTCCAATAGTTTTCTGTATCTTTATTAATAATATTGGTTATAACATCATATCTGAATATCAACTGTACGTTGATGACATGAAGATTTACAGAGTAATTAGTAGTGAACAAGACCTACAAATCCTCCAACAAGACATCTACACGCTTGATAAAGAGTGTACGAAGAACAAATTGACATTAAACATAAAAAATAAATAAAAAAGTGCAGTGATCTCTTTCTCGCGATCTCTGCCTGAAGTTTACCTGCATGAATATATTTTTTTTTTTAATCTGCTTAACGTCTCTCTAACAGCGATGTCTTTAGAGACGGGAAAGGATGGGGGCAAGGAATGGAAAGGAATTCGGCCATGGCCTTCTGAAGGAAGCATCCCGGCATTTGCCTGGGGTGATCTGGGAAACCATGGAAAACCCAAATCTGGATGCCCGGATGGGGATTCGAACCGCCGTCCTTCCGAATGCGAGGCCAGAACGCTAGCCGCTACACCACCACGCTCGGTACCTGCTTGAAAATCAAATTATCCAAACAGTTGAACAATAAAAGACCATGGTGTGACTATTGACGACATATTAACCTTCTCTGAATGTATCAATCATATAACACTTCGTGCCTACCGAAGCCTAGGCATTATTTGTAGAGCAAGCAAAGGAGTTCAGATATACCAAAACATTGATACTTTTTTTCCCAGCATTCGTCAAACCCTTTCTGTAGTATATGACTGTTGTCTGGTCTCCATTCACTGGCCTACACATGAATTGTATTAAAATAAATTCAACGAAACTTCTGTACAAGTTTATGCTATTATAAGTATTTTAAGGATGTAATGAAATTAATGTCCTATTTATCACCAGTATAAGCTTAGTAGCCTAATAAGACGCAGACAAGTGTCTGACCTAATTTTTTATGTTTCTAAGTTGTCGACGAGCTGGTTGACTCGCTAGAAATCTTAGCTGACTTTGGTTTTATATGTTCAAAGTCTGTGCTACTAACAAAAAGGTTGCTTTCAGTTGAAAGCACAAACAAAACTATGTCTACTATAGACCTATAAATAGAATTGCCACTTTGGTGAACCAGTACTCAGCAGATATTAACCTTTTTGGAGGATCTCTCTCATCTTTCTCAGGAATGTTAAAAAACTACTACTTACTAATAAAGTTTATGTAAACGTTTTCTCATATATAGTGCAATAACTTTTGTATTTGACTTGAGCAGTTATACTTGACATTTCCTTAAAGTTATTTGTATATTATTTTTGTACAATGCCGATTGGCGTAGTAAATAAATAAAACGCCATTAATAATTCTCATGTTATTTATCTCTCGCTTCATTCACTTTGGTGTTTCCAGAATTTTGGAAAGGTATTTACATTACAATATCGATAATTTTGGTTTTATTTGTGTCACGTGCATTTTATTTACACAGTAAGGACTTACTACAATTATTTTTAGAAAATTCTTAGCATTGCACTAAAGTTGACTTTAGAAGGGGAGAAATACCGTTCTGATGACACTAACAGGTAATTTCATTCACCAGAAGAAAGAAGCATTGAGAGTACGGATTGAGAACGGATGCCGAAGTCTGAGATGGAAAAAAGTAAGACGCAGCACATCAGGTCAGTCGGTGGGAGGGATAAATGGGTGCAATTGGTGACCCATGACACGTCCAGGCAAGTGTGGGCTTCTTCGCTGCTTGACAGCTACCTGCAACACTTGGTTACAACCACAAATTATGGAAACTCTCCACTCTGATAAAAATGTTGTGTTTTAGCATTTATATTATTTTTCTGTTTGACGTTTCAAATAAAATTATAAACAGTAAGTCTTAGAGAAGTAGCTGAGTCCTAATTTAATTTAAGCTGTTTATTATTAATTTTTGGAGTTCTGTTCGCCTATGGAATGGAAAGGACTCGTAAATGGTTGCTGTACCACGTAATTAATAAAACTTCGAGATGCGAAAAGAAGTTGACTTGAATGAATGACATGTTCACAGATCAAACGCTTGGCACAAATGAGGACCGCTATAATTATGGTGAAACACGAGATTATGGTAGACATGAGGTGCTTCCTTTGTTTTGCTTGGCCATCAAAGTGTTTTCTAACAAAATACAATAAATCTTATGATGACCACGGTGAAAAGGAAGAAAATATTTTATTTCATGGAATCTTAGAAAATAATGATCAACACCCGCTCATAAATCATAGTTTCGATACAAACAACTGCAACAAAAAATACGGCGATATTAATTTCAAAACATTTTCCCGCTGTGTAATAATCCTAAGGCTGTACATGGAGTGAAAACGTTGAGCCATTCGTTTCAAAGATCAAGTTAACTGTTTTGACGTTTTGTTTTAAAAGTGCAATTATAAAATCTTCTTCTTCCTAGCAACTTATCCTACAGTTTCAGGGTCTGCTTTATTGGGCTTCTTCCGTTTAAACTAATCCTGTGTAACATACAATTTCGGAATATGAACCATTTATTCGACTGAATGACTTTCAGTCAAATAACATGATAAAATGAGTAATGGTAACTAATATTCATTGCTACTCATTGTAGTGATGAATAGGGAAAACAATTAGTCAGTTAGTCGTCATTATGATACTATTCAAAGAGAGTGAAGCAGTTGCAGTCAGCCAGTATTTTAGCTCCTGAACATTTCGCAAGAGCTCTAAAGTGACACTTGTTTAAACACGAATACTTAATTAAGGAAAGGTGATGTTTACGTTATTGACGTGGGCGTGCCTGCTTTGCGTATTCAGCTCGGGCTGCTCCGCGCGGTAGCTGCCTGCCAAATCGTAATATTACACAAGTTAGGAATAAGATTTAAAAGTTGAACAAGGATAACAGTTAAGAGGCCAAAATATTTAAGTGGCTTTACATAATGCGAATCGTTTGCAAACACGCCTCATAGTATAATACTAACTTCTCAAATTTTCAACCTAAGAAAATTCTTTTTTTTTTTTATTTAGTTATTTTATTTCTTTAGGAAAAGCAACCGATACTTAAAAAATAAAATAAACAAATGTTATTTCTACTTTTATGCAAAATAATAGACTAATGATATTAGTATATTATCAGAGTTATATTAAATGTACAATGTCTAATCACTGTATATTTCTTTAACTGCAACATAATTACGTCAACCTTGTTCTGGCTGTATGGTCTCGGTAATTAATGCCAATAAAACATTACTATCATACCAATTAGTAATCGTACCAGCAATTTGTGTCAAACAATAAATTCAATGCCTTAATAATTAAACAATACTGTTAAAATACAGTTTCAACTGGAAGTATGTTTTTGAGAATCGTGTAACTTTACCCTCTACCGAAAACAATGCCCTCACGTGTCATAAATTCTGCCTCACTCTTTGCAGTTTGTAATTAAATTTCCTAATATCATAACAAAATAAAGTAGGTGAGGATCACATGTGCCCTGCACTGGTTCGTACTTAGAAGCCATTCTGGTGCTGTAGAAATGTTCCTTGAGCATAGGAGGCCAACACAAACAATGATATCTGTTTCTTCGAAGTAGTAAATACTTACAATCATACAAAATTTAAACTAAAAGTATATATTCCAAGGGATCTTCCAGCATCTTCTGAATTGGAGTGGTTTTTACTGTTTTCTGCATGACGTCTTTATTATTAATATACTATGAATGCACAGACTATTTCGCTGTTGAGATGAAGAGGTTAGCGAAATACATGATGGGCTGGAGGATTGCAATACAAGTCTAGAGGTTATAAATCAGGAAGATTTCGTAGCAGACGAATAGATAATGTAGTTGCGGTTGCAAACGTTACCATGACTAACAACTACCTTATTATCATAAATGTTTTTGCTGCTTGGTTAAATTTTTATGGATATGGATTCATCAAAGGTCATAATTTTACTTTCTTGCGTTTACTCTGTTGCAGATTCAACGCCATAATCGAATATCGTATCTGCGTTTGAACTACGAATGTGTGCAAGATTCTTACGCTATATACTAGTAACTAGAGTCAATGAAACTTACCATCTAATTTAGTAAGTAACATGAAAAGTTATGTGTTTGTACATAACATTAAGCACTGTGTGTATTTCTGATATGTTAACTTGTAATCGTAGCTGCTAATATTAAACACCCGTAGAATGATGCGCTCCGTACTGTTTCACACTCTCAAAACTATTCTCACAAGGTATCAAAGAGAATATGTATAATTTTTTGTTATGTTGTAAAAGATAAGTTTTCGAAATGTATTAATTAAATGCCAAAAACTAACAAAAATTTTGTACCATAAAAGCAAATAATCTTTTCGATTGGACACTAACTATTATTATCAGAGTCGTTGTAATATGAACAACAAAGGATTGTGGCAAGCGGTCACGAATCGAGCAGCTCTGCTCTGTACTTGCTCCGCACTGTCAATCAACCCCTGACGAAACTGATCCCAAATAGCACAACAGTAGTCCAAACGTGGATGCACAAGATACGCTATCTCCTTTGTTTGTTCATTACAATTTTTCAAGCTTCAACCTATGAATCGCAGCCTAGAATTAGTTCTACCAACGACCGAATTAATGCGCAAGTCCCATTTCATGTTCCTTTGTACTGTCACGCCCAAATATTTCACAGAATCGGCCATATCAATAACTGAACTTTTTACTTTGCATTTCTGAAGAATTGGATTATCTATGTTAGTTATGCACATTGCCTAGCACTTTTTACAATGTAGTGCAAGTTGCCATTCGTCACACCATGCCGAAATCACGTGTAAATGAATTTCTAAGCAATCGGCCGAATTCCTTACTTCCCTATAAATGACCGCATAATCAGCGAAAAATCTAAAACTGCTATTCACTTTGTCTCCGAGATCGTTTATAAAATTAAGAAAAGGAATGGTACTACTGCACCTCCTTGAGGTACCCCGATGTAACATCTAGATTAGAAGAGGCTTCTCCTTCAACGACGACATACTGCCATCGACCAGTTAGAAAATCCTTTATCCATTCACAAAGCTCGTCCGGTATAATCAATGTATTTTGACACAGCATCTGCTTCGCTTAAACCTAAAAGATACAGATATCCGTGAATGTAGAAATATGTGATGTAAGACATATAGTTTTTTCATGAACCAGGTATAAAATTCACAATTTCAGTCATCTGAAATTTTTGGAATTTCTATCCCGATCAGTATCCACTGTCTCCTGCACTGCAACAACGACGTTGTATATAAAGCGTTAATGAATTTTATAAAGACAAATAATATTAAGCTTTAGATAATAAGTTATTCATATTTTAGTATTGTGATTTGTAGTACGAGCCTTGTACATCAGATCTGTTGTAAAACTTGCATTGTTCTCTACATGTATATACTTTTCTTGATTTTATGTAAGTGGCAATTGGCTGTATAGTACCATATAGTGCATAACGCCAAATAATAAAGTATGTATAAAGTGGCGGAACTGACAAAAAGAATAATCACTTATGAACGAAGAAAAAACAAACTCCATACTTCTGAATCCCTTGAAAACTGGGACACTACATCGAAAGTAAAATGATAGCTGTGTTGCAGTAGACCGAGGAATCAGCCCTGTAACTGCTGTACACCTCACACAGCATTTGAAGCGAGATATCCTCCGCGAGGTATGGAATGGCCATGATAAAAACGTGCGACGGAGCCGTAAGGCAGACGACAACCGACTGCGACCCTTGAATGGTAAAACTTCAGCCGGCCTCGCTACTGACCTACCTTTATTTTTTCATAATGGGGTAGAAGCAAGAACGATGTCAAAACCTGAAAAGCACTAGCAAAGAGAGTCTTCTTGGAAAAAATGAATCTTTTAGTCTCTCATATTTATTTAGGATTCAGAAAGAAGCTTCTAAAGCTGTATTTATGAAGCGCAGCACTCCACGGAAATGAAGCTTTGACTTTAGGAATAGGAAAAAGACACGAATAGATGTGCGTTTGAAATGTGGCGCTATAGAAGCATGTTGAAAATTAAGTGGACAGATAAAGTATGAAGTGAACGTGTTTTGGAAATAACGGACGAGGAAAGAAGTTTGTGGAAAAGTCTTACAGAAACAAGAGAGAGGAGCGGTAATGTTTAATTTGTTATTGGAGGGAACAATTGAAAGACAGGCTGTAGATTAGAACATTCGAAGCATATAATTGAGGATGCAGGTTGTAATGAGTGTTTCAAGTTTAAGTTAGCTGAAGTTAGGAAGAGAGATCAAATCGAATCATTCTGATGACAGGAGGCAAAGCTGCGGAAGCATTTTGTTGAAAACACATCCTCCAGTCTAGGTTACGGAAGGGAAGTGGGGGGTCTCTCCCCACCAGTCGCACTCTATGGGCCTCAGAGACCTGTAATATCTTTTACCTTTTTTATTATTTCATCATTATAGAACTCTCTTTGATAAAAATGAATTGAGGAAAAATAGTGTGAGGCTATGCCAGTACAAAATTCCAATCAATTACTTACAGAAAATAACTTTGCTATTCTAGAGCAAGTTTCTTAAGAATAATTTGATTTTTATTAAATTACACAGTCATAGTTATTCACATATTGTTCGTCTGAACCGCTCTAAAGTGAATGCGGTGCAGGTAATTTTAATGACATCCACTACAGGATACACGAGATAGTTTTTAAATGCTGTTCTTTTCCAGTTCTGTGACTATTCTATAAAAAAAATTTTGCTGGCCACTTCGCTGCGAGTGAATTTATTAGACTTAAATCATAAGCACGAGAGCTTGAATTGCAATTATTTCTAATAACAGACTAAATTCGAGATAAGCGGTGTTTCTAAAAGACAGTAGAAAGAAAAACAGTAAATTTGCAACATCTCAGATTATAAATATTTGATGATTTTTGTCAATCTTTCATTTGTTTAATTACACGTCAACTTACTGAGTGATAAGCGCGGAATAAAACTGATGAGTTTCAAGCAGCAAATTTAAATTCCGTCGTTCAGATGTTTGAAACGAACCTCTGCAGCAAATGAAATACGAACACTAATGATGATCCAGATTAATCTTGGATGAGCGATAGTTTCAGACTGTATCATCTTTACAGTAGTTAACAGAACATCTGAAATGTTAAGTGGAAGAAATGGTATAATACTTCCCTAATTTACTTGGAGCAGTTTAATGCATTACAACCTTCCACCAGCCTGTTATCCATACGCTCCGAATGTAACCACAGCTCTTTCCTGGCGGTGAGGCAAAGTTGTGTACTGTTGTGTAGTGGGTGTTGCCGCGCTAACAGCGATTGAAGTCTTTGTGTAGCTGATGTATTGATGAATAATGTGGGATCCGGAGTAAATACTCGCTGGACAGGTGGCATCCTGTACTCTAGCACGTCGTCTAGAACTCAAGCAAACATGACATAGAGTCTTGCTAGCTGGGACAGGGCCTTCAGGAGGTCGAGGGTTTGAATCCCTGACCCATCACCCAGATTTCAGTTTTAAAAGGTGTTCCGAAATCACTCCACGTGAGTGCCGGAATGTTCCTATCAAAAAAAGATGGCCATGGCCGAATTCCTTACCGATCTATGCCTCCAATCCTCTCCTTTCTCTAATTATCTAGAACCTAGACTACGACGAGGCAAAAGGTCACAAAAAAAACAAAAACAACGAAATAAAGGGTTGGTAGACCGCACTAGATTTTTTTTCTCAAGGTTAAGATAATTGAAAACTAATAAGCAAACTCCTCGCATCTGCCCACGCAATATAAACGAAGAGGAAAAGAACTTGTATTTAAGATGTTAGAGTTCATTTTATACGTCTTTGAGTCATTGGTGATCCTGCGAGCCATAAATTGCCCCCAGGTTAGAGTGCGTCGACGCAGGAATGGGCATGCTAGGAGCTTCAGAATTACCGAGTTACGTGACTTGTCCATTTTTTTTCAAGTACAGATATGTGGATATTTTTTAATCTCTGCCGGGTTCCCACGTCCTTTCGTAACTTGGGTTTCTCAAGTCTCGTATCCGGTGGTGACGTAAGAGCTTACACTGTCAGTTATTAGTTGAGGTATAATTATCGCGCAATGAAGGAAGCTTACTTGTGAGATTCACCTCTTTCTGGTGAAGGTGTCATTTAACTATCAATAGAGCACACCCCCGTCCACAAGCGTTTATTCATTTACCAGCCAGATATGAACATCCCTGATCATTTCATAAATAAATGACAACGTTTCAGTCCTGATGGCAGGTAACTTGTAGGCTATCAGAACGGGTCTTTGTCAGCTTGTTTTGATTTCCCGATACGTCCGCCGACATTCGTATACCGGTTTGCACTCTGCTTGTCGTGTAATGACATAGGACTGGATGGCTACCGGATCTCAGCTGCGTGTTATTGCTGCTTCGAATGGCAACTACAAGACCTGGAAAACGATCATGTATTAACCTTGAGGTAGGGCATTTATACTGAGGAAACTTATCATCTGTTGTATCATCAGGGCTCGTTTCAGTACTGTGAATTACCACAGCCTTTTACTGTAAGTTCCTTTATAATTTCCATGGTAAAAGAAACTCGAGGTATAATTCGAACGGAAAACATTGGAGTCCGTTTTAGATGTAATATGTGAGGACCTAGATCGTCACGATGTATCAGGACACTATGGTTTACTTCTTCCTCGTGTTTGTATTCAAGGAGAAAAACATTCGTACCAACTTTTTAACATCTCCTACGATTTTGAAAATAAATTATTTCTGTGGGTTTTACACGTTTATAAAATTTATTTTGTATCAAACTATGGCCGGTCTGGTGGCTTAGTGGTAAAGGATGTTACTTTTTTAAAAGTTCGGAGACCGGGTTCAAATGTCAGTGGGGCCTGGATTTTTAAAATTTGTATTAATCTTATGATCAAAGCCAAGACGCAACGTGATTCGTTAAACTGTAGGTTCAACCACGAGAGAAGCAGAATGTTCTGTCACGTAAGCGGCCGAACAACTTCGGGATCTCCCAGCCAATTATGCCATACGCGTTTACTTTATTAAATGATCTCGAGCCTCCCATTGAAGTAGATATCTAGTAAATTCGACGTTTCAAAGCCTGTCTCCAAGCACATTATCAACCGGAAATGAAGTCGGAAATCAGCTTCGAAATATCGTATCGACTTGAAGCGCTTCGCCGATGAGACGCCCGTAGTGGGTGAGCGGTAACGCTTTTGCCTACCATTCGGGAGGATGTGCGTTCAAATACCTGACCGTCCATCCAAATTTGGGTTTTCCATGACTTTCCCAGGCGAATGGCCGGGATGAATGCTTCAAAAGGACTTAGCCGAATTTCTTCCTGTTCCTTGCCCCCATTCCTTTCCGCCCGTGATGACATCGACGTGGCGTAAAGCCATACGAAAAAGAAAACAGTTTAATTCACCGGGAAAGCGTCCGTTCCTTCAAGTGTGTTTTGGTATTACACACTACAGAAAGCTCAAAGCTAGCTCAACACAGAGTTCAGTTACAAATTGGAGAGTAATATTTTTGTTTCTATGAATATTTCGCCTGTACGCCTTGCGGGGAGCCATCTGCAAATCAGTGTTGTTTAGTGTTTATGTGGTAAGATGTAGTAATTGGAGCTCTCTTGTTGACACTATCAGCGAGCGGCCGCGCTCAGCTGTCCCTCATAATGATACTGCTCAACGGGTTAAAACCGTAAAACGTTTGTCACCACGATTAATTGTTCACCTGACACTGAATACAGTATGTGCAGCGGCCCTAATGTGACGTTTCGTAACGTAGTAAACATTTGGTCCCTCCCGGGCAGATGACGTAGCAGTATAAGACCTCGCGCCAAACATGAGAGAAGTGAAGAAGCACCTCTATGTTCGCATTCATTAACTATATCAAACAGACACTGCAATGAATCTTCGTGAAACATTTTGATATAGTAAAGATTTAAATGCAAAGTACATGTGATACTTTGACATCAATCGTAATGTATCCGACACAGTCAGAAAGCCGACAGAAAATTTTTACTATAAATAAAGGTAATAAATGATATACAAAAAAAAAAAAAGATATGCTCTTAAGTGTAAGCAAGTTTAATATGATATTCTGGTGACGATATCTACAGTCAGGTTACAATGATATAATCTCATGTATGATGTAATTTTTATTATACAGTTTTAAATTTTGTAGAATTCCGGTAGCTCAGCAATGATGATGACGGCCCTTTGGAATCACAGGTTACCTACCGTGAACTATCATTATCATCTCCACTTGTAGAAATACTTGATTATTTCTAAATTAATCAGTACTGATCAATGAATAAACCTAGTCAAAATATTTCTTATATCTACAATAATCACTAAGTCCACTTACAACATCAGCAGTGACTATTATCCGAAGTTTGCAGGTTCGTTAGCCCAAAATTGAGATAAGTTTATTTCAACTACATAGCGAACAAAATCACGGAACATTACCAGAACACAATAACAAAGATTCTATTGTTTACAATCAATCCAGCGATACATTCAAAGATATAATAACTAACCCAAAGAATAATAATAATAAAACTAGGTGGGCCCTTTAATTGGTAATATGACACAGTCATTTTTCTTAGTTGAAACAAATGTATGTATGTTATTGGATGTACGTTAATTTTCAATAAATAAATGTGATTAACCAAAAAATTAGTTAAAGTGATTGTTTTCAAAAGTTAGCCAATCCGGTGCGGGGCTCAAATCCCGGTGGGTATAGGAATTTTTAAGAGTCTTGTTTCATCATATGAGCTACGGCAGATCGTTTCATGGTTAGTATTCCACGTTAAACTGTAGGTCCCAGAGGAAAGGAAATGGCCGTACTACCTCTGACACAGTGGATTAGTAAACATTCTTCGGGAGAATCCAACCAACCTTCGGGTTGTGGACGAAGTCAGTTTAGATTTAGTTATCTTGTAAATTTTATCGTAAGTTAATATAAAATGGACTTCATAAGTAACGTGAAAATTGTTTTGATAAGTATCAAATCTGTTTTTTAAAAAACCTGCATTACTCCAATAGAAGGAAGCTTGAGTTATGTGCAGGATCATTTTTCTTAACCAATGCACAATCTCATAAACGAAGAGTACACCATTAAGACAAGCACAGACTGACTAAAATCGTTAATGTAACTGCGCCTGTTAGAGCGCTACTACACTGGATCGTGGAGGTGCAACGGGACCGGGTTCGTGTCCTCGACTCCGCGAATCAGCCGTGGTGAATGCGCTGTTTAGGCAGTTCCCCGCAATCGCTCAGGTGAAAGCTGGGATGGTCTCATTCTTCATAAACTGCACACATCGCAAACAAAACATACACTTATCATAGAGGCCACAAGTTACACTTGTTGCAAGCAGATGGCAGCACTTAGATCCCCCCCCCCCTCCATCATTGAAGCAGAAGAGGTGATTAAAGATCACATGCTTCAGAGTTCGTGAGTTTTCCTTTACTATAAAGAGCCCACATCATACAAAACTGAATTTGGTTACGGCGAAAAAATAACCGCCATGCCACGTTAAAGGACCAATATTCTTGACTCTGGAAGATCCGACGGCCGCAGGTTCAAATCTGGGGCCATCCAGCTTACGATACTCCGAGAATATTCAGTAATATGCTTGTAAAACACTATCAGAATCCCCAAATTTCACCTAAAAAATGACACAGTGCACAAAGAAAACTAACACTTAGTTCATACTGTAACACTGTTTATAGTATCGTCAGAAACATAATCCTAACTACGTTCCTCCATTAGTTGATAAGATGCTGATGATTCTCATTATTCACTTCTCAGGATACCAATCGAAAAGTATTTTCAAAACTGTGCGCCAATGAATTTTAATTTCACGTAGAAATAATGCGATTGGTGTACAACTCAATACGAAGTCATGCTGCATAACGGAGCTATACAAGTGACCAGAAATGTGACCCTGTGAAAATTCATAGTAAAACTTGGTCCCCATACATGAAGGGTGTGTCTGGGAACGTACAGGTCCGCATTTCCATGCTATGCCTCAGCACCTTATTCGAGGTGAGGCTGATGGATTCGATTGACCAAAATTATTTAACTAGTTGTAGGCAAGCGGGAAGAATGCATTCGCCTTAGTTCGCTTCACAGTATGGATTGCCTTTTACGATATGATACCATATCCACACACGTTTGTCTGGTAGTTACTGAAAGGCGGCGACTCGACCGGCATGCATTGAGCCAGATACCTGGCCTCAAATCTTTGCAGCATCAAAATGGTATCAATCGACATAAACGGGGTTAGCTGATTCGAATTCTGGCGATGGGTGAAATTTTCCCCATGGGCAGTTGGCACGCAGGTAAGGAAAAGTGGTGGTGAATCGCCAGATTTTGTATCAAAGTCGTGAGTTAAATCTCAAACATCTCCGCTTTTTTATTGGCTTTAGGCCTCGTCGACATAGAGGTCATTGCATTAGAGGTGGCAAATGACAGGAGGCAAGGAATTTGGCCATGGCCTTTATGAAGGAACGATCCCTGCATTCACCTCAGTGATTTGGAGAAACTGCGGTGGGACGGGGATTCGAACCCCTGTCCTCCAGAAAATGAAGCCCAGAGCCACGCTCGGTAACCTCTCGGCGTGTAAAAAGCGAGGGCATACGATACTGTTCATGGTGATTTGTCGTTCGAATGGGGAAGTAGAACTTAGCGGTACATACTTTCATCGTTCCATTCACAAAACAAACTCAACACAACACAAACATCCACACAAGCTAGTAGCAGACACGTACACTTTTATTGCTAGGGATGGCAGCAGAAACCACGCCATTTAAATTTCCAAGACAGTATTTAAGGCGGGTTATCAGCAACCGACGCATGGGTTATCGGGTATGGCGACAAGCATAGTATCCACACGCTTGACAAATAGTAGAATGTAACAGGTAAAATGTGAATTCATGTGCTCAATGACTGCGTGACATAGTTTCAAGATGCTGCACATTCATCTTCTGTGATGGCCGGACCTAGGGTTTAACGTGGAATCCCAACAGAGGAGCATTCGGCTCATGCTTCACATACAGAAAGCAAACTATCTGACGATCTGAGGTGAAAGACAGACGGGTGAAGTAAGCAAAACTGCTAAGTTTATTTGTGACAGAAGGCCACAACTCCCAGTTCGAAGTGGGAAACGCAAGATAGTTATTCAAAACATATTTTTAATAGTGTCCCGATTAATTAATAAATACATACCTGGTTCACCCTCTTAGAACGAATGTTGCTCTTCACATCGATCTGAATGATCTTTTCTCCGTCTTCTGAGACTGATGAACGAGGAAAAAAGCCTTGATATCATACTGTAAAGCGTACTTTGACGTATAATAAAAATCACGCCGAAGGCATTATTAGCGGGAGACTTCGAAGAATAGCTTGGCTCCTTTAACTGGCAAGCAATCCCTCCTGTTTAACCAGATAGATCGTCAATAGATTTACATGCAATTTTTACATAGCTTAAAAACTGATTAAATGTCTCTTTAAATAACAACCGGAACTGGGATTCGAAGCGAGTACCTTTTGATCGGTTTGCAGACAATCCACAGCCTAAGCAGTTATGAGGAGCCAAGCTGGAATTGCATCGCGCCTTGAATAATGACGCAAGTCCTCAGTAAAGTGTGGGAGCTATGACTCGAGAAGCTCTTTTCTCTCATGCGATCATCTGGCATCGCTTTCTGCAAACAAGAAAATACATATCTTATACTCGCTTGGCTTGATTTGGTTTATTTTGAGATGTTCTGAACGGATATAAATCAATGAGACTTTCAATTTCTCAGCTCCCAGTTTGGACACAAAGCAATCTAATCTTCGAAACGCGTGATGATTTTTACTCTCGAGAAATAGTTTCGAGTTTCAATTATTTTGAATGCTAACAAAAATTCGCAAGAAACGTTGTGATTGTCTTGAAAATATCATCTCCAACCATTGTATATTGAGCCGTTGTGTACTGCGTTGATGTTATCTAACAGTAAGTAATGCAGCAAATGGAAGTACTGCAACATGAGCTAGGAACAGGAGGTCAGCGGACTGAATGCATAACACCACACTACAAAGTCCAAAGTAAGCAAACTGTGACGATTTCAAGTAATTCATCAACGGACAGGAACGGCATAAACGCAACAAAATGTTATTTACGGAACCAAACACATGTGTGATAACCGTGAGACTGCGAAGAAGGTTATTCCCAAAAGTTTTCCGCCTTCTCACTGGAAGGACAGTTCCACTGTACGCTGAGCGAGAGTGTGCCGCGGGCGACTGATCGCGAAGTTGGTTAACTTCATTTCGTTTAATAGTGATGAAGCACATGCTTCGGTGCCAACTTCTCTTCACAAAAACTTTTCTATTTCATGACTTTTGTTTTTAATCTTAAATTCTCAGAGTGTATGGCCCCCTTACTTTTTCCTTATTCATCCCATTAGCAAAACTATCAATTTGAACAATTCAAAACCTGGGTTATTGTTCAAAATATTTTCAAACTTCACTTTAAGTTTACACAGGAATACCTCCAGTAATGCGGATGTTATTCGTTAACTGAATAGATTCAGTCAGCGTCAAACCTTGTGTTTCAAGCTTTTTAATACTCGAAGGTGTGTGGGGAAAAAAGAATGATAGTCACAGCTCGTACTAGAATTGTTAAATGCTTCCTTGTGCTGACAAACTGTCACAGCCTCTCCACTATCAAAGTCGTTTACTACGTCTTTAATGGCCTCGAAATGTTCATTGTAAAACAGTACAGCTTCAACATACGTTGCCCATCGAGTTATCGCTGGTTCCGGAGGTAAAGACAAATTTGGCATTTTTCTAATAGGCATTATTACGAGAACGTTCCTTAAGCTTTCTTTGTTGATGAAATCAGTTTGTTTTCATTCGTAAGCGTGGGTCGTAGTTCTTCACTAAGAGCTGTGCTGCTATTAGGTTTTGCCGGCTACAACATAAGATTTTATTTATTAACTGGCTTCACTACCGAAAAATATTGTAAATATAGCGAAAATATGCATAATCACTTTGTTTTAGGTAAAATATGCAATAACCAGCGAAAACGGGCTTAATATGCATATGCAAACATGCAACTGCATATAATCCGGTCCCTACTTATAACTCAGAATCTACGGTTTGAAACTTTAAAAAAAAAAAAACTCGTGAATTCGGTTAGTGGTTTTAAGTTATGCCGAATTATAGGTAAAAACAATTGCTGCTCAAAAAAGATTTTAATTACTTGCTGAGGTTCCACACGACATACGTCAGGTTTTAAACTGGGTAAACCTTAACAAAATATTACTTTATTTTTGCGTGATGTCGGAACAACATACGCACACTCACATTAAAGACTTTATTAATAATATAGAAGTATGAATGATATAGACTAAGGAATTCTTAAACACTAAGGGTTACAACTGAGTGATCTCATACTTCACATCCAGTTTTACTTGTTATTCAGCAGACGTAAGAAAGCCTTATCATCAGCAGAAATTATAATTATTTTTCTGTCATCAACCTCTCGACTGGTTTGATGCAATCCTCAATCTCTTCTGTCCTGCACCAAGCTCTTCATTTCTACATACCCCTTACAACCCACGTCCTCTGATTCACATATTCTAATCTTTGTCTTCCTCTGCAGTTCTTACCTTCGACTGTTGCCTCCACTAACAAATTAACCAACCCTACATGTAATAAAATATGGCCCACCATCCTGTCTTTTCTTTCTGTAAGACTCTTTCACAAACTTCTTTCCTCATCCATTATTTCCAAAACTTGTTCATTCCGTACTTTATCTTTCCACTTTATTTACAGCATCCACCTATAACTTTACATTTCAAATGCTTCAGTTTTTCTTCTATCTTCTATTCTTAAAGTCCATGATCCGTTACCATAATGCAGTATGCATCACACATAGAATTTTAAAAAGTTCTTTCTGAGTCTTAGATCAATATTTCAGACTATATTGCAGCAACACAATTTAAAATGTGATGACGAAATGGGTTTGATGATGGGCGAAATGTTTTGTGAAAAAGTCGGAAGTATATTGTATTATTATATTTCTATAAACGAACTCTACGTAACTCTTAAAATTATTGTCTCAAAGAATAAAGATTTTTTGTGTGCTGATGAGCTGTCAGTTGAGAAAAAAAAAAAAAAAAATACCGTAACATAGAACAGAGCTATCACGTTTAACAGGAAGATGTCTACAAGTGCGCTCTCACCTTTAGTAAAGAAACGAGTGATGCTGCACGATAAGACGGCTGGCAAACAGAGAGGGCGCCAATATGCATTCAAAACGGACTTGCGAACCAAAAGAAAATGCCAAGAAGAAGATGATTTTGCTTTTGAAATCTATTGAAAAGTGAGTGCCATGCCGGGTACGGTTAAGTCTATGGGCAGTTATCTTTCATAATAACAATCCGAGGGTTGTTTCCCGTTGCCTTGGCCCGGTGTGAAAATCTTCAAGCGTTATTGTCTGTGCGGATGATTGTGGTGGTATTTTGGTGTTCAGAGTAGTGAGTTGTCTGAAGGCAGACGGTTAAACCAGCTGTCAACCCATTCAGATCTACTGTTCATAAATATACCAACAGATTTAACGTCCCCGCCTAGCAGACGAACCAACACCATGTACCCTTACTGCATAATACTGCGGAGGGTTAAACAATGACTTTAGAACATTACATTGTGGTTCCGTTACTCTGTTGCGCAAGACCCAAATGTGAAAATTCCTACCATCGCCGGGTCTCGAAGCAATGCAGTTTGAAGCGCCTGACATCGCAACAGCGTCTCAGTAACCCCGAATTAAATTATGACTGTTATGAAGGTCATGTAACGAATAATTTGATGTATTCTATCTCGAAAGCCGGATGGTTTTATTAAAGAAACATTCATCTTTATTTAATTCTTCATCGTTTGGGGAATTGTGAATACTAGAAATGGCAATATCAACTTCTCTCAGTTAATTTTTTCAGGTGTAAGTAAAGAAAAATCACATTTTCTATATTCAAAGAGTAGTCTTACTGAAAATTGACTACGTTTTGTTCAGAATTATTTCAAAGTAGTGTGCCTAAACAAGTAATGGTCCTAAAGTTTTATGTGTATGCAGAGTTTTCCGCATTAGGTGTGCATTAGACAAAGGCTGAGGTGTGTGGCAACATGATTCACTGTGCGGCGTGCAAGGACGGCAACAGAAAGACATCCTTTGACTCAGTACTTACACGGTTGTTAAGGTTGCACACAACTGTTGTGAAACACAACAGAACACATGAAAACAGATTTAGCTGTTATTTCACGGAACGATGCAACAACTGGAGAAAACAAAACGTTTTTCTAGAAGCCTGAGTTTATTTTAACAGAAAACGCTTAGAAAAGTGTTTACAATTTCAATAAGTTATTTTTTCGCTAGTTCACTTCAATAAGAGATATGCGCGTCCATGTTATCAGTTAGAGAAACGCTTCGATATTATTATTATTATTATTTTACAGATAGATAAATCATCCCCTTACACTTCAATCACATATTTTAGGAGTCCAACAGTTAAAAAACACACATTTGCACCTTCTTTAATTCCAACAACATTGTGTAAAATATAACATATATAAAAAAGATATATTCGTTGACAGGCTTAAAGCATACCAGGATGAAAATTATTACATGTCTGAATATGTAGGACAGTGCGCTAGGTCTACGCGATTCCATTTTCTATGACTGATAGACTTGCTACGGCCCTATTAAGCAAAGACGTGTGTCGTAAATCAGAGACAAGAGGTAGCACAGTTCATAATGTCGATAAGAAGAAGGAGGAGGGCTGCAGGTATCTGGGAGATGAACGCTTATAGTCATATAATTTTATAAATAATTCCGTCAAAAACAACTGATTTGGTGAATTTTGTTTTTATTTGATTCCCCAGACGCGTTTCACCCTTGTGGTGTAGGGCATCTTCAGTGGCTGTAAAGTGTTTTTACATGTATTGTTACAATAATTATCTACAGTAAAGTTCTTTATAAATACATATATACACTGTACTCACAAAAATAGTGGGGAATCAAATAAAAACAAAATACACCAAAACACTTGTTTTTGACGGAATTATTTATAAAATTATTGTTCAAAGTATGGCCTATCACCAGATTTACTTATTGTCATATGCTCATTTATGTACTAATATAAGCACAGCAAGCTCACAGTGTTAGCGTTTCGACTCCTCACCTGCATATCAGTAACCATCCGCCTGACTTTACTGGAAACGAAGTATTTCGTTGTGCGTGTTTTGGATCTTGTGAATATCTGACAGCTCTGATCGAAAGTGAAGTTCAGTACATCAGCAATCTGACTGACCGTTTAGCTGTAGACGAAATGCTCGGCGACTTCAATCTTGTCAATAACTTCAAATTATTATTACCTTCTACGTGTTAAATGCGCCCCAACTATGTGTCTCATTTAGGACAGTGTAAATTTGGTACTGTTAACGGTGTAGTGGACATTATTAAAGTTTGTTGGCAGAAAACGAAGATCAGGTTGCAATTACAGTTTTCAAGTTCACGTTTGGAGTAAACTTCTGTTGTGTTATCTAGTAAAATCAGCTTAGAACTGCGTGATTTGCAGAAGTCATAGATGATATAATCATTTTAGAAAGAAAATTGTAGAGGAAGTCCAGGTATACCGCGGTAATATCATGTTGGTAGGTAGTCATATTATCCAGGTGTGTGAATATGTAAGATTGCAGTCATTTATATTACTAAGCGCTTGGCATTAATCTATTCTAAAGTCCATCAGGAATATCTAAATTCTGGGCACTATTCAATAAGTTCCTCTGTTTTGGTAATGGTCACTCAGAGCTTGTATAATCTACCAATAGCATTTGCAATGTTAAATGAGAGGTCAAAAATATGCACACTGCTATCTTCGCACTGTCGGATAGTCAAGATCAAATATTTTTGTGGTATCCGATAATGTGCGAGATTTACGAGAGCCCTTTGGTGAGGCGAGTCAGCATTTTATTGTTCCTTCCTGTAACCTAAAGCACAGAGCCTCGGATTAATAACCGGAAGCTGCAGGCTGGAGGGCAGTGCAGTAGAGCATGTTATCGGCCGCAGGATTTTGCTTCTTTTTCCCCGCTGTAATAGGATAATGCGAATAGCCAGACTCCTCCGAAGCAATTGCGTACTTGAAACAGAGTCTCGTCCAGACACTATAGTTCTTCTTCCGCGGTACAAGATACAAAACATATCAATGGAGCTCACATTTTCGTGTTCACGAAGTCATTTAAGCTTTTTTTCAAGCGCTTGTTTGAAGGTCTGTCCCTGATTTATCTGAACCTTATTTGTGGCGCTACTTGCAAATCGCTCTGAAAATCAATAAACTTTTGTTTGTTTTGTTTAGGGTAATTAGAAAGCGGGAAAGGACTGGAGCTAGGAACGACATGGAGTTTCACCATCGCATTCTGAAGGAACCATCCAGGCATTGGCCTGTAGTTATTTCTGTAAACCATGCAAAATCGAATTCTGGTGGCCGACCGGGGATATGCAATGGTCGCTATAGTCTCGTCTGTTCATGAGCTCTTAAAATACAGTATAGGCAGAAACAGCGTTGCCCCCACTCGCCACGTTCTGCACCAATATGTCTGCCTCGGCTTTGTCTCCTCTCTCGTCGACATGGAACAGAAAAGCATAGAGGAAGTCAGAGCGCGTGATAATATTGCCGTCCTGATTGGTTTTTCGTTCAGTCTATCTGGCCTGCAATTAGCAACCTATTCGCTTTTTCGAGCGTTTTTTATATGTTTGATCCAGGTTAATTTCTTGTAAATTTCTAATCCGAGACACACCAGGGGAGGTCCATGTCCAGACCGCACGGCGTCGCTTCCTCTGGATTACGTAGTACCGTCATGTGGGAGATGTGTGGTAGGGGTTAAAACAAGTGACCCCAACGGCGACTCTTCAAACCTTGTGAGGGAAGCTTTGCAAACGAGAGTGCTACGGGGAGGAGGTGCCCCACAGGACTGAGCTGTTAGCCTGTTAGTGGCAGTTTTGTTAGGTGGCCACAGGAGGGTTAGTAACCTAGGTACCATTATGACGGCCTTTCCCATCCCAGCGAATGCGTTTCAAAGTAAAATATAATAATAAAAAATAATAATGCCCCGCACTCCGTGCCTGTCTTCATTGGAGCAACAGTTTATCGAAATATTTGTCTCTTCCTCCAGGTCACAATCTTTCACGGAGGTAAAAGAACGGTGAATAGCCGTACTGAGATTAGACCTGCGTTAACATGGAGCTCCCACTAGGTCAATGTTTGGCATCTCACATCTTTCTTTTGTTTTTACTGATGCCTGTAAATGATACGGTACCTGGCCAAGGTTAAGTTCAGGAGCAAGAATTTCTCTTAGTTTCGCAGATTCCAGCATGGTAACGTCTTATAAATACGCCAGATTCTCAGTTTTTGCAACTAAGGAACCTCTAGTTTTCTACTTTTTTTTTTTTTTTTTTTTTTTTTACTTATGGATTTGCGCCTCGTTGACGTTAACGTCATTAGAGGCGGAATGGAACTGAGGGCAAGGAACGGGAAGAATTTCGGCCATGGCCTTTTGAAGAAAGCATCCCGGCATTCGGCTGGAGTGATTTGAGGAAACCATGGAAAACCCAAATCTGGATGCCCGGACGAGTGTTCGAACCGCCGTCCTCCCGAATGCGAGGCCAGAGCGTTAACCGCTCACCCACCACGCTCGGTCCCTAGTTTTCTAAATAACTAGATTACTAAATTTATAGGGCAGTTATGACGTTCTATTTATAATCGCACTTGGCCAACAAATTTGCTGGGAACTCAAAAGAATTACACAAAATTTGTTGTGCATGTAAATCACACAAATATTGTTTAAAATTTTTAATATAATTCTAGTTTGAAAACACGGGTAATTTTCCAAATTATGATATTAATTTTTGTTAAATAGAGTTTTCTATATGAAAAATATTCGCTAAGTAAAACATAATCATAGTTTTCTTTCAGTCTTTGTTTTATTATTCTTTGGTGCAAAATATGACTAAATTCATTTGGGCAAGTGGTGGGCAGAGGTTTCAAAATCTTTCATTTAATGAAGTGGATGATAAATTCTATCAGGGAAGCAAGGGAGTTGGGTTACAAAAACTTTGGTCAAGCACGGTTCGAGTATGGTAATCAAACGCAAGAGTGGGGGAGCTGCAAGGGACAACAACTAGATTTCTCCGTCTAAATTACGCACAACACAATCAGAAACTGATTTTATAAAGGAGCTGGATTGAAATTCTTTTGTAGATAGGAGGCAGGTGAAGAAAGTGATGGGAATGTATCAGGCATGTGTTGGTGAAGATGTTTGGTTGGATATGGGAAGATGAATTAATGGTACGCGGAAAGGAAGATATGCCACAAGCTGTCATTTGATTTAAGGAGTAAGGCAGTGGAAAATTTTTTCTTTGGGTCGGAATAGAGTCAGGGAAAGGTACAAATTATCAAGAGAAATGCTGAAAGATTGACCTGAATTCTTAAAGTGCAAGTGCTGAAATTGCAGTCAAAGAATTTAAGATGAAAAATTCATGAAATGTGAAAAGTGTTAAGGGAGATTGCCACCGGGGCATGTGTTCCATCGTAATTAAAATGTTGTTGTTGTTGCTTTAGGGCGCGTCGACAGCGGGGTCATTAGCGGTAATTAAATTAGTATGGCGTATGTAGTTTTTTAAGCTAATGGTATGGAAGAATGTTGCGCTCATGAGTACTTGTTATGTATAAAAGTATTTTTGTGATAAGAGAAACGGTTATAATTACTTGGCCGATAATGGTCCGCACCGTCAGTCGGCCGAGTGACGGCTCGTCCCCCTCGTGTCCACGGTTGTCCCTAGCTCGTCCATGTGGCGGACGGCTTTCTTCTCGTTTAATGTTTTCAGATGGTTCTTTCACAGAATCAATGTTCACAAATTTCCACAACTGTGAGTTGGGGATAGCAGCTAGGGTTACCACCCGTTCTTTATTATAGAGTACTGAATCTTATTTTGCGTAGGCATACTTTATAATCTACGAAAGAAATAAAGTACGTTAAAATACTTTTTTACCTCACTCACCATATAACCTTAGTGGTTGATCTCTTATGTAAACAAATAAAAGTATCCCAATGCCGTCTTAACAAATCGTGATCACATTGTAGTAGAATGAAAGATTCTCGCGCATCTCGGAGCAATTCTAATGAAATGTCAAGCGTCACTCACTTCACACTTGACGTATTTGTTTTGTGTGAGGTCCCTTTTGATTCACTCAATATTTTTTGTTAATAGAGAATGAAATTATTATAAATTTTAATTTAAATATATACCAAAAAGTTTCTGTATAATAATAATAAAAATAATAATTCCATGTGATCTCAAAGTTTATTATCGGAAGAGCAGTGCATCTCTATCGTTGTCACCTAACTTGAAAAGGAGACCTAAAAGCTTTGGCAGAGGTGAACGTCAATTTTTAGGCCCGTAAGAATTACAGCCGATGGCCGGGATTTGAACCGGGGACCTTCAGTATTCCAAATGTACGCCGTAACTATCTGAGTCACCAGATAAAATCTAAACGTAATGAAAATTAAGTATTCAAACATAATAAAATAAACGTTCTCTTTTTATACACCATTTATTTTTGCTATCCAAAAACACAAATATACTTTGATATGTTTGAATACATATTTTCCAGTACTTCTACAGTTATGTGATGGCTCACATGGTTACGACGTGCGATTCGGGTATGGAAGGTCCTCGGTTCAAAGCCGGTTCCCGGCTGCAATATTTCCTGGCCTTAAAATCGACCTCCACCTCTGGGAAAGCTTTGATATGCTAACGATGTCCTTACATTTTACAAACATCTGATGAACCTGAAGTGAGGCTGAAGAAAAAAGATGCGACATTTGGTCGCAAACGAATGGAAATTTCCGAACTCTCTCTAGACGCTTCTCCACATTCACCAGCTCGACACAGTCAAAAAGTAGACCAAACTAACGACGGCCGGGTATGGCCCCAGTATCGGACGACACGCGGTGTCGTTTGAACTAAACTAGGGATATAACGGATCTCTGCACCCGCATCCGCAAGTGCGGAACTTTCACGTGAAATCCTATATCCGCTTTCGCATCCGCAATATTAATTGCTGATGTATAGAGGATGTTTTGTTTACATTGCAATATATATTATTCTTTTCTCTTTATACGAAATTCTGCCCATCGTTTCTTAGCTAACAACAATGTGGTTGTTTTTTTCCTGACCGTCTTGCAATAAAAATAACATTGAACTAAATGGTGTTATTACCTAACCGATGAATTTACAGTTTAAAATTGCATGTAAAGTAAAGCGGCCTATTCACGGTCCAACTTATAGGACATCCGTGTAGAGCTACAATAGGATTCGCTCACCCATTTAAGCTAGTAAAAGGAGTCCAACAAAATGTTCCAAGCAATCCTTTCCACTCGTACTTTCTCGCGGCACACCAATGTGTCCTTACCGCACACTCGCAGGATTTTACCTCCAATCATGATCTAATACCATAGCTTGTTGGACAGCATGTACTCGTGTTGGTTGTCTGCGAGTCCCAACATCCAACACGTCCTGCATGTAGTTCTCTAACTCTTTTCACGGCCCATCAAGTTTCTTTATGGAAAATCGGATGAACATAGGTCTTACAAGTTGCACTGTGGTTGCGCTGCTAGAGCGGTGGAAAGGCAGGTGGCGGGAAAGAATATGTGTGATGGCGAAGCATTGTGCTTGAAGCTTGAACTAGTCAAGCCGCGAACTCCGCAAAGTTCAAGTGACAAAGTTTTTTGTTTTTTTTTTAGACGCGTGCGTCGTTATGTAAATGATTTAATTCACTTGTGAAATCATACCGTGTTTTTTTGTTGTTGAAAGATGAGGCAAAAAATAAATTAATGTGGCAGTATTATATGGAAATAGACGTTACTTCTGTAAAATGTATAATTTGGCATAAAAATATACTTATTTTGATTTTAAGTTTATTTCTGATAAAATATTAAACTCTAAATAATTATAAATTTATTTTTCCCATTCCGCATCCGCAAACCATCCGCGGATGTCAAGCATAGAACATCCGCATCCGCAAAGATAACTTCCGTTACAACCCTAGTTTGAACTCACTTAAATCGAGTTAGTGCCAGCAATAAGAAAGGTGTCGGTGCGGGGACGGTGCGGACGAGTATCGAGCAAGTGTGGCCCGACCTTTAGGAAACCACTTAAGGGTTTCACCTAAACCAGTCCTGCCCATAGCGCAGATTCTGATCTTAGGCCGCAAACCGGCTCAGATGAATGGAGAGTTGACACTAACGCGTCTATTGATGGTACATACGAGAATGAATCGCCGACTGATACCTGCAAAATGTTCTCATTTATCTTACAATGTGATCTAATATTCTGGTGAAGGAGTGGTTATTATGTTGAAATAAATTTAAACCACAATATGCGAAGAAACCATGATTTACAGAGGGCATTGAAAATAAATACCCACAAAAAAATAAAAATGTTAGTATTCTGACTTACGGCGAAATTAATGGAAATAACAGAGCTCATAAGAAATAGCATGACACGAAAATGTGTTTACATCTTGGTCCAAGTACTACTGACATGAGTGTTAACTAGCTCTAAACTGTCAAACAGATGCTGATCCTGAACTGATAAAGGAACGTAGGTAGTAACAAGTGTATCCTGTTGTGTTCACTCATATCTATCTGCCCAAGAGTCCCCGCGATCAATTCCGAATGTTGCCGTAGAACGCAACGACGGCAAAACCACCACAGCCGCTGGTATCCACACAAGTCCGAGAGACCCTATCAGACATGTTGATACCGGTGCCCTTAATGATACAGTAGTATCTCTGAACTGTCGATGTTGACGCGGAGCGTAGAGGATCGCGAAAGAAAAGATGGCGAGAATCAACATATAGGTTAAGTAGCGTGCAGACGCTACACGGGCGTGTCCGGTATTGTGATGAAGCGAATCCGCTGAAGTGTCCTATAAGTATGAAAAGTACTTTGTAATGAGTATACAGTGACTGTAATCGCGCAAGAAGTGAACTATACTAATGCAGAAACGATGTACGTACGAGGTTAAAGTATGACTGAATGAGACTATCGATAGCGACATAGCATGCGCGCGCTGTAACATAGCTTCTCAATTCTGATCTGTGCATCTTTAGTGAAGAAGTTCGGTCAATTAACCTTATACTAATTGGTGGTTCACTTCGGCAAACGGTGTATGAAACATTAACTTTAATAATAATAAAAGTACTCTGAACGTTCCTACTGACTGTTGTCGTTTTGTGATGCTATTTAATTTAATTGCAATGGAGCACAGGCTCCGGTGGTAATTTCCCTACACACCCATCTTCCCCCTATCCTGCACCTACCTACATTTGCCCTCTACAAATTTTAACTTTAAATTCTTTCAAAGTTTTCGGTAAATTATTCATCATTTCTCTTGGTAACTCATTCCAATCTCTGATACCCTTACCTAAAAAAGAGAATCTTCCCACACCCTTGTGCCTGAAATCGAGTGCCAGCTTGTGGTCATGGTCATCTTTTCCCTTCCATGCACTACTTTTCATACCTATTACAATATCTTTCCATGCCTCATCGCCAGTATATGCCCTGTACACTCCCATGACCCTCCTCATCCTCCTCCTGTCTTGCAATGAATCCCATTCCAGCTCCTTTATCATATCCGTCACTGATTGCATTCTGCGATAATTTCCAGAAACAAATCTAGCAGCCCTTTTTTGCACCCTCTCCAACTCCTGTGTTTGATACGTAAAATGAGGGTCCCATACTACACTACCATATTCGAGTAATGCTAGTAATTTTTTCCAAAACCAAGTTGGTTGAAAGTACTTTCTGTATGATATTACGACGTATTTATTTATTTTCATGGTCCGTGGACAGTGACAAAGGAACTCAAGCTTCGTGAAAAGTTAAGCGTTTTGCTGAAGACTGAAAACAAATCGTACCACCACCACAATATTATATTAAACGTTAAGTCTTCACATGCTGTACGAATTATCATTAAAGAAACTGCTACGAACACAACAGACAGTTAACATTTTCTGACAGTATTCAGTAACATTGTGAAAAAGTACTTTACAAACCCGTAAAGAAACCATAACAAAACTTTATCATGTCAATGCTACATAATTATATCTGCCACGGTTTACAACACTTGCCGTACTACTTATTAGAGACAATCTGTCAATACTAATTACAATCAGTTTTCACCAACAGCAAAGAAATTCGGGTCTGTTGGATATCGCAATACCGCTACAACATGCAGTAATACCGTTGGAATGCTGCTGTAGTCGGTCGCAAGACGTATTATTTTCAAGCAGCAGTTCCGTTGTAATACAGCCTGGACCATTATTTTCAAGCAGAAATTAGGTTATAATACAGCCTGGACCATGGAGCTAAGAAAAGAGAGGAGACCACGTAAGGGACCTTCTCCATACAACGACGTGACGCCGAGTGGAGAGCGGTGGGGTGGGGAGGTCGCCATATTGGTAGGGTCAGAAACACTAGGAATGTATACGGAACGGAAGAATTTCTTCGTTTTTAATCATCGCATTACTAAAAATGAAGTCTTATGGGGTCACATTTATAAATACCCTAATTGATGTAACCTATAAACAATAGAATTCAAGGAAAACAAGCTGCTAACTATTTTTTGATACGAATTTGTATGCTGAAACAAAACTTTTCTTCTCCCTACAGTTGCAAAAAAATACAACAAGACCTAAGCTTAATATTGCTATTTCAAATAGATTGGATAGCTGTTCAAATAGATTATATTACCACATTCCATTTCAGTAATTTTAATCCTTTCAAAATCTTTGATGAGATAGATTATAAAATCAAGAAAAATAGGTCTAGACCTATTTACAAGCAGAAGCAAGTCCTATATGAAATTATTAAAATAGCCTAGATGAATGGTTAGGACTTTAAAACAACTGACCCCTTCAAAAGAATTCACGGCTTACTCAGAAGATATTGCACTAGTATTCGATAGACCTATTTAAATTCGTCAGCAGCATCAGTGCAAGGGGAGTCTATCATTACCGTGGGTCCACAATCTAATGATGAATTCTTATATATATACATATATATTTCGCTTAGTTCTCGAGATATACTGTCTCAAAAATGAGATGGTTAGTTCGAAATGTGGCTTGGACCAAAAGAAAAGAGAACTAAGGGAGATATCAAAAAATTGTGTTCTTTACTTTCAATTAGTTTCGTTAAGTTACATATGTATTCATCATCAGATTATGGCGCCAAGTTAATGATAGAACTGGCCAGTGCAATTATCTTGCTACCATATATCAAAAGTCGCGAGCTTGTGTCATTAACAAC
The DNA here is from genome assembly GCA_031002005.1 of Vandiemenella viatica. NCBI lineage: Eukaryota > Metazoa > Arthropoda > Insecta > Orthoptera > Morabidae > Vandiemenella > Vandiemenella viatica. The sequence continues at coordinate 143,448,714 of JARYHS010013630.1, forward strand.
GTGCTCAATAAATTACTAATAACAAATAAATAATTTGTTCCTTATGCTAGAAAATGAATATTCTGCAACAGGTTGCATTTCAACCTAATCACAATTTGACTTAATGTTGCCGCTAAAGAGTTAGACGACGCAATCGCAACCAAACACTTTAACCATATTGCGAATTACATTTCAGATAACAACAAAATGGACTTCATTACGATTATTAGATCGCATATCACAAATTATCACAATCAATTTCATCAAACACTTTCAACATAAATTAAGTACAACTGGATTAAAGCACATCGCTTCATCGCGATGTAAACTTGATCCACACGTGAAAAATAGTAAGATAAAATGATTTTCTGCATCAGAAAATATTTGATAACACCGTCGTCCTATTGAGAGCTGTGAATAAACTTTTTTAACGGGCACTGTAAATCTATAATGACATCCATTATGTCTTGCAGACGCCGCACTACAAATTCTTCAAGAACAATAATTTCGACGTGACTTACCTATGGAATGTTATTCCAGGTTGTTTTTAACTTGTTCTGTTTGTGCAACCATAGGCAACACAATTTTGCATTATAAAACACCTTGAAATATCCAAACATGAAGTGTTCACAACAGGAAGCTAATGAAAACAGACCAATGTGTTGAACTCACGAAGATGGCGGCTCCGGAAACAGGCTGCTTCACAGTTTAAACGACACCTGGTCTCCTCTTTATTCCTACCTCCATGGCCTGGACCAGCACGAAACCGTTAAATGTACTTCGGAAAGAATTTCTAGTGGAGTCTTGCGTTTGAGTAATCCCAGAAATTCAGTATTTAAATAAAAGCACTAAATGATACCTGCAAATCTGAAGTATGAACTAAGATGGAGTGTATGCTCCGGTGGCTAAGCACCTACTTTTGCACTATATGAGTTTTCACTTTGAATTATTTTCAAATTCCATGTTAAATTATTCACCGGTCGATTATTTATTACTGTCAATCAATCCTCCTTGTTTGTGGTCATGGTCGTCTCTTTACTTCTACACTACTGCTAAATCTTCTCCTAATATCCATCGAAGTCTCACCGCCAACTAATGGCTTACTGACAGAACTAGTGTTTGATTATTTATTCCTACTGTAGCCTGAGACCTCACGTAATGTATCCATCAGTTTTGTAAGGAACATATCCAACATGCTTTTCTCCCTTGAGCTCTCTTCTACCACTTGTCTAAGTCCTCCTGGCACTAAGGTATTTGCATCTCTGTGCTTCGTTGTGTTATTGATCCTGATACCTTTTCAGCACCAATGATTATAATTCTGGTTTTCGCCTCCGAAGACCGCATGGACTTTAGTTTCTCCCCGACGGCCCCATGTTACTAATTTTCTCCCTATTGTAAACAGTTAAGACCCCTACATTTCTTTGGCATTCCTTCAGAATTCTAATTCTATTAACGCATACCTTCATCTACGAATACAAGCGAACTATAGTAGTAATTGTTAACCAATATGAATACTATCTCGCCTCCTCCTTTCAATTTAATCTATATCCCTTTAAGAAAACCTCATTGTTTAGCGTTCCTTCCTTTATCAAAGACCTTACTGTTTGTGGTTGTTGCATCCTTAATTTTAATATTTGGTTTATTACAATCCTACAGTGCTCTGTTAACAATGTTATAACGGTTTTTTTTTGTATACTCGTAATTACACATTACCTCGCTCATTTCATCCACCCATCGATTTTTCTCACCAATTTCCCTTATTTTTCCTCCCCCCTCCCTCTACCTATCAAGTTTTATCCCCTCACCAGTAGCCTCTTAACCGAAAATAGGTGCTTTCCTCACACTATTACAACTGGATGTGGGCATTCTTACAGCTTTAGCTAGTAACTGATATAATTCCCTCTATTTAGGAATAGACAATGCCCGAGTGTGCCATCATCTACCGGTGGGGTCTCAAATAGACCATGACAGAGCCTGAGCCTATACCTTCCACAACCAGCACCTCCGTTTCGAGGTGAACCAAGATGTAGCAGGACCTCTTCTGTTTTATACCTCTCACCATCTTTCGCAGGTCATTTTCTACTTCAAACTCTCCTCCCTATGGAAATTATTTCGGCACTCTCAATTACCAATACCCTAGCCTCCTTTGTGAAAACACCACAAAGTACTCATGCAATCGGTTACCTAACCGACTATCGCACTAGGTTTAGGAACACTTGTGTATTGGCAACCAATGCTGCTTACCTAGCAAAATTATTTTTTCTTCCTTTTCCCTTAAAGTCAATCTTCTATTTATTCCTAAAGGCCTGTTGAACTTTACATGTGCGTTAGACTTTTCCCCCACCCCTTCACACTCCTTCTGGCCTGGTAGCAAATCAAATCTATTTGCCCAAACAATATATGAAATGTCTGACACCTTCATTTTGTTTATCTTATTTGCACCACCTACGTCTGTAAGGCACGCCTGAGCAGTACTGTTCGTTTCTTCTTGATTTTCGATGTTTTCTTCCAGATCTGAAATCTTCCTACAAGTAAAACAAAGCAGAGAACACCAAGGGAGAGCCAAATGCACATTTCCTTTTGCCTTGCCTCTAGAATACCCTCGGTGGAACCATTTCTCACACCCATTATAATTAAAGCCGTTTACCACAGTTCCATGAACAAAGTTTTCGCAGTTAATTCATCCAGAATAATAATTAAAAAAGATTTTTATGACACAAGGGAAGCACAAAGATTAATATAAGACAGCCCTTGCAGCGTAGGGGCTAGCGAGCTGGCCTCGTGTTATAGAGGTCGCTGGTTCGAGTCCGGCCGAGGGCATGGTTGGCTTTAATTAAGTGTTGTCTCTCTCCTGTGTTGTCGATACCGGAGAGTAAATAAGACGACGATGATATAGTACATACAAACTTGAAGACACAAAAATATATTTTAACTGCTTGTAATATTTATAAATATTAGTAAATATTTTTATCGTTCACGCGTAGAATCTTAGAATTAAAATCCTATAGTACATTTTTTTTAATTAGAAAAGTTGTACTACTCAGATTGTAGTGTACTAGTCTGATATTTACATATACTGCTTTATTATAATATTTTAAAATAATAATAAAACAACACCAACAGAAATTTCACTATTACAATCATAATGCCTGCAATATACGGTGTAAACAAGCGCCAGCAATCGAACACACAAACTTTTAATTTAGATACCTATGAATCTCTTCACTAACACGAAGATTATAAAAATTTAATTATAATATTTATTAACAAAGATGTAACACTCCACCACGAACAAATAGCTATTCTACAAACGTTCACTAACAATAACCCTACAAATATATTTTAATTTTACGTTTAAAGTTAATATATCGAATAATATATAGCTTCTAGTGCAGCTCGTCGCAGAAAGGAAGATATAAAGCAGTCCAAAAGCAATGGTACTATCTCCGACTTACTCTCAGTATGAAAGGCGTAAAACTAGTGTATGTTACAACTTAAATATAAGACCCACTTGAAATTGCAACAGGAAAACATGTCAGTTAATTTAAATCTGATGATTAATTAAAATCTAATGATTAATTCTTCCACTATCGTTTTTTAAAAAATTATCACGTACAGCAGGTAATGATAAGAAATTCCATCCTAGTGTAAACCTTAGGTATAAGGCAAACTGCACAGCCCTTAATAGGGCAGAATTTGAATAGTGTCCATGTCCTGTCCTACGCAGTAACTTGAGAATCGAAATCACTGACAACTGGTAAAGCTAGTCTAGTACGTCGACACTGGTAAGAAATAACTGTGCTGCTGCGTTTGATCGATGCTAAAAAAGGTTGGCACAGCCAAAGGATAAGAAGAGACATTGAGTCGAACGCTTAGTTTATAGCAATTAGAGTGGGAAGATCTGGGATGCCATTGTTCGAGAGATAAATCTCTCAGAATTATTCTAAGAGGTCTGCAACAATATGCTGTACGGTAAAATAATGCGAATTAGGAAATAAAAGAAATTAAAGACCAACTGTGCCATTTAATATATTTTTTCTCCATCCTTGGAATCTAACAACCTTACCCCCGTTAAATTTCCCAAGACTTGGAGAAGTAAGTAAGAAAGGTGTGTTTTGAGATAATATGGTACAAATTTCTTTTAAACAAAGTATTTTCCGTTTTAAAAATTAAATAGAAGAATCTACTTCACCTGTCGTAAATCAAAACTCACATATATACATTTAGCAGATCTCACATAAATTCTAACGTAACTACTACATTATGCATGTATTTTTCAGAGAATAACAGATCATATCAACGATAGTAGATTTTATTACATCCTGTTTCTGCCATACCAACCGATGTTATAAGTAGCTAACCAAACTACAATGTTAAGAAACTTATGTAAATCTGAAAACTTTTCGCTTTTGTTTATTGTACTGTTCAGCACATATTCCAGTGCAAAAATAGATTAATATCGTCAAAAAACGTTCTATTGCTAAGTGCTTTTCCAGTTTGTTACTGCTCTAATGTACCATTAGGAGACCCGCAGAATTTACTGATTGTTTTATTCATTAGGTAGTCCCTTTTTGTTGCCCAACTGTCCCTTGCTATAACCGAAGCTGCAAGGACAGACTCGGAAATCTGTATAATAATAGAATAAAATTTTCGTTTGTTCGGACAGTGTTTGACTTTGTGTTAACTTCGAATGTGTGCGCGTTTCTTTGTGCTGCTGTTGTTTCCCGGAGTCTATCTCTCAATTAACACTGTGTTCACACTTGTTTGGCTTTGTATCCAGCTTCTGGAATATCTCATTTTTGTAACATTCCTAAATTCCTTGCGACCCTGATATATTCACCCCAAGCGTAAAGAGCACAAAGGAAACGGCAATTTCCTGACACTGGATACCAGGAGAGTAAAATAATACTATATGGAAGTAAATAAAAGCAAAAAGTGAATAGCAAAATTTAGTCAGGGCACTGTTATGACTGATTTGAATTTCTGAGATCCGTTCAGCTTAACGATTAAACTTTCACGCATGCATCCGAATGTAGAAGCCAGTAGGCACGATAAATTTGACGTGATTCATTACACATCTTTAATAATTTCACTGAAATAGAATCCTTTAGCATAGGTGGTGCAGAGTATATCTATTTCCAATGAAGACCCAGGCTTCTAAGGCTTATGTAATTTGTATACAACAGATATTGTTAATACAGAAATTTGGATTGATTGAATTAACTAATATATTTACTGCTATCGTACGGTACTTTAGCTCTTCATGATTTCTGATGCTAATTTCATTTACAGTAAACTCGACGAAAAAGTAATACATATTCAAGAATGTACATTGAAATCATACCTTTTTTCGAAACGCCTATTATGCACCTGGTGGCATATTATCAATTCCCAATGAGACTTTTCTCCGGCGGCAAATTTTTATGCACATTTTCTTTAAATCCTTCCATTGATTGAGTATTATGATCAACATATCTCCCCATAAATTATGGTTAAGGTATACTGTCATGTTAACATATAGAGAAATTTTCAAAGAAAAATTATGGCAACTGTAAACATCATTTATTTGTATGATTTATTTAACTTTTATCAGAGACTGTTTGCTTTCTTAAGTATGCACTGAACTTATTTTTACATTATTAAACAATAAAATTACTGTTCCTTTATAATAAGATCGTAGAAAGATTATATTAAGAAATAATGAATGATCCGCAATTAATAATAATAAAAAAGAGATCAAATCAGTATTATACACAGATGAATCTTGGGGTTGGGGAAGGAAAAGGGCCACGTGAAGCAAGACAAATAAAAAGTTTCAGCCTAAAAATATAGATGGATGAAGCTCGGACTAATCACTATAAACTTTGGATTTGAAATTTAAAATCCGTCTTCGATAAATATTTGGTTAAAAATAAAAAATATAACACAGCGGTGGTTAATTCTTTAACGTTCCTTGAACGCATCGGCACTGCCTGGAAAATCGTGTGCGAGTAAAAAACGATTAAAGAACTGATCTCTACACAATAGTCCTTTCCCCGCATAGACAACACTCAGCACGGATGAGACCGGCAAGATGTTCAGAATCGGCGAAAACAAATTGTGTGTGTGTTACGTACACTTTTTGACTTTACAAATAAATGATAAACCGGAAAGGATAAAGACAACTCAGTGACATTATCAATAATGCAAAATGAAATTCATCGGAAGCTAAATGTGGTCGGTAGTTTATTTCTTCTATAAAATGTCTTCAGCGAAGATAGAATTAGAATGCATTTTATAACTGAACTAATGTCATACTGCCATCATTTTTCGTTTAGAAAATGTTAACAGCGAAAAAATTAGATAAATAAAATTAGAACAATTATTTTGATGATTAAATTATTTCTCTATTTTAACAAACAATGCAATTTTATTTTTGGTCGGTACTTACCAGATGGATTGGTCCGTTGGATGTCATCTAAGCTACTGCCTGAATTGTTGATTCCACATCTTGTCCGGAGGCTGCTAGGTGCGAGGAATTTGCGCTGTGTGAGATTGATATTCTGTAGAGTGATATGTTCGAATGCAGTCAGATGGCAGCAGGAGTTTGTAAGTTTACCTGACAGCTAATAGAGCGCGCTCACAACAGTAAAGGCCTGCGCTCTATCGGAGCGTTTGCTAAATATACAAGATCAAGTAGACAACTTTACCAAAACATAGTATCGATTGGTGTCTCTCATTTGCGTTAAACCCAATAAATAATAGTAGTAGTAAAAACTCGCATGCCGTATCAAGAATCATGCATTTTAACTCTGCTATAGCCGCAGAGTGATGCTTCAATTAATACTGTCGACAATATTTATTTTTCATTTCTAGTTGGGATGCTTAAGTATTATCATTTATGAACTAGAAATATTTTTAACTGCAGATCTAGCTTTCAAGTAACTGTAAAACCATTTCTATAAAAATAATAAAAATTAAACTAGCTGACCCGGTCACGCGTTGCTGTGACTTACTAATTATAGTACGTTGGATTAATGGTATTCTAAACTTCCTCAAGTAGTCAAATTAATATTCACTAATAAAGACAAAAACATTGTAGTCGATTTGGAAATTCAAATGTAATTGGTAAAGAGTTATGGAGAGTTGAAATTAAGGACAAACGATCATAAAAAAATTTAATTTACATTTCATTACAAATTACTTAATTGAAATTATATAAAAATTGATATTTATAAAATAAATAAATAAATTATTTTTTATTTATTTATATAAACTGAAATTTCAGTTATATCTTCAGTCATACTGTTTTTATATTTTCCCCACAAACTCGAAGATTGTGTTGGATAACATGTTGTCAAAATAATTGCAAACAGATTTGACGAATACTGTTCGGCGTGGCTGTCAACGCTGCATCAGCAAGTGTCAGGTCCCAATAATTGTTGTCTACCAGCAGCTGCAACTCGCGACATGCATCTTGACATGTATTGAACACTCGACATGTATTGAACACTCGACCATTAACTGTTCGTAATCATTCGAAAGAAGCTGGTCCGGGAACATTCACCAATAACAAACGATGAAAGAAACATTCACATTGTTTTGGATGCACTGTGGAAAGTCTTTGCTTTGAATATGCCTGCAATCGAAGGATGTGGTTCTCCTTGTTTACGTGGCTACCGTTTTTTACCTAATTTGTTCCATGAAAAATAGCTTGGAACATCGGTATATAATAATGTTTTTGCGAATTGGCGGAACACATCAGATTTTTGACACAAAAAGAAAAATTCAGTTTGTGGTTTGTCGTTTTTGGTGGCTCATGTATTCTTTGGAAAATATTTTCTTCGGTGAAATATACACGTTGACCGTTTTCAAGATGTATTGCAAGATGGTGGATGGAAGGGCCTCTTTCATGGGTGCGAAAACTAAAAATATGCCAGATAGCTTCGTTGCTGCTGATGTATCTACCCATTTGGTATCGTGTTATTTCGTCATTTTTATTTACATTTTGAACTTCAAATACGGCCAAATCACTGCCTTTATTAACATATTTGCAAAGGTACTTAATATATTTTACAGAACTGCAAAACTCGACATTAATATGAGCCTTATACGTTTTTGAAAGCAATGGTGAGTATGATACCACCCACTGATTGTCAATTTCAACTTGGTTTCTAGAATTTGACATTCGCATTGTAAATGTTTGGCCACCATTCTCAGCGTTTCTGCGGCGATACAACGGATAACCATCGATATCCGTAATAGTATCATTCGTATATTCCTTTGGAAAACGCTTCTTACATTTTCCACCTTACATGCATGGCGATGTCATGTTAAAAGCACCGCACGGTCCGTGGATCGAGTGACTGGTAACAATATCAAACAATTCTTGATCAATTAATGGGTCCGGAATTTCGGCTGAAATTATTTCATCAATTTCTTCTGGACGGATTTTAACTTCAAGCCAAATCAAAATGTGAGAATGAGGCAAACCTCGCTTTTGTCACTCATTCAAATACAGATAGCAACGTGTGTTACCGAAAACTGAATATTTTACGATTAAATCAATCAATGATTTTAATTTTTGTTTGAACACACGTGCCGTGACATCATGACGATGCATTGATTGATGGCCTGGTAATAGCAAAGTTTGTATTTCCTCCCAATTCGGATTACATGTAAATGTAATAAACAAATCTGGACGACCATAATGACGTAAGTCATCGCATCTTGTATATATTCCTGCATGTTCCGTGAACTGCCGATGTAGCTTGAAGGTAAAATAAATGCATTACCGATATCATTGGCGTTTAAATTTTCATAAATACTGCCGATAACAGTATCTCGTGAGAGGATGTTTTCCTCCGATCGTTATTTAGCCTGGTTGTATCGAATAAATCGCAAATGCTTGTTTTCAACCTTGGCGTTCATATCCACGACGTATTGAAGGCACAGTTGACGATATCGAAGGATATAGTTATCCTAATTACGTCTAATCATCAATCGGGGGGCGTAGTACTTCATTGAAGTAACTTTTTTATTTGTTTTATTACCTGAAAAAATAATAAATTAAATAGTAAAAAAAAGAATTAGAAATCAATATAGTGGGCCAGCTATAATCCGTCCCCTGGTCGGAATACCGCGGGTCTACTGTACTAATAAAATAACGAATTCAGTAGTTGAATATTAAATTTACCAGCAATTGGATCACGCTGATTGATGTTGATGTGATATTCATTCAGCCCTTGCCAGAATATCAGTGGATACTGGAGTGCGTCATACGAACGGTGTAGATCCGAAATTATACTAACAGTTCTATCTTGACGTGTGACTTTAATCAACTGAGTCACCAACCATAAAAACTGCAACTTCATCTACGGTTGGCGCGTTGAATCTGTCAGCGTGTTCTCCTGATGGTAATTTGTCAGCTTTGATGACAATTTGATAGTTGTCATTTTTTAATTGTGGCGACACAATTGAATAAGTTGATTATTATTTTCCAAACAATTTTCCAACAATACCACAATTGCTCTCTCTTCTGCTTGTTCGATGAAATTATACTGGCACCTAGTTTTCAAGCGTTCCTCACAATTTCCAATAAATTTGGAGAAACTTCGGGTCATCGTTTGGCATCGGTATCAACGACCCAAACTTATGGTACACCTGGCCTTGTATTTTGAATTTAGTCTCAAAATGACGTCCATCAGATGTAAGATCGCAAATTTTTGTTGCCCCAAAAGACGTCATCTGGAAGCAAGAATTGAATTTGCGTGTCTTGCGCAGAAACAATTTCGAATCGTTTGATTCGCCAGCAAGAAGGATTGTAAATGTTCTGGCGGATTGGGTAGTGGTAATAAAACATCTTTTCCTGATGCACAACACATGCCGGCTGCTTCATTGCGGAATTTTAACGCCTGATAATACTGGCATATTTTGCTCATTGCACCGATTGCAGTTTTAGAATGTGCAGAGTAATAAATGGCTGGTGCACATTGGAACGCAAGACGAACAAATGATACACGTCTTAAAGCACGGCTGATTTACTGTCTCTCTCGTTCTCTTTCACTAAATGTAGCTATGTGCTGTTCTCGTGCCGCTCTTGTTCTCGATATATTCTGTCACAGACGTTCATCACGCTGTTCTTGAGATTCTTGCATACGACGCTCAGCTGTCCTGATTCTTTGAACTTTCTTGCTTGCGCGATTTGTGTTGCTGATTGATGAGCTCTCTCGTTGTGCGTCTTGCCTCTCTGCTACACGCATTGTCAAGGTTAGATTCTTTGGCGACATTTCACTGAAAAATATTTGAATTACAACAAAAAGTGCCTTTCTGAAAGCCTTAAAATAAGACACTATAATACAGTGGGTCCATTGAAAAATACAGTAAAATGGAAGTTAAGAACTAATGAGGAAATATAAAATAACATTGAAAAAAATAACAGAAAAAGAAGAATGATATTTTTTGGATACATTTATAGCATGGATGACACCAGGCTTTCAAGAGGTTTAGAAAGATTTGAAACGAAATAATACCAGTGAACTGTATGGAAAGACAATTTTTTCGATTGCAGACTTTGAATATGGCAGGTTTCAAATATAGAGAGGAGTGCAATAATGAAGGTGTACTGGGGAGGAAGTAAGAAAAAACAACAGGAGAGGAATTGAAATTGACACGTGGTCTCTAGCTGACCATAACAAAAGGTAGAAGAAAAATGATAAGCTAGCGAGAAATGCTTACACGATTCGAATTTATCGTAACGTTTTCTTCAATGTTATATTCACGTGTGTAATTACTTTTTCGCTAGGTATAAAGACACACAAACGATGAACAACAATACAGTATAATTATAACACAATACACAGCACAATTAAAATTGAAGAAACTCACACATATGGAGTGGAATAGACCGTAGCATAAATAAATCGAAATACAACGCCATCTATTTAATGGTTCGATAAATTAACACACCGCCATCTGTTAGGAATAAACTGTAGCATAAATAAATTGAAACAGGACGTGATCTACTGGATGATTACCCAACCTAGCTAACCTAGTGTTGTATTGATAAGTTAACACATCGCCATCTGTTAGAAACTTATGGAACTATAATAATAGTTACGTGTGGTCGTAATGACCTGGTGACATGGTTTCTACTGGCTGGGCATTCTGCCCCTGTCGTAGCCGCCTTTACCTAGTACGCCCATCCTGCCTGGTACAGGGAACCTATATTTTAACGTCGAATCCGAACCACAGTACCGTCATGGCGTATTTCACCTCATACAGCATGCTGCGCCGGGGGTTAATGCCGGGTTAAGTGTCTATAAAAATCCCCGCCGAGACAGGGACTCGAACCGGGGACCTTTCCATCTCCACTCAGACGCCCTATCCACTTAGCCAGCAGACCGCTTAGCCTTGGTGGCTTACAAATAATTACAAACCATTGTCATATGACAAACATTTAATGAACATTTATTTCGGAAATAATAAATATTGAGGTCTATAATCCATATAAAAACTATCCTATCTTTTAAGTTGGATAAAATTACACACATTAAGTCAAATTTCATCTAAATCGGTTATGTAGTTTCGGAGTTCATCCCGGACGAACATCGTGACACGAGATTTTTATATATATAAAGATGTGAATTTAACAGTACACTGCAATGTGTCTGTTACTGAATACTTAATGTTAAGACCAATTACATAAACCGTGAGAAAATAAAATGCGATGTATAGCGAGGTTGGTGGCACTTAGTAGGTTGAAAGAAAAACCGGCACATTTGTCGCAATATCTTTTTGATTTCAACTGATGTATGTTATTCTGCAGCCTTCTACTTTGACGTAAATACCGAAGATATCCCTTCCCGGAACCCGAACTGTCATAGACTGCATCTGAATACAACTAAGCCGAACAAAACACACGCAGTATATCGATATCTCTGTGATATTTAGTGCTGCTACCTAATGGTAATGTGATCTTAGCTCATGCGAAAATTTCGCGAGTAAAAAGTTGACGTAGGAATTGTATAGCAGAAAAAAATGCATATATATATATATATATATATATATATATATATATATATATATAGTGCAGTTATCTAGTAATAACCCGAATCAATTTCTGTCGACGCTAACGGTAGAGTTTTTTTATGTATTTGTGATATGTGCTGCTGTTATCTTGCGGTAACGTAATCAATTCTTTATTGACATCTCTGTGATATGTGGCGCTGCCTTCTATCGCTAACGCCTTCGCGGCTTGATTCTGAACTGTCTCATACGCGTGACCTTGGTAGTTAATATTTTAGCCATTTAATGGTAAAATTCCGAAAAATTTCGTTCTTAATTTAAGACGTTACCAAAACGAAGACATTAATCATTAAAATGTTACCTTATTTATCTATTTTCGTTGGGTATAAAGGTAGATGAATGGCTAGTGACAAAAAAGAGATTTAGAAATAATGATACCCTTGCCCCTTAAGGGTCGAATTGCCAAAAATTCCTTTTTTAAATTTATTATATACCAAACGGGAGGCCATATTTTAATATGATTTCATGTTGGTCTGAATGGAGATAAAAGGCCCGAGAGCAAAAAAACAAAAAAAACAAAAAAACACCTTTTAGACATAATATGTATGATACGGTGGGTAACCGTTGCTCTCTTTTGTTATCGACTAGTATACAATCATTTAAAAGACATTTGTAGCGGTAACCCCGAAAAATTAGACAGAATTGAAGACAAAGATTTTACAAGGTTAGCTTCTGTAATTTTTCGGAAATTCTTGTTGATATAGCTTCTTTTAAAAATTTGCAGCGTTTATAAACCGTTAGACATGGCGACTCAACGAAACAAATCAATGTCAGAAGTGAATTGCGTCTAAACCTAACGATAAAACAAATCCTACTATGTGATAGGATATTTTCATTGTTATCACTATTTAATATGTACGATTGGGCTTATGCTTCTCCCCCCCCCCCTCCTCCCACTCACCGATTCCATTATCTACAAATAAAAAGATTTCCGACTTGATGAAATGAATTGCTATTTTATGGGTATAATCATCTCTTCCCTTCAAAACAATAGTTTTGGTTCCATATTACCAGTAATACTCAAAGCAAGGACATGAACAAGGATCTATAACCCATTTCTCTAACTGCCTTCTTTAATACATACATTACTTTGAATACTCTGTATATCACGTCGATAACACAAAAGTATTTTGCTCGATCGAGTTAATCATTTAAATATTTTCCAAGACTAGATGACCCGTGTGAAAATTTCGCGAACATGTTGAACATGAAGGTTGGTGGTTTGTAATAGGACGAAATTGTTTATTTGCTTAGTGTAATAGGTACATAGCAAAAGTCGACGCCAGTGAAGCGGTTTATTTCTGTGATATGTGCTGCTGCTATCTAGCGACTTGGCTCTGAACTGTCTCATACGCACCACTTTCACAGTTGTTCCTTCTAGACTCATATTACGAAAAATTTCTTTCTTAATTTATAACATTGCCTAAGTGGAGACCTTAGTCTTTTAAATGATACTGCATTTATAGATTTCAGTTGGGTATTAAGAGAGATATAAATACCTCGTAAAAAAAAGGAAATAATGATACTTTTTTAATTCCGAAAAATCTCTTTCTTAAAATATGATGCGACCAACATGGAGACCTTAACCCCTAAAATAATACCTCATTTGTGGATTTTGTTTAAATATCAAGGGAGATAAATAGCTTGTCAGAAAAAATAAACTTTTGCTCTTTAAATCTCAAATTCCAAAAGATTCTTTTCTTAAAATTTTATGTGACCACAGCGGATACCTTAATATTTAAAATGATACCTCATTTATAGATTTCGGTTAGGTATGAAGGAAGATAATGGCTTATGACAAAAAGCACCTTATTGGAATAATATATATATGATATTTAAATTTCAAACATTCATCAAGCCTCGAACACACTTCCCCATGTAACCAGTTTCCCATTTTTACACCTTGCAAACACTCTTTTTTGGGTTCTATTTATTCCTGTCTGTTCATCTATCGTAGGCCTCTCACTCTGAACAAACTGTGGATTTTAAATTTGTATTAAGTGCTGTGTTTGACATAGAACCGAATAACATGTTAAAATTGCTTATGGAATTATATTCTATGTGATTCCACGGATCTAAAGAAGGTTTTTATTTCCATATCACTTCATGGTGCTACTATAGGATTAAAGTGTTTTTCATTTTTTTTTCAACTGAGAAATAAAGAAGCAACGATCAAAGGTAATAATTTTAGACCGGTTTTGTTACCAAGTTTACCTAAAAAGTGCAGTTATCTATTAAGATGAAATTTGTTCCCAGCATCGTCCATATCGTATATTTAAACACTGCTAAAACTACTATTTTTAATACAGTTCGTAAGACGCTAGCAAAAGTTTTTGTTTTTGCGGTTATATTACCATTTATTAGTAGAATTTTATGGAGTGTACAAAACATCACCATTTTTGGGAAAGTTCTCGTACTTCTTAAAATTAATTTGATTCGAACTGAACAATTGCACTAGCACCGCAAGCAGCAACGTAATGCAGCATTGCCGAGTCGTAGATTGACGACCGCTACGTAGCCTGGAAATATGTCAAGCATTGATTTTTGCGTCATTCAGCTGCCCAGGGCCGGCGTTAGGGGGAGGGGGCGGCGGTTAAGCGGATCCAATGTACCCCAGGCCCGCCGGCAGAGAGGAGGAAAGGGGGGGGCGGTGACTAGCAGTGGCCTGAGGAAAGTTCCCATCCGATGAATTTGCACGGGTCCCAACCGTTTACGCCACTGCTAATAAGAACGCTTACCCGGGGCCCGAGAGTCCTACCGCGGCCTCTGCTGAGCTGCCGTGTGACATACTACATAAATCATTAAATTGCGGAACCCTGACTGCATTGAGCTCTTAGCGGTTGTATAGCTAAAATGGCAAAAAACGGAACCATTAAGATTTATTTCGTCATATCTGTCCGACTCGTAATTTTACCGGTTTTCAAACGATTATTATGAAATTTAACAAGAATATATATTTCATTGACCGCAAAGCAGATACGGTAATAAATTCTACAGAAAAGAAAAAAGTTACTACCTACTACTCAAAAAATAAACAATTTTTTTTTTTTTTTTTTTTTTTTTTTTTTTTTTTTTTTTTTTTTTTTTGCCTATAACATCAGCTGTGGCATAAGTACTCTAAAACGTAATCGATATTGTCCTAATATATTTCAATTTAATTGTATATTTTGTGATACACGAGATTCCAAACACATTAATAATGTCTCTCTTAAAGTCTTCACATACGAGCGATCCATTTGGCACCATTCCATTTTGACTCAGCCCAAACTAGGGGGTCACACACGACAGCATCAACCACGCTGAACCAGGCCATTTCGTACCCACAAATTTTAGTAGTCCGGTCCTGGCAGTGTAAGGGCTAGCACGCTAGCCTGGCATTTTGAGGGCCGCCGGTTCAAGTCCGTCCTAGGGCCTGGGTGGCATTATTTTATCTTTGTGGTGACCTCAAAATTGTGTTCCAAAATTATATGAAAGACACAATACTAAACGATCGCTAGGATATATTTAGGTTACGGAAAGTTTTAAATGAAATCAGCAATCATATAAAACAATTTTTTTCGCACTTAATTGTATTATGCTGAGGGGAAAAAATTAAGTACCTCTTACATTAATTCTCAAAAACAATTATCTTAAACGATGAAAATTACTAAGAACGTATAAAATACAAATCCGGTATATTCAGAAACATATGGAAGGGTTAAAATACAGTGGTGTAAGTCACTTTTCCTTGTTGTCTAGAAATTAACATGTCTAATGCAAAAGACATTGTAATATATTCTGAAAAATAAATGTTGTAATATTATCATTTTAGTGATGTCACCTGGGATCAAATTTAACACAGAAACTTGAATTGAATACAATATGTATAATGGTTTACATTTTACTGCTGACAAAATTACTTAAACCAGTATTCATTTCAAAAAATTAAGTGTGTCAATTACATCACTGCATGTGAGTAATACCAGTGTATTAAATTGTTTCTTCAGAATCCATTATTTCTTTAGAAATCCTGTGCGGAAGTGCGGAATCACTCAGCACGCAGGATGCGTTTACAAACACAATGATTTAAGTCTGACTTACACCACTTTGCTGATACACATGTCGCAGAAGTGTGGTGAATGGTTTGGATTGCAATGGGTGTAAATAGTGGTTTCACTTGGAATGTAGGGCAATGGGAATGAGGGAATTAAATGAGGCTCTTTAGTGGTATTGTCCGCTCTGTTTTAAGGATAGGAAACTTTCAGAACAGGTTAGGAAAATTTCAGAGCAGGACGAAATGATCAGGGAGATGGGCGAAACGATCAGAGAATTGCGTGAAAGGGTCAAGATCCTTGAGGCTCGGCCTGTGGGGACTCAGCCTTTGGGGGCTCAGCCTATAGATGCTCAGCCTGTGGAGACTATGCCTGTGGAGGTTGTGCCCCTGGAGACTGTGTCTATGGAGGGTCTGCCTTTTGACGTTGAAAGTAGAAATGGTGTGTTTAGTGAGGAGAGTAAGAAGGATGGATGGGCACTGGTAACAGGTCGTAGGGGAAATATGATTAACAGGATGAAGAAGTTAGAGACTTGTGACATACATGCCACATATGACATATATTGTATTTATTTTTAGGGGTATTAGGTGATTTTGGGGGTTTTCGACTTAAACCTTACGGGTAAAAAATGTTTTGAATTGGCAACCCTGTACAAGTGGACGCAAAAATCAGCACGATACTTGCAGATGCCATTTTCCGAGGATCAGCACGATACAAAAAGAGGCCAAAATTTGAAAGCAGCTTTAAGCAGATGCGGGAAGAAAGGAAGGAGCAGTAAGCAGTGTCAACATTCGACCGCTTCAAGAAACGAAAATTTGCGTGTGTTACGTGTTCTCAAAGTGCGCCGAAAAATTTAAATTCAAGTGTTTTGGAAGAATATAAGTGTAGAATCTGTGCAAAAGTGCATCAAAAGGATTAACAATGAAAATGTACGTACTGTGCAGTAGCGTAATAAGCAATTTGTATGAATCTGATTCTTAGTTGTCCTTGAAAGAATGAATGCTATTGTTCGGAAAACGGAAATAATATAATAACAATAATTTAAGAAATTTGTATGTAGTTTGGTAAAGAATTTTAATTGTGTTTCAACATGGAGAATTTTGAAAGTAATTGGGAATTAAATAAGTTATTGAAAGTATGGACATAGTTTCATTCAATGTGAATGAAAAGAAAAGACCTGAATTTATGTGGCTGGTCTGGGAGGTTCGGGATTGTCTTGATAAAATTGGAAATATATATTGTCTCTGTGTGGTAGGTTTAATATGGAAATCAGCACAAAGGTTAGCGGACTGATATTAAACAAGCAACACGGGATAATGAATGGTCTGAGCGAAAGGGTAATCTAAATTATGAATATTAAAAAAATAGGGAAAAGTTGGGGACTGAGTTGCTAAGGGAGTCGGGCAACTTAGTAGGTAAATTTAATAGTAATCTGTAATGCAGTAGAGAAAAATTATTCAAACTTGGTGATGATTTATGTAAAGTTTATGAAACGGTTGTAAGCAAACTTTCAGAAATTCAAGGTAAAATAAGGTGCTTGGTTGATAATAAAATGGGTAGAGAGATAATGAATTCAGAAATAGGGAAGATTATATTAACCAAGGGAGTAGCTGATTATAATAAAAAATATAGAATATCTGTTTTGTAACAAATTAGAAGTGATTCCATTAGACATTGTGAAGGGTTAGGTACTACACGAATTTGATTTTAAAAAACAATGTAATTAATGATGAAAATGTTTCTAGTTTAGAATCAAGTAATGCTAATGAAGCCAAATTTTATGTTGGTAATGAGTCTGTAAAGAGTTCTGAAAGTTGTAAAAGCCGTGTGTGGTTGTTGAATATGATGAAAAGTGTATGAATGTTGTTACTGAAAATCAAAATTGTGCCGATGTAGAAGAGAGAGTACTGATTCAAATAAAAATGTGGATGATAAGGTTATTGAGCAATCTAATGTGGATAATATGATAACTTATAGTGTCAATATTCAAACTGATGAGGTAATTATAAGCAGGACCCGCTCTAGGGGGGGGGGGGCAAACCGGGCATTTGCCAGGGGCGCTAAAATTTAGGGGCCCCATTTCGGCTGTAAGTGTGAGAAAAATATTAATAATATTAAATACCCAATTAGTAAAAAAAATCCACATACCGATTTTTTCGTTCGTTAAAAACTTACAGTTCTTAGCTATTTGGGTGCGCCTCTAGAGACTTCGATGAGAGGGGGCGCGGAGTTCAAAGGAGCGCGCCGTTGCCTCGCCGCCTCTGTGTGAATTGCGCCATAGGAGCAACTTCAAAATGCGCCGCGTCCGCGCCATGTCTCAGCCCGAAGTCCGCGCCACGTCTCTTCTATGTGAATTGGGCCTTAGCACGCGAATAGAACGCTGTTTCGACTTTTGTTGTGTCCACTTGCTTATTATTGCTAATTATAAAAGTGGTTTCATTACACAACAGCATTAGTCTTACTATTACGTTATTAGTGATAAGTGGAAGTTCATAAAATTTACTTCAGGATTTCATAATTTCTGAAGGTAAGTACATCTATGATTAAACTGTTATTTAGTTGGATATACGACATAAGCGCACAACGACAAAAGCACACAACAGAAGCGTGGCAGGTGGGGGCTTTTACACCTGATCTCAGCTACCTGCACTGATTCCGACGTTATACTGCCCACAAGTTACTAGACACGGTGAAAAGAAGTGTTTTTCGCAATTGCAGCTAGGCTCTAATACATGGAATCGATAGTCCTTGGCGGGAGATGGTGAGTATTTATTTTATTGAACTGATGAACCAAATCAATATGGATCTTAGTTATTGGAAATCGAAGTGGAATAATTTGAATAATAATTTCTTCTCCTAATCCGAGCCTCACAGATTTGTTATACAAATTAGATACAGGCATTGTAAGTGTTATGGTTGGTTTAAATTACATACGCTAGCTTTGATCGCTTGTGAAAATACTGTAATTTAGCGGGTGTGGGACAGTAATTACAATCATAATAAATAATTAACATTACCAGGATACCAGCTGCTGATTACCGATTAGTTACTTCACATACCATTAGTATATTCAATTTCGAATGTTAACTGCTAATACAGTATATAATAACCCATGATGCTTATTATATATACGAATGCGGTTTACAGATACTCTAATTGCTGCATTTGTAAATCGTCTCAACAAAAGAAATTCATTAACTATTTTAGTGAATGTGAATTACTTTGCCAGTTGGTTTATAAGTGCATTGCGCGACAATCACTCCACAACATCATTTTTTGTTTTTGTTTTGTTTTTGTTTGTTTGTGTACTTGGAACGTATTCCGTTTATGCCTATACAATTGCCATTCTGTACACATGGTTTCTGTATTTGCAGAAAATTTACGGATAGTATCCTCCGCGAATAAGCTTTGACTGTGTAGTAACACTAGACTTTCTTTATAGAAAAATATTTTGTGTTATGCATAAATATTTTTTTATATCGACTGAGAATAATTTATCTTAGTTATGGTTTTAGCTTATTTAGAACAAGGATAAATATTTACTTTTTATATTATTTTATAGTGTACATTGTTTGAGTTACCTGCGTGCCTCTTCCAAAATGTCCGACGGTCAAAGAAAACTATCTGGTTACCAGTATAAAAAAAGAAGGTTGGGAAAGGAAGCTGAAACGCAGAATAAATCTGGCGCGTTAAAAAAATATACTGTATTTAGGGTTTACCAAAACAAATCTTAGAATCCAATATCAGGTCGGGATACAAAAGAAGTACAGAATCGTCAGTGAATAATAGCAAACAAATTAACGAAGTTTCTAAACCAACTGGAACTGACACCTATGTGAGACTCACAGAAGGCGTTTTCAAACTTTGTGGCCAAGAATTTTACGAGACGCCGTAAGAAGCTTTTTAGTAAGGCAAGGTCCACCTAAACTATTGCATAATTACAAATTTCCAATGTCCTTCCAATGACACAGATCGACATTTTAGCGCAAATTATGGACGATTTTTAAGCAACGGAGAACAAAAATTGCGAGATTAGCTACTATCTTTCACAAAACTGCGTTTACTGCTTCTGATGCAAAATTTTCGGCTGTTTAGTTAGTTCTCTCTCAAAGGAGGGTTTTAAAAATTGGAAGCATCTCGACGAAACTTTAAAAGAGCATGAAATTTCGAAAAATCAAAAAAGATTAAATTATTGTAAAACTGTAGATGCTGCCACTCAAAGAGTTATTAATGCCGAAATAAATAATTGGAATGAGGTGCTTCTAAGAATCGTTGCAATCACAAAAATGCTTGGTAAAAGTTGACTGGTTTTTCCAGGTACAAGCGACAAGTTATTTGAGCATAATAACGGTAATTTCTTAAAAATAGTTGAGTTACTGTCTGAATACGATCCCATTATGGAAGAGCACATCCGCTGAGTGCTCTAAAAAGTAGAGACTAAAGCTCAATATCTTGGGAAAAATATACAAACCGGGATAGTAGATCTGCTGCATCAAAGTGTAAAGTCTCATGTTATTAATGAAATAAAAAAAATCAAATATTTTTCCATAATTTTAAGCTGTACTCCTGACTTTAGTAAGATACAGCAAATTACTCTTGTAATCAGATATGTTTTAACCAATAAATTTAATCTTGATGTTGAAATTAAAATTAATGAAAGCTTTTAAAGCTTCTTACCAGTCGAAAGATCCACAGGAAAACAAATGTCTGACATTATAGTTGGAGAACTTAATGACTTGTGTTTAATTTTGCAGTATATCAGAGGACAGGGACTGACAACGGGTCCAATATGAGGGGCAATAAAGCAGGAATGCAATCTAGAATTAAACAATATAATTCGCGAGCATTCAATGTTCCGTGTAGTAGCCATTCTCTCAATCTTTTTATTAATGGCAAAAGCATCCTTGGAAGCCGCTAATTTCTTCAACATGGTCCAAAAAATTTATTAATTCTTTTTGGCATCTACTTTTCGATGGGCAATACTTTTGAAGCATGTTCAGGGTTCAACTTTGAAAACATGGAGTGACACTAAATGGGAGAGTAGGATAGAGAGGGTAGAGGCATTGAACCCTTTAAAATTTAATTTGGGAGATGTAAACGACGCCTTGCTAAGCATTTACGAAAACCAAGAAATTGATAATTTAATGATTTAGGCAATTGAGTATGAAATTTCTGATGAAGTAATAAAAACTTCGCAACCTGAAAGTAAGAAAAAAAGTTTTATTTTGTGACTTTAGCGTATTTGATGTAATCTCGTTTTATTTTCAAAATAATGGCATTTAGATTGTTTGTGTGATAATATCCATATGTAATAGCATTTAAAAATATAAAAAATATGGTTAATTTGTGGCTATGTACAGATATTTCAGAATTAATTTCTCTATTTAGTGCCGCTAGATCAAAATTCAATAAGTTTATTTATGAATATATGATTTTATTAAAATTTAAAATGAAATATTTTATTAGATTAAAAATTAATTTAAAAACAAACATATAATTCTACATTATCTTAAGGGGTGCCAATTTGTCTATTTGTCCGGGGCGGCAAAACCGCTAGAGCGGGCCCTGATTGTAAGTGAAGTAATTGGTTGTATTAATGGGGAAGTTGTTGAACGTAAAGTTTAATGCTGTAGACAAATCTACAAACTTGAATAATGAAAATGGTAATGTAACTGATAATATATTAGTTAATACTGAATGTGACGAAAATGTTTCTCTAATGTGTAATGATGTAGTGGAGGATACTAATTCTAGTATTGTGATAAATGATGTGGTAATTGATACTGAAAAAAGAATATGTGTAACTAATATGGTAAATAATGATGTTAAAATTGGCGAAAGCAGTGTAACAGATTTAGTAGAAGATGATATTTTTGAAAGCCGAGAGCTTGTTGTAGTAGATGAAGTGTGCAATGAAGGTATCGACTGTGGAACCCGCAATATTCATATGCGTAATGGTATTGATGTAGAAATGTTTGCAGAAACAAATAGTCTACTCGACGAAAAAAAATAGTAATTTATGTAATAAAGTTAATGTGGAAATGAATAATGATTTTGACAGTAATAATAATTCAATGATTGTGACTGAAATAACAGATTTGGATATTAATGTAACTTATAATGAAAATGATAGTATTAAGTTGAGGAGTGAATTAAATCCCGAAGTTGTAACTAATCCTGATAGTGACTTTTTGTGTTCAGATGTTGGTAATACTTATTTATCTTCCGATGGCAAGTCTGTCATCGAAATAATGTTTCAAGAAGTAAAATAAGTAGCCAAACACCTGGAAAAAATTCTCTGAATAATAATTTTGACAAAGCAAAAGTACTTAATGTAAATAGTAAGATTTGTAGGGGTGTAGCTATTTGCAAAGACACTGCAATTGAATGCAATAATAGATCGATAGCAAATCAGCTGTATTCAGCTGCTCCTCAGCGTGCGCCGGGTAGGCAAGTCTGCGCAAGATTTAATAACAATACTTTGTGTGGTCGAGCTAAGGCCAGGTCATTGGCTCGCAAACAGCTGTTCTACGTTTATAGGCGTAGCAGTTTTGTGTTGTACATTAAACAGTTATGTGAAACTAAAAATTTGGCAGTGACAATATGTAATAAATTATAGAAAAACTGGAAGTATAAGAAAATGTAAATTAGTGGTTTTGGGATGTTGGTAAAAGTTACCACACCCAAGTACACACATGAAATGTGTACAACCAATCGTAAATATTTAAATTGGTTAGGATTAAGCAACTAATTATGATTATCGAATTTTTTGTAATGATTTTTGTATGAAATTGCTATGAATATTTTTGATGGTTTTCTTCATTTGTATGTGACGATCTGTATCAAATTTTTGTAATTATCTTCTGATATGTTCATGATTATCTTGTATTTTATGCTGATTATTTTGATTTCAAGTTGTATGAAATGAGTATGACTGTTTGTTTGTGAGTGAATGGAAGTTTTATGGGAAGCCTATGTCTTGTTTGCCGATCGTGTGGCTTTTTTTTTTTTTCCATCATTCCGCATAAATTTCGTGAATTGAATTGGGGGGGGGGGAGGGGGAGATGTGAATTATGAAGATGAAATTCTTGGAGATAAACTAAATTCACATTCACTGTTAAAAGGTGAGTGTATAATGGTTATTATTGGAGGGGATTTAAATATACCAGGTGTCAACTGAGTGAAAAATAAGATAAATAACACAAGGGAACAGAGATTTGCAAATACCTTAATAAGGGTAGGAGGTTTGACACAAGTGGTAGAGCAAAATATGAGTGGACCAAACAAGTTGGAAATCTTTCTAATAAAACCTGGTGAAAATCTTGTAGGGTGTCAAGTAACTGAAGGCATAAGTGATCACTGTCCAATACTGGTGGATATTAGGGGATTCAGTAAACCAGTGGCCTAAATAGAAAGGGGAAAAAGGTATAGTTATAAAAAGGCACAAAATTTAGAATTGAAGAGATTTTCAGGGAAAGGTGCAGCAAATGGAAGGATTGCACAAGTACAATGGAGGAAAAATGGGAAGAGTTTAAGGAGATAATAAAAAATGGTGAGGAAATGTTTATTCCAAAGCAGAAAATAAAGATAAGTACAGAGCCTTCATACTAGAATAGAACGTCGGTATGTAATACTTAAAACAACTAAAAAAGCAATTAATAAGAGCAAAGAGAGAAGCAAAGGATGGGTTTATGAAGAATATTATTGGTGCAGGAGGACCAATGAATGATGCATCTAGAAACTTCTATGGCTATATTAGAATACTGAGGGGAAGGGAAGATATTCAGACAATTGTAGATAAGAATGGAGTTGAAGTCACTGAGGATTTTAAAATTGCCGAGATATTGAGTGACTGGTTTAGTGATACATCAGGGTCAATCATCCTATGATGGGAGGGAATGAATCCTAAAAGTATAAATGATGAAAACAAAAAAATTGAAATATATTCTCAGGAAATTATGAAGGAACTCAGAAAGCTAAAAAATCATAAAGGGGCTGGTGTAGATAATATTACTACAGATTTATTAAAGATTGTGGGATACGATATTGTACCTTACCTTGAAATTTTAGTTTGGAGTCTCGCTGCTTACCAGAGGATTCGAATAGAACGATAGTAGTACCGGTTTATAAAGGAGTGGTTACAAATAGTGTTGAAAATTACAGGCCAATTAGTTTGACATCAGTGATAGGCAAACTGATGGAGAGATTGATTTGCAACTATATCAGAAATGTCTGTGAAGAAAGAAACTGGTTTTCAGATCAACAACATGGCTTTAGGCAAGGATACTCATGTGAATCCCAGATTGTGGGTTATGTGCAAGATATTTCAGATGAATTGCACAAGGGAGGCCAAGTTGATAATGTAGTACTAGATATTTATAAGGCATTTGACAGAGTGAGCCACAAAATCATAATAAAATGGTTTTAAATAAACTGATATCTATTGGATTAGGTGAAAAAGTTACTTGTTGGGTAGAGGAATTCTTGAAAGCCAGAAAGCAAAGTGTTAAGAGTAGGAGATACATTATCAAAAGAGGTGGAAGTAAATATGGGAATGCAACTGAATTGCGACCATTGCTGATCATAATTCTAATGAATGACTGTGTTGGGATTCAGTCAGAGTCTAGATAATTTGCAGATGATATAATGGTATACAGTAGGATCAAAACAGTCGAAGACTGAGCAGCTGCAGGGCGACCTGGATAGAATATCTAAATGAGTTGATTGGCATCGGCAAGAAAAGTCAGCTTATTGGGTACACAGATAAAAAACAAAAGATTAATGATGATTATAGGGTGGTGAAAGCTTGAAGTGTAAATATCTTGGAATAACGTTTGATAACAAACTCGATTGGGCAGAGCACATTGGGTAGGTAGTAGGAGAAGGTTACAAAATCCTTCATTTACTGGAGAGGGTGATGAGAGGATATAACAGAGAAATTAGGGAGTTGGGTTACACAACTTTGATATATCATTGGTTGAATATGGTGGTGTAGTTTGGAACACACATTTTGGTTATAAAATACAGGAATTGAAAAGTGTGCAAAGAAGAGCAGCTAGATTTGTTTGTGCAAATTATCGCAGGACTCATTCAGTGACTGATATGATAAGGGAGCTGGGTTGGGACTCTTTGAAGGAAAGGAAGTGGGTGAAGAGAGTGCTGGGAATGTACAGTGCACATGTTGGTGATGGAGCTTGGAAGGATTTTGGTCAAAGAATTAGGAATAGTGCATGGAAGGGGAAAGTGCGACTATGACCGCAAGCTTGTGCTCGATTTCATGCATAAGGGAGTGGGAAAATTTTCTTTTGCTGGTAAGGGTGTCAGGGATTGGAAGAAATTACCAAGTGTAGTGATGAATAATTTTCCAAAAATGCTTAAGGAATTTTAATTAAAATTTGTAAATCATGACAGTAAATGGGGAAAGAATTTAACATTCCAATTATAAAAGAAAATTTCACGCACATGCGCACTAGTGCCAACGAACAAAACTGTTTGAGTTGCTCTTTCATTTGACATATCATTTATAACTGTAAGGATAATGTAATAAATCTTATAAAACATTAAAACCCCGATATTCATTTGTGGACACCCTGTACTATTGCACATTTCCAGTCCTGTGGTAAGCAGCAAGTATCTAGACTCAATTTAAATAATATTTCAAGATAAGATACAATGTCACATCCGGCTATCTTTAAGGTATCTGTAGTAATATTATTTACACCAGCCCCTTTATGTTTTTTCAGCTTTCTTATTTCCTTCAAGATTTCCTCAGGATGAATTTCAAATTTTGTACTATCTTTATTTCTAATTGTGTTGTTAAGCTCATTCTCCGAATTAGACCCTCCCCTTTCTGATTCATTGTCCCTAATTCTTTCACTAAACCAGTTACTTAAAATCTCTGCCTTTTTCAAATCTTCAGTAACTTCTTCTCCATCCTTATCTATAAGTGTCTCTACACCCTCTCTTCCCCTCAGTTTCCTGATATAGACATAGATATTTCTAGATGCATCAGTCAATGGTCCTCCTGCACTGACAATACTCTTCATAAACCCATCTTTAGCCACTTTCTTTGCTGTTATTATGTCCTTATTTAGTTGTTTTAAATATTCACTACTACCCTGCTGTCGCTTAACTCTGTTATGTTCTTTTCTTACCAACCTCTTTAACCTCCTCACTTCGCTGTTATAGTACATAGGTTCTCTACTTCTCTTTATTTTCTGCTTTGGAATAAATTTTTCTTCCCCCTTTCTTATTATCTCCTTGAACTCTTCCCACCTTGACTCTACTGTACCTGAGCCTTCCTTCCATTTGCTGACTTGTTCTCTGAAATATCTCTTCAAATTTGAAATCTGTACCTTTTTATAATTGAACCTATCTCCCCCTTCAATTTTGGCTGCTGGTATACTGAATCCTCTAATATCCATCAGAACTGCTTCATGATCACTTATTCCTTCAGTTACTTGATACCTCAAAAGGTTTTCATCGGGCTTAATTAGAAATATATCCAAAATATTTTGTCCCCTAGTGTTTTGCTCAACCACTTGTGTAAATCCTCCTTCCCTTATTAAGATATTTGCAAATCTTTGTTCCCTTGTGTTATTTATCTTATTCCCTTCCCAGTTTACACCTGGTAAATTTAAATCCCCGCCGATGATGATCATTCTATTCTCACCTCTGAAATCTGAGTATGAATTTAATTTCTCTCCAAGAGCCTCATCCTCTTCTGTCATTCTTCCACTGCGGTAACAAGCCAACACTCTGATTTTTTCTTTTTATTACCCCAGAAATCTACCCCAAGTAACTCATGGTCATGATCTATGAACGCCAGTGAACTGTGGTAGTTTTTGCTAAATAGTATGAAGACTCCTCCACCAATTGCTCCTCTATCTCTGCGGTACACTCTGTAACCACCAGGAATTTTGTTCGTATGTACGAAAAGTTAATTGTACCAACAGCAATATTCCAGCACTAATTCGTGAAGGTTCCGAGGTTAATGAAAGCCGCGATAAAGCTAACGTACTAAATACTGTATTCAAAAATTCATTTACAAATGAACATAAGGATAGTATTCCCGTTTTCCCACGCCGTGGCGAGTCGGTGATGGAATCATTACGAATAGATACTGCAGGTATCGTTAAGCAATTAGAGCTCCTGAAGTGGGGGAAAGCACCGGGCCCGGATGGAATTCCAGTAAGAGTATTTTCAGAGTATGCTGCAGAAATTGGGCCATTTCTGTCTGATATATTCAGTAAATCATTAGAAGAGCGAAAAGTACCTTCAGACTGGAAAATCGCGCAAGTAACTCCGATTTTCAAAAAAGGTGATCGAAGTGATCCTGGGAACTATTGTCCCATATCTATAACATCTGTTTGTAGTAGAGTTATGGAGCATATTATATGCTCGAACATTATGAATTTTCTAGATTATAATAATTTGCTTACAACAAATCAACATGGATTTCGGAAGAAAAGATAATGTGAAACACAGCTGGCCCTATTTACACACGACGTAATGAAAGTTATCGATACAGGTTCACAACTAGATGCAATTTTTTTAGATTTCCAGAAAGCCTTTGACTCTGTGCCACACAACCGCCTTTTAGTGAAGCTTCGAGCGTACGGTATATCAGATCAGCTTTGTGAATGGATAAAGGATTTTCTAACTGGTCGGTCGCAGTATGTTGTCGTTGAAGGAGAAAGTTCTTCTAATCTAGATGTTACATCGGGTGTACCTCAAGGAAGTGTAATAGGACCACTTCTTTTCTTAATTTTTATAAACGATCTCGGAGACAAAGTGAAAAGCCTTTTTAGATTGTTTGCTGATGATGCGGTTATTTATAGGGAAGTAAGAACTTTGGCCGATTGCTTAGAAATTCAGCGCAATCTGGATGTTATTTTGGCTTGGTGCGCTGAGTGGCAACTTACTCTAAACTGTAAAAAGTGCAAGACAATGAGCATAACTAACAAAAAGAATCCGATTGTTCAGAAATACGAGTTAAACAATACAGTTATTGATATGGTCGATTCTATTAAATATTTGGGAGTAACAGTACAAAGGAACATGAAATGGGACATACACATTAATTCTTTAGTAGGTAGAGCAAATTCTAGGCTACAATTCATAGGTAGAATCTTGAAAAATTGTAATGAACAAACAAAGGAGATAGCGTACAAATCTCTTGTGCGTCCACATTTGGATTATTGTTGTGCCATTTGGGACCCGTTTCGTAAGGGATTGATCGAAAGTATAGAGAAAGTAAAGAGAAGAGCCGCTTGATTCGTGACCGCTTGCTACAGTCCTTATGAAAGCGTCACAGAACTGATTAGTAGATTAGGTTGGGAGTCTCTGGTAGATAGACGACACATGTTTCGTTTAAACTTATTGGAAAACATGCGTACTCCAACTTTCACTCATGAGTGTAGTGAAATACTTCTTCCACCAACCTATTTGAGTCGGAAGGACAGGAAAGATAAAATTAGAGAAATAAGGTGCCGGACTGATTCTTATATGAATTCTTTTTTCCCTCGTACCATTAGGGATTGGAATGCACAGCAAAGAAATTAGCTTTGGTGCTGAGCACCCTCTGCCACCCACAATTTTGTGAATTGCAGAGTATATATGTAGATGTAGAAAAACCTCACTGTCTAGTACTTCTTCTTTTAACCAACTCTCTACCCCAATTATTACTTGTGGTTCGTGCATCTCTATTAAGTTTGCAAATTCGATTACTTTGTTCATTATACTTCTACAGTTTACCATTAACACCCTTACTACTGGCTTTACATTTTCAGAATTTATCTCCACTTTCCCACTTTTACCGCAGTCAGTTATTGTTTCAGCCATTTCATCCATTTCTTTAATATGTGTGACTTTCCCCATCACGAATCTGCAATCAGTATCACTTTGATAATCTATTTCTGTCCCTTCACCGGCAGCCCCTAACCTAAAAAAGGCACAGTCCTGACCCCATCATCACTGGAAATGGGCTCCCTTTCTGCTTTAGCTAACAACTCAGAAAGTACTGGCTTCCCCCTTCTATTAAGGTGTAGGTCATGCCTAGTGAAACCCCACCTACCAATGGTGTTCACAGGCACAACCCCCAACACAGAACTAATGCCTTTCCCAAGTAGCACTTCCATTTCCACATTACACCGCCTCACAGCATAGTTCAGTTGTGGCCGGTCATGGCGACTTAGGACCTGCATGAGCTCCACCCTGGTATGCTGTGTCTCCTCCACCACCTTCCTCAGGTCACTCTCTATACTATAACTCGCGTTTCTATCAATACTATTTCCCGCATCTCCCACTATCACTACTCTATCATCCTTAGTGAAACTCCTATAAAGGGAACCTATATCCTCTATTACCTGGCCTAATGTTGCACTAGGTCTGAAAAAACTTGTGACCTGATATCCTGTACCTAACTGATCCTTCAGAAGAGGGACTACACCTCTCCCATGGCTACTACCTAGCAGCAGAACCCTTTTTTTCCTATTCTTGCCCTGCATGCTCTTATTCCTAAAGGTCTGCTGCATCTTACCTACTCCTACATCTACATGAGGCTCTTCTCCTCCTGACTCTGGCAACAGGTCAAACCTATTTTTTCCCACAATTACTGAAGTGTCTGGCTTGTTCATCCTGTTAACCATGTTTCTCCTATGACTTGTATTCATATCAGCTCCTTTACACTTCCTTAACCTGCTAACATCCTTAGAATTTGATTCTAGTCTTCTCTTTACTGCTTATTTGGAATAGCTTCTGTCCTGATATTTTCCCTATCACAGTTACTAATTGTCTAATGAAGCCAGTTGCTTAATTTTTCCAGTTTATCATTTTCATAGTAACTTCTTTCCCATCCAAAACTTCATATTCACCTTCAGTATTGTATCAAATTTCCAGAAGTGTCATTTAACTATCCTACACCAGCCATAATATTTTTCGTGAATGTAGCTTTAGCTTCCATCTTTCGTCCTATTAATTCTTAGTTTAGTTGTTTTGCATTTTCCCTCCAAACCTCTTTGTACATATCCCTTCAGAATTTTTTCCTCCCTATTAGAGCAAGTAGGTTCGTTATTTTTTATTATTATTATTTGGAATAAACATAATTTACCTTGTTTTCACTAACTCTCCACTCTTCCCACAAATTGAACAATTGCCTGAAAACTATCCTTCTTATAATTACCTATAGCTATATCTACTTTCATTCTCATGCACTGGTTTAGTGGCCACTGCTATAACCATCAAAACTGTTTGGTGATCATTTATTCATTCTGTAAAATGAGTTCTCATAGTTGTCATGAGGCACTGTTGCTCTATCAGATCTAAAAGTCCTCCTGCCTGGTGTGGCATTTGAAAATCTCTGCTCCCTTGCAATATCAATCCTATTGCGTTCCAGAACACCCCTGAATTATTTCAGTTCCCACCTATCACGATGATTCTGTTCCATCCTCTCTACTCCAGATAACTACATCCTATGGGTCTCATATTGTTCAGAATTGAAAAGATATTTCAGGGAAAGGTACAGCAAATGGAAAGATGGCACAAGTACAGTGGAGGTAATGTGGGAAGAGTTTAAGGATATAATAAAAAAGGGTGAGGATATGTTTATTCCAAAGCAGAAAATAAAGAGAAGTACAGCACCTACATAGTACAATAGGGAGAAAAGAAGGTTAAAGAGGTTAGTGCGATGTAACACAACAGAGTTAAGAGTAGAGATGTCACGAATAGTGATTTTGCTGAATACCAAATATTTGGCCATGCTCACGGCCGAAGTGCCAAATGTTCGGCAAAAATGTGTACTGTGTAGCTTTCGCGGGTGACTGGCTACGACCTGTCTCATGGGGGCATCCATAAACCACGTGCTCCATTTTGGCCTCCTGTGAACCTCCCTCCCCCCATGTAGTCCGGTGTGGCTTTTGCCTCCCTCAGCTTGTAGTGAAGTTTTCATTCTTAACAAATTTGATGTTCTATATGCAGTTTCTTCCTTCCCCAGGTATTTCAACAATGTGAAGATATGTGGAATCACTTCAGAGATGCAGGAAATACATGAGCTGGTTATTCTCAGAATCTCCTCGAACGGCTTCAGGAGCTTGATACATTGTTCCATTAGCTACCACTGAGAAGGTGTTAAATTGATTAAACACTCATGATCAGTTATGTAAAAAGAAACAGCTCATTTTTGTTCTAATAATCTCTCCATTAAATAATATGTGGAATTCCATCGAGTGCTTACATCTTGTACTAGTTGGCGGTTTGGCATGTCATGTTCTTGACGAATGAATGTACCGCTTGTAATTTTTTTTTTTGAATTTCAACTTTTCTTGTTCAATACCAGAGTGGTTAAAATGGGTAGCAATTCGTCTTGCAGCAAATGAGATTGATTTTTATGTGAAAACTGTTCCTGACGGCAGACCCTTACGAGTGGTGGTCAGCAAACACTGAACAGTATCCAAGACTGACAGAATTCACTCATATTTACTTATCGTCTCCTGGCAGTACGGTATATGGTGAGAGGCTATTTTCAGAAGCAGGTTTAGTTTATGAGTAAAAGTGCAACCGTTTGCTATCAAAAAACACTTAAAAATTGTTTTCATACATCACAACTTACTGTTGATAGATTTTAAGTATTAAATGTAATAATTAGGAATTAAAATAAATCATTTTTGGGTAATACGTGAGTTTTCTTTTTTCATGGTTTGGTATTCGACCAAAAAGTACGCAACATTCGGCTGAATACCGAATATGGAAAAAAAGTGGCCAAATAGTAGCTGAATATTCGTGGCATTTCTAGTTAAGAGACAGGAAAGAAAAAAACTAAATAAGCAGTTAACAAGAGCAAAGAGAGAAGCTACAGACGGCCTTACGAAGAATATTATTGGTGTGGGGGGACCACTGACTGACGCATCTAGAAATTTCGATGGCTCTGTTTTAAAACTGAGGGGAGAGGAAGGTATTCTGTAATTGTAGATAAGAATGGAGCTGAAGTCACTGAGGACTTTAAAATAGCATCAATATTGAGTGACTGGTTTAATGAGACCGCTAGGAACTATCATCCTGTAATGGGAGGGAATAAATCAGAGGAGAGCCTCCCTAGGAAAGTATGAAATTTGAAATAGATTCACAGGAAATTGTGAAGGAACTCAGTAGGATATATACTGAATGATGTTCTAGAAATTTCTATGCATATGTCAGAAAAGGAAGTTATTCTGTAATTGTAGATAAGGATGGAGCTGAAGTCATTGAAGATTTTAAAATGGCAAAAATATTGAGTGACTGGTTTAAAGAGACCACTAGGTATCATCCTGTAACAGGAGGGAAAAAATTAGAGCAGAATCTCCCTATGAGGAAAGTTCGAAATTTGAAATAGATTCTCAGGAAACAGTGAAGGAACTCAGAAATATATATATATAGGGTCTGGTATATATAATATTACCATAGATGTAATAAATATTGTGTGATATGATATTGTATCTTACCTTGAAATTTTACCAGAGGACTGAAAAAGAGTGATAGTAGTACCGGTTCATAAAAAAGAGTGACCAATAGGATTGAAAATTACAGGCCAATTAGTTTGACATGAGTGACAGATAAAATGGTGGAGAGGTTGATATGCAACTACATCAGAAATGTCTGTGAGGAAAGAAATGGATTTGCAGATCACAACATGACTTTAGGCAAGGATATTCATGGATATTCGTGTGAATCTCAGATGGTGGGCTGTGTGCAAGATATTTTGGATGAATTGGACAAGGAAGGCCAAGTTGCTATGTAGCACTAGATCTTTCCAAGCCATTTGACAGAGTGAGCCATAAAATGGTTTTAAATAAACTGAAAACTATTGGATTTGATGAAAACGTTACTTGCTGGGTAGAGGAGAAATAAATTATTAAAAGAGGTGGAAGTAAATATGGGAGTGCCACAGAGTAGTATATTGGGACTGTTGTTGTTCATTATTCTAATGAATGATTGTGTTGATGTTATATGGCCAGAATTTAGGTTGTTTGTAGATGACATAATGGTATATAATAGGATCAAAACAGGAGAAGACTTGAACATCTGCAGGGTGATGTGGATAGAATATCTAAATGGGTAGGCAGCATGGAATGAAGATAAATGGCAAAAAGAGTCAGCTTATTAGGTGAACAGATAAAAAGTTAAAGGTTGTTTATGATTATAGAATGGAGTCAGAATTGGTTGTTGTTGTTTTTGGTGCTTTAGGGCACGTCGACGACTTGGTCATTAGCGCCCTAACTCATACACAGGATGACAATGTGGGATAAAATTAGCTACCGTCTGCATGGCCGACTGTAAAGGGGTCGGCCACACAGACAGCATAATAAAATACGAAAACACTGACTAAAATACCGCCTACATGGCCGACTGTAAAGAGGTCGGCCATGCAGACAGGAGGTTTAAGTAAAGCATTGAGACAATTACTGCAAAATAGCCATATGTAAACAATCTAATAACACTGGCTGGTTGGGCTGTAAAAGGGCCAACCAGCTTACACAAATACTAAAAAGACAGTCTGGATGGCTGTAAAGGGGCCATCCAGTTGTAAAATGTCGATCTTAAAAAACAAAAACAAAAATAAGAACCGAATAAGTCAGTATGTGGATTGGTGGTTGTAGACGGACCACCAAACAATTGTAAAAACTAGGCTGATCTTCCCAAAATTTTTGGGGTAAGACTGGCCATATTACAATATTTTAAAACCTTCACCACATTGTCATTATTTAAAATTACAGGCAGATCGTTAGCTAGGCCAACGTCTGCCCTTATGTTTAAAAACTTCACACAGTCAGTTAAAATGTGGCGCACCTTCAGAGGTACGCCACAAGCATCACATTCTGGAGGGTCCTCTCGGCGGAGAAGGAAACCATGAGTCAGAGGACAGTGCCCTATACGGAGGCGAGTAAGGAGAACCTCATCCCTCCTCGCCCGCTGGAAGGAGCTGCTCGACGGCCGAACAGTCGGTTTGACCAGCCGGAGCTTATTATGCTCAACTTCCAGCCACTGTCTCTTCCAAACATCAAAAACAAATCTCTTCGCCGCCGAGGCAAGGTCTGACTTTGGGACCAGTTCAAAGTTGGTTGTGACCTTGTTGCACGCTAACTTGGCATCTTCATCAGCTGCCTCGTTCCCTCTGATTCCCACATGGCCCGGTACCCAACAGAATAAAACCTCCTTTCCAGATGATTGAAGTGAAAGGAGGGCGTCCTGGATGTCCTGGACTAAGCGGTCTGTTGGGTACATGTTTCCTAATGCCTGAATGCAGCTGAGGGAATCACAGCATATGATGTATTTCATATAACGACTTACCTTCATATGCTGGAGCGACTTTAGTATGGCGTAGCACTCGGCAGTGTACACGCTGCACCTGCTATCCAGCTTGTATTTGTAAGTCGCTCGAGGGAACACTACGGAGCAGCCTACTCCGTTAGCCTGCTTAGACCCATCCATATATACTGGGGTAAACATGTGATACTGATTTAAAATATCTCTAAATATATTAATATAAACACTGTCAGCGGTAAAATTTTTGTTATACCGATGCAGATCTAATATTATTTTGGGCCTCTTTAAAAGCCAGGGAGGAGAATTACTCCAACCCTGGTGATAAAATGAAGGAAGTTCGAACCCATTTTCTTCTAAAACAGCCTTTGCACGGTAGCTAAAAGGTTTGGTGGCTCTAGTGCGGTTGGTATACAGCCGCTCAAAACTCGGGTGTATGACTATGTCATACACGGGACTGCCAGGTGTTATGGCAACGTGCAGCTAGTGTCGCACCATGAGGAGTCGCCGGCGGATGGTAAGCGACGGCTCGCCCGAGTCAGCACAAATGCTGACAATAGGACTGGTGCGATATGCACCTGTGGCGAGCCAAATTCCTGCATGGTGGACACTATCCAGTATACGGAGATAGCTGTCCTGTGCCGAACCATACACGATACAACCGTATTCCAGCCGCGACCGTAGAAAGGCTCTGTAAAATTGTAGCAGGCAGGAGCGGTCAGTGCCCCATGACCTGCCACACAGACATTTTAAAAGATTAAGAGTTTTCAAGGCCCTGGCTCTCACATCTTTTAGATGAGGTAGCCAGTTGAGCCTAGTGTCTAAAATGAGGCCCAGAAATCTAACAGTATCAGTAAAAGTTAAAATGGTATTCCTCAAGGTAAGGTGAGGCTCTGGTAAAAGGCTTCTTCTGCGAGTAAAAAGAACACACCGAGTTTTCTCAGCAGAGAAACGAAAACCGGTGTGCACTGACCATTTGTCCAGCCTGTTCAACGTGAGCTGCAACTGCCGCTCTGCGCTTCTCAGGCTGGACGACGCAATAAAAATTAAAAAATCGTCCACATATAAGGAGTGCCATATGGGACTCCTTATAATGTCACCAATGCTATTGAGAGCAATTGCGAAGAGTGTTACGCTTAAAACTGATCCTTGAGGAACACTGTTTTCCTGAATAAAAAGATCAGACACTTCACTACCGACTCGGTACCGGCAGAATTGGTTGTTGAAGGCTTGAGGTGAAAATTTCTTGGTGTAACATTTGATTATAAATTGAGCTGGGCAGAGCACAATGCGCAAGTGATAGGAAAAAGCCTTAATTTATTGGAGAATGTGATGAGAGAATGTTTCAGAAAAGTTAGGGAATTAGGTTACACAGTTTGGTCAGACCATTGGTTGAATATAGTGCTGTAGTTTGGGACCCACATTTTAGGTATCAAATACAGGAGTTGGAGGGGGTGCAAAGGAGAGCTACTAGATTTGTTTGGGGAAATTATCGCAACACTCAGTCAGTAACTGATATGATAAAAGAGCTGGACTGAAAGTTATTGGAAGATAGGAGGAGGCTGAAGAATGCTGAGAATGTACTAGGCATATGTTGATGATGGGGTTTTGAATGATACTGGCCAAAGAATTAGGAACAGCATATTGAAAGAAAACTATGACCATGACAATAAGTTGGCACTCGATTTAATGCATAAGGGAGTGGGAAATGTTTCTTTTGTGGGTAAGGGTGTCAGGATTTGGAACAAATTACCAAGTGATGAATAATTTACCAAAAATGTTGAAGGAATTTAAGATTAGAATCCATAAATTGAAACAGTAGATGGGGGAGGAATTTAACACTAAAATTATATAAGGCAATAAAAAATAAAGGAGGTAATTAGATGACTAATGGAATTGCCACTGGTGCGTGTGCGCCATTGCAATTTAATTCATTCTTCTACTATGACAAACACTTAGGAGACTCATTTTCCTTTGTATTGCCACAAAACTCTGTTATTTATTTATTTATTTATCAATCTTGTTCCATGGATCCCTGCTGAGGAAGTACCTCTGGGATGTGAAACATGTCATTGTTGATACATATACACATAATATGAGTCATATCATAGTATATATATATATATACATATTTTACAAATACTAGAAATAATAATAAACATACATTTTTGCAACTGAGTTTTGTAAACGTCATAATGAGTACAATTAATTATTTTCTTCAAATTCTTGAATGGAGTAGAAGGAGTTGCCAATAAGATAATCTCTAAGTTTTTGTTTAAATGCATCTCTATTATCTGAAAGCTATTTTATACGATTAGGTAGTTTATTAAACAGATGTATCCCAGAATAATTAACTCCTCTTTGTACTAATGACAGAGATGTTTGTGTTTTATGCAAGTTATTTCTGTTTCTTGTATTGAAACTGTGTACCTGTGAATTAGGTGTAAACAGGTTAAAATTTTCTATGACAAAGCTCATGAGAGAATATATATACTGAGAATACATTGTAAGAATATTGAGTTTCTTAAAGAGTTGTCTGCAAGAAGTTCTTGGTTTTACCCTACACAGAAACCTAATAGCTCTTTTCTGTGCTATGAAAACTTTTTTACTTTGTGAAGAGTTTCCCCAAAAAATTATGCCATATGACATTACTGAATGAAAATATGAGGAGTACACCTGTTTAATTAATTATAGATCTGCTGTTAGAGAAAGTGTTCGTATTGCGAAGGTGGCACTACTTAACTTTGCCAGTAGTGTAGTGATATGATCATGCCAACAGAGTTTATGATCTATTTTAATACCAAGAAATTTTATACTCTCTGTTTCTAAGATTGTGTTGTTTTACTAGCAACTTGTGTCTATATTATTGATCTGTTTTAGTCATTGGAAACCAATGTGAATATCTAAACACAAGCTTCTGCCCTATCTCAGTAGTGCACTTTGTAACCCTTAAATTCACTCCTTACATTAACAGACTTTACCTCTATAAAAATCTATGGTTTGTGTTGGATACCAAGCCAACATGAGTAGTCTCTTGTTACTCGCATTTAGATTGGATATTAAACCTTAGGAAACGTATTTTCAATTGAGGCAACACCTCTGATGGAGCATCCATTATTCTAGTGTGATTTTATCTGCATCATAACAACACAGGGGGACTATCATTGTTTATGGAAGCTAGCATGTAAACACATCTATTTACAGCTCAATGCTGTGCTATTGAAATTGATATGCTAAATAAAAAGAAATATATATTTCTTTTTAATAGCACTATCACACTTGCAAATAATGTGTCATGGTATTTTGATTGTGTTGATGAATTTAATGATTAGAGTTCTAAGTTGACAGAAACTAGGCAATACTTTGGCCCCAAAGAATTCACATTTCAGAAGGTTAGATTTTTACAGATTCATCAAAAGCAAAGAATACAACCAGTGGGGTAGCCATCGGAGGGCTAGGTGGTGCCGTGCACTGGGGCTCCAAGTTCTGGGGGCCCACAAGCTCAGCTCAGGGCAGGAGGGGGGGGGGGGGGGGTAAAGCTCAGGGAGCCCCTGCCAGCAAACCTCATAGCCCATATGCCTGAGGCCCCAATAATTATTTTTTTTTGCAACACTACTGAATGCAACATGGGAAAAAGTAGAAGGCAGATTTCTAACTTCTATTTGTCTAACAGAAGGTTCAAGGAAAAAAATGTAAATAAAAGTAAAATTCAATAGAAGTGTGTCAAACCTTATGAAAGCACATGAACCTAAAGCTGAAGGCGAACGTCTGCTGTAATAGATTCAAACAATTTTTATTATTAACAACCATATTTGTAGGAAAAAATGAAACAAATGTATGAACTGGAGCAGTTATAAATAAATAATATCTATCATAAGTTTGTAATGAAAAGTGATGAAGATATTAAGGTAAGTTTTTGAAATATGGCATGTGTAATTAGAGGTGACATTCAAGTGTATAACTGACTGTAAAAAAGGCTACAATTGTCCCAGACTAAGTACAAATACCGTTATCTACAAAGGAGAAATTCTAAATTACATCCTTCTTAAGCTGGCTTCCCACAATGAGCACCTTTGCCAGGTGGGCCAGTCCAGCTACCAAGAGCGGGCCATGGGAAGGGTCTCTCCTGTGCTTGCAGGGATGCCACACCTCTATCTGTTGCCCAGTCAGCAAAGATCAAACACCCAGATAACAACAGAAGGCAAAGTGGTGGGGAGGAGGTGATGGCTAGCCTGTGGCAAGTGCTGATCTGTGCATTTGGCTGATATCGCGTGGCCTACAAAACCATGCAAGAGGGGAACCCACCTTTAGCAAGATCAACGGAAAAGGTTTAGATAAATAAATTCCTCCAGACAGGGGAGGTGGGCCAGCTGCTCTGTACCCTTAAAACCTGATACATGGCAAAAAAAAAAAAAAAAAAACCATTTAAAATGCATTATAAAATTGGTCATTTTAAATGAAGACAAAAATAACACAAACAGTTAATATGTTAGCTATATTTGACAAATAGTATTGCCAATTCAATTGATTTTGTTTGTTTTTATTTTGTATTGATTGCACTATAAAATATTCCAGTTTCTTTGTTGTATTTACTGCATTATTAATTGTGATGGTAAGTGTAATTTGTGCTTTATACAGATCTACATTTGAGTGATCTTTTTGCTACAAAGCATTTGAATATCATTGGAAGAAATATTTATTCCAAGGAAGAAAATAAAGAGAAGTAGAGAACCTATGTACTATAATAGGGAAGTGAGGAGGTTAAATAGGTTAGTAAGAAGAGAACATAACAGAGTTAAGAGACAGCAGGGTAGTAGAGAATATTTAAAACAACTAAACAAGGACATAATAACAGCAAAGAAAGTGGCTAAAGATGGGTTTATGAAGAGTATTGTCAGTGCAGGAGGACCATTGACTGATGCACCTAGAAATTTCTATGGCTATATCAGGAAACTGATGGGAAGAGAGGGTGTAGAGACACTTATAGATAAGGATGGAGAAGAAGTTACTGAAGATTTGAAAAAGGCAGAGATTTTAAGTAACTGGTTTAGTGAAAGAATTAGGGACAATGAATCAGAAAGGGGAGGGTCTAATTCGGAGAATGAGCTTAACAACACAATTAGAAATGAAGATAGTACAAAATTTGAAATTCATCCTGAGGAAATCATGAAGGAAATAAGAAAGCTGAAAAAACATAAAGGGGCTGGTGTAAATAATATTACTACAGATACCTTAAAGATAGCCGGATGTGACATTGTACCTTATCTTGAAATATTATTTAAATTGAGTCTATATACTTGCTGCTTACCACAGGACTAGAAATGTGCAATAGTAGTACCGGTACATAAAGGAGGTGTGAGAAATAGAGTTGAGAATTACAGGCCAATCAGTTTGGCATCAGTGGTAGGTAAATTAATGGAAAGATTGATATGCAACAACATCAGAA
This sequence comes from Vandiemenella viatica, assembly GCA_031002005.1. NCBI lineage: Eukaryota > Metazoa > Arthropoda > Insecta > Orthoptera > Morabidae > Vandiemenella > Vandiemenella viatica. Next base: position 143,488,530 of record JARYHS010013630.1, read on the forward strand.
ATATATGTGAGGAACGTAAGTGGTTTTCAAGCAGGCAACATGGGTTCAGGGAAGGATATTGATGCGAATCTCAGTTGGTGGGATGATTTCAGATGAAATGGACAAGGGAGGCCAAATTGATAGTGTAGCACTAGATCTGTCAAAGGCGTTTGTCAGAGTGGGCCATAAAATGGTAGTAAATAAGGTAAAAACTATTGGAGTTGATTTGCTGGGTAGAAGACTTTTTAAAAGATAGAAAACAGAAACTTGGGGTAGGAAATGTAGTATCAAAAGAAGTGGAAGTAAAAATGGGTGTGCCGCAGAGTAGCGTATTGGGACCATTGCTATTCATTATTCTAATGAATAATTGTGTTGATTGTTTACTATCTGAAATTAGATTGTTTGCAGATGGCATAATGCTATATATATATATAAAAAAAATCAAAACAATAGAGGATTGTAAACAGTTGCAGGGTGATCTGGACAGGATATCTAGTTGGGTTGGTAAACATGGGATGAAGATAAATTCAAAGAAGAGTCAGCTAATTAGATACACAAATAAAAAACAAAAGGTTGATTATGAATATAAGGTGGGGAAGGTATTGCTTGCTGAAGACTTTAAATGTAAATATCTTGGCATTAAATTTGATAACAAGCTTAACTGGGCAGGACACATTGGACAGGTGGTAGGAAAAGGTTTCAAAATTCTGCACTTGTTGGAGAGAGAGATGAGGGGCTGTACAAGAGAAGTTAAGGAATTGGGTTACAAAACCTTGGTCAGACCATTGGTCAAATATGGTAGTGTAGTATGGGACCCTCATTTTACGTATCAAATACAGGAGTTGGAGAGGGTGCAAAAAAGGGCTGTTAGATTTGTTTCTGGAAATTATCGTAGTATGCAATCAGTGACGGATATGATAAAGGAGCTGGAATGGGATTCATTGCAAGACAGGAAGAGGAGGAGGAGGGTCATGGGAGTGTACAGGGCGTATTCTGGTGATGAGGCATAGAAAGATATTGGAGTAGGTATGAAAAGTAGTGCTTGGAAGGGAAAAGATGACCATGACGACAAGCTGGCACTCGATTTCAGGTACAAGGGTGTGGGAATATTCTCTTTTTTAGGTAAGAGTGTCAGGGATTGGTATGAGTTACCAAGAGAAATGATGAATAATTTACCGAAAACTGAAAGAATTTAAAGATAAAATTTGTAGAGGGCAAATGTAGGTGGGTGCAGGATAGGGGGAAGATGGGGATGTAGGGAAATTGCCACCGGAGCCTGTGCTCCATTGCAATTAAATTAAATTTAATTTACAACCACTATTTATTAGCTGCTTGTCTTGCATTCAGTGCTGAAGTCATGTAATTTAGCTTAAGCTACTGATTTTACAGCTTTGTTAAACTTAATTGTGTAAGTCTATCAGGGATACTTAGTATGGCTACATCAATAATTGCATGTTGTGTGGCATGTTCCATCGAAGAGGGAAAAAAATGCTAAAATAATTTGCCATGGTAGTATTACTAATTATAATTTGACTGCAAATTTTGCTATGTGGACCTAGGTTGTGTGAATGAATTTAAAATGGGTATGTCTTAAAATTAGTGGAGGAAAAACTGCAGTTATACAAATTAAGTATGCTTTCAGAAAAGATCCTGGTGTGAAAAATAAAATAGTGTCTAGACAAGATGGAAATATGTTTAAATTTGAAGACACGGAAATTGTAGCCCATGAGAAAGATTTCTGGGACAGTGTTATCTCAGAAGTCATTGAAATCAGAACAGTTGATCCATTACCCAACAGGGATACTTGATATTAGCTTAATGTGGCCTCAGATCTGGTGATCAATATGTTAAAGCAAAAGTGTAGTGGAAAAGTGCAGAATTGCGAGTGACTTAGAGTTGACATTTGTCTTCTACCTTTGCCATGGCACTGCCAAAACAAACTACTACTACTATACCAGTGTAACTTCAGTGGATTGAAAATGAGGATGAAGAGAGTGGCATTTTGACGTGGCTGGAAGCCAAAGAGTATTTTATTAAAGTGGAAAGTTATTTCAAGAACTAATTGCTGGAAATATATGTAGCATCCATTAGTAAAACTAAGAAAAACAGAGACAGCGATAGAAGAAGGTGATAAATATATTTGTACTTATACTGGAGTGCTAAGAAGAGGAATAATTTTACTGATTTCCAAAGAAGCTGATTAGGAAAATCATCTGTTGGGAAGCAATTTATGAACATAAATGAATATACACAGACGGAAAAAAAAATCCCAACACCAAGAAAGACTTGTGTTAGATAAACGAAATTTGGTAGGCGTGTTTATACATCTGAAAGATGACATCGATTCAAATTTCGCGCTTCGCGCATAAGTGTGGCGCTAGTAGCGCTACTCAGAGCTTGCAAATCAGGTTTGCTTTAAATACGCGCTGTAAAGTTTGTGAACGTTATTTACCGCTGAGATTTGACATAGTGAGTTGATGTTAGCCAAGAATGCCTTTAAGAAGACGAAGAAGCCATTATCAACAGCTCACCGAGTTTGAACGAGGTCGTGTAATAGGGCTACGAGAAGGTGGATTTTCTTTTCGCGATATTGCAGAAAGACTTGGCCGGAATGTATCCACTGTGCATGATTGTTGGGTGCAGTGGTCAAGGGATGGTACTGCCTCAAGAAGACCGGGTTCCGGGAGGCCACGTGGCACTACTGAGAGGGAAGACCGCCGTATTCGGCGTACAGCTGTGGCGCATCGTACTGCGTCTGCGGCAGAAATTCGAGCTGCAGTTGGTACCACAGTGACACAACGAACTGTTAGAAATCGGTTACTTCAAGGACAGCTCCGAGCCAGGCGCCCTGTAGCGTGCATTCCACTGACTACAAGCCATCGCCGTTTGCGACTCCAGTGGTGTCAAGCCAGAGCTCATTGGAGGACGGAGTGGAGATCTGTTGTGTTTTCTGATGAAAGCAGGTTCTGCCTTGGTGCCAGTGATGGCCGAGTGTTGGTCAGAAGGAGGCCAGGGGAACGCCTGCAACCAAACTGTCTGCGGCCTAGACACACTGGACCTACACCTGGAGTCATGGTCTGGGGAGCAATTTCCTATGACAGCAGGAGCACTCTTGTGGTTATACCAAACACACTGACTGCAAATTTGTACGTCAGTCTGGTAATTCAACCTGTAGTGCTGCCATTCATGAACAGCATTCAAGGGGGAGTTTTTCAACAGGATAACGCTCGCCCTCATACCGCTGTTGTCTCGCAACGTGCTCTACAGAGTGTCGACATGTTACCTTGGCCTGCGAGATCACCAGATCTGTCTCCAATTGAACACGTATGGGATATCATTGGACGACAACTCCAGCATCATCCACAGCCAGCACTGACCGTCCCAGTATTGACAGCACAAGTACAACAAGCATGGAACTCCATACCACAAAGTGACATTCGAAACCTGTATGACACAATGCATTCACGTTTGCAGGCTTGCATTCAAAATTCTGGAGGTTACACCGGCTATTAATTTAACAGTATTTCACATTTGAAATGCATTTTCTTGAGCTTAAATTAACCTGTGATCTTGAAAATTTAATCAATTAAACATGTTAACTTGACAAATGCATTGTCCAAATTTCATTACTCTACAATAATTTTTTCTTGGTGTTGGGATTTTTTTTTCCGTCTGTGTATATACAGTAACTGTAAACATCAACTACTAAGAAGTATGTATAGCTGTAACAGTGCTGTAGATCCTAAATGATTACAAAAATTAATAGCAAATAGAAACACTGCATCCAGTAATGTAGGTATCGGAGGGCAAGGCGGTGCCATGCACTGGGGCCCCCAAACCTCACTAGACTTTGTAGAGCTAACCGTGGCCCTTGTTAACCTAGCTACCAGAGATGGGTTATTCGCGAGTGAATGAGTTCTTTTAAAAGAGCGAGTGAGCTGTCGCTCACTAAAAGTGAACGGTAGTTCTTCTTGGAGGCTGTAATGATGGTGGGGTGTCAGTCTTGACTGAACCTAACTTCATTTGAGCGTGTGCCACCAATAAGCTGGTTTCGGTTTTGCCACTCTCGCCTGACCCATGTTTGTTCTCTGTTCCATGCCGTTCACTGTTTATCCACTCTGAAAAAATAAGAAATCCCAAAGATTGAGAAGAGCTAGTTCGTTCGCGACATTCTCCAGTTCCAGCGCTCAGCACAGCTCGGAGCAGTGCAACTGGGGAGCTAGTTCTTTTGAATCTGACGTCCTGCACCACTTCTCTTTCCCTCTCCCCCTGGTAAGCATTATGCTATTTGTTCTTTTAAGTTTTTAATCTAAACTATGATTCAAGTGTATTTAAGTGACCACTATAAATAAGTAAAATTTTATTTGTGAATAGTAACCATAATTCCATTTAAAGAAAAAAGTTCTTTAAAATTGATTGTACTTTGTATTTGTAAATAAATTAATGTAAAACTAACTATTCTCAAACTATCAAATATTCTCAGCAATCCGAACAATATTTCATTGATGCTTTGAAGTGGCCTTTTCTACATGAAAGTAACCTGGTAGTATTTAAGAAACAAAAATGTTTCAGAATAAATACAAAAATAAATGAAAATAACTGATGTGGGATTAACCTAAGAAATCAGTCTAAATGTAAATAAAACGAATAGAATCTACACTCAAAATGAATATAACTGCTCTTTTTGTTTAAATTGAGCTAGTGAACTGGTGAACCGTTGAAAGGAACTAGTTCTTTTCAGAGTGGTCAAATGAGCACCACTCTTTTTAGTGAGTCACTTTGCCTACCTCTACTAGCTATGCTACTGACTGCATCTGATTTTATGGAAGAAACAAAAAAGACGGGACATAAATGCAAGAACAAAAAAAGTCCAACTGTTTAATTTAATTGCAATGGAGCATATGTTACCTATTTCCCTTGTCATCTATTTAACTTTTCCTCTTCTTCTCATCATCATCATCTGATATCCTTTGAGTGTAAATTCCTCCTCCCCTTTTCTTCTTTTGCTTTTTGACAGTGAAGATGAAAACATGATTAAAGATAATGGATGCAGGCTTATTATTCAAACAATGTAATCTATCATTTCTGTATGGATATTTCAAACATAAAAATATGCAAGTTCTCAACTGGACACAGTAAAAAAAAAAAAAAAAAAGTCAATATCTACTTCATTTAACATGACAGAGTTCTGAACTTTAAAGATCCACAGAGGACCAGACTGTTGGAGTTGAAGTACAATTAGAATAAAAGCTTTAATATTTTGCCTGCAGGCAATTTGCCCTATCTTTGTGGAACACCTGTGGTCCAAGGACCACAAGTTAAATACTGTTGCTCCAAACCCAAAAGGATATATGAATGGAGAACCAGTATCAGTAGAATGTAATAAGGATTACAATGAATGAACATGTACCTGAAGCTCAATGTGGTAGTTATAGAAATATCCCTGCAAGTGAAACTCTCAGCAAACTGGACTAATCAGTATGGGTTCATCAATGGTATTGGACTGAGCTGTTTTAAGAGTGGATATGGTTGGTGTTTTAATATGTTTTATGTACCTGTATACAAATTTCAGACAGATCCATCAAGAATTTGTGCATAAAGGTACAAAAAATATACACTTATCAGCCAGAACATTATGACCACCTACCTAATAGCCGGTATGTCCACCTTTGGGATGGATAACAGCAGCGATGCATCTTGGAATGGAAGCAATGAGGTCTTGGAGAGTCACTGGAGGGAGTTGGCACCACATCCGCACACACAAGTCACCTAATTTCAATAAATTCTGGGGAGAGGGTGATGAGCACTTAGAACACGTTCAATCACATCCCACATGTGTTCAATTGGGTTCAGATCTGGCAAGTTGGGGGGGCCACCACATTGATTGCAACTTGCCACTGTGTTTCTTGAACCATTCCTGGCTTTGTGACATGGCACATTATCTTGCTGAAAAATGCCACTGCTGTTGGGAAACATGGTAGTCACGAAGGGGTGTAAATGGTCTGCAACCAACCAGTGTACAATATTTATTGGCTGTCATGGTGCCTTGCATAAGCTCCACTGGACCTATGGATGCCCACGTGAATGTTCCCTGGAGCATAACTGAGCTGCTGCCAGCCTGTCTCCACCCTGCAGTATAGAAGCTGTTCCCCTGGAAATGACGGATATGTACCATCCCAATGGTATGATGAAGAAGGTATCGGAATTCGTCAGACCATGCAATACTCTGCCACTGCACGAGTGATGATGATCACGTGCCCATTTCAGTCGTAGTTACTGATGTCATGGTGTTAACATTGGCACATGCATGTGTCGTCTGCTGTGGAGGACCATCATTAGGAGTGCACTGTGTGTTCAGACACACTTGTACTCTGCCCAGCATTAAAGTCTGATGTTAGTTCCACCACAGTTCGCTGCCTGTCCTGTTTTACCAGCTTGCCCAGCCTACAACGTCCGATATCTGTAATGAGAGGTGGCCACCCAACCTCTTGACATTTGGACATGGTTTCAACATTTGTTGAAAACACTCACCACACAGCACTCCTCTAACGCCCGACAAATAATGCAGTTTCCGAAATGCTCATGCCGAGCCTCCGGGTTGTCACAATCTGCTCTCGGTCAAACTCAGATAGGACCGCATGCTTTCCCCATCCTAAACACGGGCAGCACGCTCACTGATACTATATGCACCGCACGTGTGCCTGACTAGCAGTCATTCTTCGTCAGGTGACGCTGCTAACGCCTGGACAGGTTTATATCGATAATAGGTAGGTAGTCATAATGTACTGGCTGATCATTGCAATTTAGCAGAACCAGAGAACTAACTGTTAATCAAGAAAATACTTTTAGTCTTTGCTGATGTTACCAAAGTTTATGGCAGGATCATCTTATAAAGACCCGATTAATCCTTATTTCAATAACTGTCATCTTCAAAATCACTAAAGTACTTAGGAAAAATAAAACTTTTCACAGATCATAACTAGCACAATGACATTAGTACATCTCCCCTCTAGTACCATTAACATGCTTGCAGTAAGCCAGCCTAGTACCTACTGTACACTTTAGAATTATGATTTTTATTTTCAATATATTTTTAGGATGTTGGTTTAGTTTCAGGTTGAAAGATTTTTTATTACTTATTACTAAGATTATGTTTATATTATCAATTTGCAAGGTTAGAGGCTTTGAATTCTTATGATTCTGGAAGACCTATTCATCCATAACACTGACAGTCTTGAGCAAACATTTTTTCTTATAGCTATATGCCTCACTAACGTAGAGATTATAGATTTGACATGAAATGGGATGGAATCAAGCCATGGATTTTTGAAGGAACCACCCCGGCATTCACCTGGAATGATTTTGGGAAACTACAGAAAATCAGAATCTGCATGCGTGGATGATAATTGTACCCACATTCTCTCAAATCCTACTTCCAGATATTACTGCTCATCTGTCTAAAAAAAATAGGGCCCTTAAATAAATTAGAATAAAATTGAATGCTTGCCCATTTGAAGTAATAAAATAAGCTCTAGATTTAAACAGAATTACAGTAAAAGGCATTTGAAACATGGCAAATAAAAAAGAAAGGAGAAAGATTTCCATGAAAGCAGACAGAGACCAGGAAAACATATGTTTTGATAATTGAAGGTCCCTGACCCGTATCCTAGTCTTGCATGGAATTTTTCTCTCACTTGTGAAGAGTGCTGGCCCAGTAGTTCACTAGATGTGTGCTTACTTTCAAAATGAGTGCCCCAGTACTGACTAAAATTTTTCAAAGGTTGTTTTGTGTATGTGTATTTTTTTCAGATCTCCCCTCACTTTGGATTCCTCAGTAAACTATAGGCTTTGGGGAAAATAAACTGGCCAACTTACCTCTGATACACTGCCCTAGTATTCCTATGTCTGGAGCATCCATCCAGAGGGTCAGGTATTGGAATAAGTTACCAAAAGAATTGACGAATAATTTACCAAAAATGGTAAAACAATTCAAAATTGAAATTTGTAGAGGATAAAAGTAGGTAGGTAAATGAAAGGGAGAAAAATGGGTGTGTAGGAAAATTGCCACTCCGGTGGTGTACGCTCCGTGGCAATTAAATTATAATAGTCCGACTGCACAACCAATAATCCAACTGTGGACTAAGGTGAGATTTGCTTGACTTCACCTCTAGCAACGTTTACTTTGCAGATGTGATGAACACCAACAATGCATGGTTAGGAGTCCACCAATGTAAAGGAGCAATAAACAGCAACTTGAAAACAGCGACATATTTGTTAAGACTGCACAAATATACTTTTTTATCCCTTACTTCTTTATGCCCAGTCGACGGCTAAGGTCATTAGAGGTGGGATGGGACTGTGGAAAAGTAACGGGAAGGAATTTGGCCATGGTATTTTTGAAGGAAGCATCCTGGCATTCACCTTGAGTGATTTGGGGAAACCCAAATCTGGATGCCCGGATGGGGATTCGAACCCACGTCATCCCGAATGCGGGGCCAGAACGTTAACCGTTCACCCACCACACTCGGTCACAAATATACTTAAATAATGATTTACATTTTAATTGTCAATGGTGTAATATGGTGGCTTCCACTAATTTTTTCAGGGTAGCAGGTTATAATTTTAGAGCTTTCTTAACAGTCTGAAGCCAGGTAGATTGTGGTCTGATGTATTGCTTTATGAGATGACTACTTTAGTGACTAATTAACTGAATTTGATAAAGAGGCAACTATTTTTAGGAATATATTTGCTAAAAGCTGGAACCAAGAGGTATTTGCTCCAAATTGGTGAAGTCACAAGTCACAAAAATACCATGGAAATCTGCTTTGGAAGGGCATGAGAATTTGAGTCTGTTATTTGCTCCATTTAGTTTAAAAATAAAACCTATTTGTTTAGGCAATTAATAAATAACTATTGATCAGAACGTTTGAACCTACTACTATCACTTGCACGGCAACCTGCGTAACAAAATCTGTTCTCAGAACGACGAGTTAAATTAGATAGAATTGCATATTATTTTTGAAATCAATTATTAAGTTAATTCATTCTTGAAATCAGATTTTTTACAGTTTCAAGATAGTATTTTATGTTGCATCAGTCTCTAGCATTCACCTGGAGTGATATTTATAAAAATTCATAGTAAATCGAAGAAGGCAGTTAAATACTTGAAATTTGCACAATAGGCGTTTTTGGATACGTAGATTTGTTTAAAACTACCTTAAGATTGATAACTTAGGAAATATTAATTAGTCAGATTCTGTTTTTGGTTTATGAATTTTATTTCACCCTTTTGAAAACAGAACATGCCTTGAGTGATATTAAATGAAAGAACAAAACAGGAGTAAAATGAAAGCAATTTTGAGTTCATAACAGCAAAATGGAAAAAGTTGTTAACAGGTCTTGGAAATTGTACAAAATGATTTATTTTTTTTACGGTGGAACTATTAAACCTACAATATTTTTCATAAGGATTAAAATTAACGCTTTTTACAAGATCTAGCTATTCTCAAAATTTTGAAGTGATAGGAACATTTTTAATTGTCAATGTCAAATGTCTGATGCAAGTTTACAAGCGTGAGAGCTGATATCTGATCAGATTACCAGACCATTCTTGTGGGAAAACAGGAAGTCTTGCGTTCCCATGGACATTTCTATAAATATTAGCCCAGAATTTTCCTCGCCCTCAAGCAGTGGGCCAGCCAGTTTCATTTAGAGCACTGCTATGCTACCATGTGGCTCGATGTAGGCATCACTCAGTCGGCCAAGTATAGTATGAGTGTAACCACGCTCCGTTTTGGCACAGGTAGGCTCGCTCAGTCTGTAAGTTTCAATTAGAAAGCAACTATGTTGTTCTGAGGTAGATTTTTTCACCATGTGACACGGTGGCATTAACTTAAGTGTTGGTTGTAGCGCAGACAAGTTAAATTCTAGGTGCGTGTGATAAACTTTTATGTGTCAGTTAGTTGTACTTTGAACTATGGGGTTCGGTCTTGCTTGAATCGGTTAGTCGAATTTGCAACTTTATCTTCAGAAATGTTGCCTGATGCCATTTCAGTTTTTGACTTTGCTTACAATTGAAGAATATATTGAGTATTTACCAGCAATAGACTTGTGAACATCATTATCTATTACCCTTTCTTAGTTTGGGTTTTTATCAAGCTAAGTGGCGACCACATTAAATTAGCAAAGCTAGAGCTAAAGATATCGAAGTCAACGATCATGATTAAAGCTAAGACTGAACGTTTTGCACTAACCCCAGAAGAACTTTGTTTCTTACACACTGTTGTGTCATTATTATAAAATCTGATACAAATTCTTCATCATTGACAGGAAAAGAATGGTCTAAAACAGGGGTGGCGCCATATTCATCAGTTTTACAAAATATTTTTAGTGTTATATATTTCTTTACAATGTGCATTTAGTATCATTATTATTATATTATCTATAATAACTCATTATGTTATAATTTTTCACTCCAAAAAATGTCTGTAGTGGGTCTAAATATAATATGGGGATAAATAATTTTATATGTGGCCAGTGGAGTTATGATGCATTTCCGAAATGGCCTGCAAGATTATTTGGGTTGGCTACCCCTGATCAAAAAGTACTTTGCAAAATAAAGTGCAAATTTCACTGTGGTTTCCAAGCACTTATTTGTGCCTCTTTTGATCAACTGGCCTATCAAATACACTGATGGAAAGACAAATGTCTGTGTTAAATGCTATTGCTCCAAAAGAATACCTTGCTGCTTACATGATCTTGTATTTTGGCTGTGTATTTATTCACCAACATACTGGACATAGGGAGGTACATTAAGACAGGACTTAAAAGTGGAACCTAGCCAGCAACATGCATTACAGCAGATGATGACACTCACTTATAGTACATGTAATATTACATATAGTTAGTGAGCAACTTAATAACAATACTACTTATATGATGAATTCTTGTAAAATTATAAAATAAAATGGAATTTTAAAAATCAGTGTAATACTGTTATAAAATGTATAACTATTTGACATAAAATCTGGGAGATAGTTTTCAACATAAGTATAATTCTTTAAAAAATGAATATCAAAACTGCAAGTAGTCAAAAAAAATATTACAAACTCAATATTAAACTTCACATCTCCTTCTGAAAGAATCTCAGTACTGTCAGTCAAATCAGGAAATAAGGCGTATTCAATAATAAATGCACATGCACCTACAAACAACTATAATCAAAAAGATCCGCAAAAAGTGGAGGACTTCTGGGAACTATTAGTAGAAACGGCAAACGAAATTCCGCTGCATCATATTAAAATTCTGATGGGAGACTTCAATGCGCAGATTGGCAGAGAAAAGAAATTCAGAGCCACTGTAGGACTCTATCCTGCACACAAAAGAACCAATAAAAATGGAGAGCGACTAATTGCCTTCTGTGACAATTTTGATTTTAAAATTAATGTCAACTTATTTTCTGGCACTTCCACACAAGAAAAAAACCTGGAGATCACCAAATTATCATTTAGGAGAATTTCAACTAGATCATGTTGCCATCTCCAAAAAAAATCAGAAGGAAATTATGAACGTTAAGGTAAAAAAAGGATTATTTGACTCTGATCACTATTTGTCCCTAATTAAAGTAAAATTTCAACCAATTAGAGTCAAACCCAGAATACGGCAACATACACGAATCAACCCTGAATTCTTGGAACAAGAATCTGAAACTTTTCTTGCCAATATATCCAGCCAACATGCTACCAATTGGCCAGAACTTAAAGACGCACTCCTCAAAGCATCGGCTCACCTCCCAGAAAACGCAAACATAGGTGGTGGAATGAAACCTGTGATAAGGCTATTGAACTTAGAATTAAAGCCTGGCGAAATTGGAGTTCCCACAAAACCATTCAAAATTGGCAGGAATTTATTAATACACAGAAACAAACTTCAAAAACCATTAGATTAGAGAAATGTTTGTATGATAGACAGAAACTAGCAGAAATTGATCAAGAGTTTAAGAAAAACAACACAAGGAACTTCTACAGAACATTCAAGGAAGAATTGTCAAAATACCAGGCACCTAGCCATTGTTTCAAACGTCCAGATGGAACTCTAGAAACAAATAATATGGAAAATTGTAAGCTCCTAGCAAATTACTTCAAAGACCTTCTAATTGTGAAAACCCTAAAGGACAGCTTACCTTTGAAAAATCCACTCCAAATCCAGATTCAGAACCTCCCACTTTAGAAGAAATCCAACAAATAATCCGAGGGCTTAAAAATAACAAGGCCCCAGGGGAAGATGGCATAATTGCTGAAATGTGGAAAATAGGTGGTATGAGTCTTGCTCAAAAAATTCATATGATTATTAAAAACACCTGGGTCAAAGAAAAAATCCCTGAAGACTGGAAATGTGTACTAATTCACCCACTTCACAAAAAAGGGGATAAAACTGACATCAATAACTACAGAGGAATTTCCTTGTTACCAATTACTTACAGAATACTATCCAAGGCACTTCTCGTGAGACTTGAAACACAAATTGATCTTATTGGCGAGTATCAGGCAGGATTTAGAAAAGGCAGGTCATGTGCAGAACAAATTTTAAATCTCAAAACCATCTTACAAATCCGTAAAAACCGTGAAACAGTAATCACCTTTGTAGGCTTTAAAAAAGCTTATGACTCTGTTGACAGACAAACACTTTTTAAGACGCTAGAAGAATACAAAGTAGACAGAAAAACCAGAGAATTAATCAAAAGACATTAACGGATACCATTTCAAAAGTAAGGTTCTTAGGTGAGGTGTCGGAACCTTTTATAATTAATTGGCACAGGAGTTCGACAAGGAGATGGACTATCACCTCTTTTATTCAATCTTGTTCTGGACAAAGTAATAAATACCTAGGAGAATGAAGTAAAAGGAATAACCATTGGCAGGCTACTCAGAAATAAACTTCACTTGCGGTGTTTGGCCTTTGCAGATGATCTGGCAATTCTCTCCAACAACAAGCAAGAGGCAGTCTATGCACTTGAAAAACTGCATGAAATTGCAGCTAAATGTGCTCTCAAAATATCATATGCTAAAACCCAATATATGGAAGGATCTTCACGGTACCAATATGGACAACCCTTAAAAACGCGATTTGGCAATATCTCTCAAGGAGCTAAATTCAGATATCTAGGAGAAATTATTCAACCAGCTGGATTAAATCATGAAGCAAACAAGGAGAGAATAACTAAATTCCAAAAAGCCTACAGAATCTCCTGGAACAGATACAACAAAAAGTCAATATCCCGAAATGCCAAGTTAAGACACTATAACACTGTAATCAAACCGGAGGCATTATACGCATCAGAAACCTTGATTATTGGAGGAAGATCATTGATTAAAGATATTGAAAAGCAAGAAAAGAAAATTATAAGAAAAATCTTTGGCCCTGTTTGTACCGGAGGAATTTGGATGAAAAGGAAATCAAACGAACTGTATCAGCATTCGGAAAAAATTTCAGACACATTCAGGAAAAGACGAATTAAATTCTACGGCCATATTATCAGAATGAGTAATAACAGACTAACAAAAAGAATTCTAAATCTAGCCCTTTCAATGAAAATTAAAAACAACTGGCTAATTGAAATTGAAAAGGATCTCCGGGAAATAGGAATAACAGACGACATCATACAGGACAGATGCCGATTTAGTAGCATGGTCAACAATCACCAGTTTTCCAACAGCCAGTATATCAGAAGAAGGAACCCTTGGACAGAAGAACGAAGGAAAGAACACAGCGAAAGGATGAAGAGGTTTTGGGAACAGAAGAAAAACACATCTGCTAAATAAGTTTACTCGCGCTTCTGAGTTGGGCACAACGATGAAAGAAGAAGAAATATCAAAACTGGTACTTAAAACACCTACATAAGCAAAAGTAATGAAACTGAAGGATTGTGATATTTTTCTGTGTCAAAATTATAGTTGTTTAGAAAAATCTTAATTAACATTATATTGTACAAAATTTTGATCAAATTCTACTAAATTTTGAAATTTAAACTGCCTGTTTTAGTTGTAAGATATTCTTAACACTCAGATTTTGCAATGAACTAGTAAATGTTATAGTAGTTTGTGCTTAGTACCAAGATGATGACATGCAAATAATAGCAAGTTGCATGATTCAAAATGCACATTAAATGAAGCTTTTTGGGGAGTGGAGGGGGGAAGAAGTGTCTTTAAAATTCAAGGAGCAGAGCAGAATACAGATCAAGCTAGTAGTAACATATTCCCCATTTCTACCCACAGAAAACATTAAATACACCATTCAGAATTTAAAAAAAATCAGGCATAAGTTTTCAAAAGTAATGTAAGTGTTCAAAATATTTTCATTTTATAAGCAATGAGAAAACCTCTTGCGCCATTAATGTGTTACATAAGACTGGAGGTTTTCTGAATGTTGAATATGAATAACTAACTGAGTGAGTAGATGAATCAGACATGATGTTTCGGCAGTTACAGTCTCTGCCAGAATTCTCAAATGTCAACACTTGACAATGACAGCAGATTATGACTGTAAAAACATCGTGTTTCAAATATGGACTCACTCTGTTAATTTCATGAAAGAATTTTATTCAAGGGAAGGTACAGATGTGTGGGTCACAAATTTTTAAGTGCTTTGGCACAGATCTTCTCTGTAAAAATAAGCACGTCTCACAAAAAATTAGGTCAATTGAGAAGGAATCTTTTCGATTTTGGACTGATGGATATCAATGGACCTCAAAAAATTAATTCAATTCCTAATATATGTTGGGGTGCAAACCTATAATTTTCGAGTTATCAAGGATTTTATGTGCCCATGGCGTAACTGAATTACCTGTGACTTTAAAGGTAATATGAAACGAGTGTTGTAGTCAAGGGATATCAGCATTGGCTCCCAGTTCTGCAGATCCCTGGTTGATCCTGCATGCTTTTCTAATTTTTATATCACAATATTTTCATAATATTTAAATTTTGTTTGAGAAATATAAGTATTTTATTATTTGATCTGCAAAAATAGATGACAATAATCAAATTTGCTGTTGTTTAGTTTTTCAGCATACATTTATAAAATATCTGTATCACACTGTGTGATTAAAGTTTATTGTAGATTTCAGTGGAACTTATCATAAAAACATGTCAAGAACAGTATCTCCTGGAACCATGCACAACACAATGGAAACTTAATCAAGACGGTGATGGTGGGAAGCAAATCTGGTTCACATATTAATTTGAATGCATAGTGTCCTGGAAAACTGGGGCAAACAACTGATCAAGGAGTGGTTTTTTAATACAATTCTTCACTTCCATGCAGTGAATCTCAGTTGTTCTATACTTTTGTCAATAGCAGTAAACATCACATGGCAGGTACAGTGGAGCTTATTTTGGAGGTATTGCTGACGTTGCAAGCTGGTGGATGCTGATCATTCATGAATAATTAATAGTACCATGTACATCAGCTTTGCCACACCATGAATTTACCAATAATTAGAAACTGTTTTTTTTTTTTTTTTTTTTTTTTTTACACATAGAATATCAAACTTATTGTTTTGTAGGACAAATGATAAAATACTTATATTTCTGATAAAATGTTGATATTATGATAATATTGTAAAACAAAAAACCCAGTATATGCAGAATTTAATAAGAATTCACAGATCCGGAAAACTACATTCACACCACTTGACTGCCACACTCACTTTTTATTACTGTTGAAGTAGAAGGTATTTCAGCTACCTAACAGACACATAAAATAATTGATATCTCAAAAACCATGGGTTTGCTACTCCCACATATATTAGTGATAGACCTTTAAAAAATCATTTAAGCTCTACTATGATCTTTGACCTTATTTTCTTTTTAAAATGGCTACTATATAAACAAACACCTGGACATTTATCCATTTATTTTGACACAGAAGATCTGTGACAAAGTGCATCAAAATTGGTGACCCACACTTCTGGATCTTCCCTTGCGAGCCCACACCACAGGTGTAAATCCACACTTACAAAAGCTGAAAAAGGTTGATTATATTCAATCATCTTGAGCCCAATGTCGGTAAGAGTTGGTTTCTCTATCCTTGTTTAAATTCATACTACTTTGTAGTACCTACTTAGTGTTTCATTATTACAATCTGTTTACACCCATTTAATATGCACAGCCAAATGTTGATTACTTAACAGGATGTGTGAATGGAGAGTAATGGTCATGCACCATTTAGTGTGTGGAACTGATAAAAATATAGGTAAAATTGCATTATCTTTACATTTTATTCTTAAAACATTAATTATTAAATTACAATAACAATGCAGTTACCCCTCTGTTCTCTGCAATAAACAATTTAACATAACTACACTACAGATCTGTTCCTTGAACACTTTGCAGTGATACTGAAAATATTGATTTCCAAAATAAAGTTATCTTTCACATTTATATTACTGAAATTGGATATTCACATTTCAGAATTCTTATAACTGCATCTCATTCACAATAATATTTAATATTTATCTTCTTCAGAATTATTGATGCATGTTTGATGGTGTGATCAAAGAACATTTAACCAGTCCAGAAGAATTACAATATCTCCAGTATGTCACCAGTGCTGTTGTAGATACAATAAACAATGGTTTTAAGCTGACGAGGAACAGATCATAACTGCTTCTTCCTAGTTGAACCAGTGGAAGCGAGAGCCATATTTAGCTGGAGGTCTTGGATAATCTTCTGGTAAGTGCGGAGTAGCATCTGGATATATAGCTGGCTTTGGTGGTTCTGGTTTAGGCCGTTTTGTATCTTGAACTTTAACTTCACAGAAATAACCAAATGAAGGTCTCTCTAAGTTTAGATTGTCCAGCATACATTTGTCGAACACACCTTGGGTCTTTCGGCAACTGCACAGAAATAAACACAACCTAAGAACGATATAAATACATAATTTACAGTTAATATTTCTGCTTTCCGCATGTGTACAATAATAACACTTGAAGTTGTACGAAGTGACTAAAACCCATTAAAGTGACTCTTGCAACAGACTCATAAACTAGTAGCTCAAAGTGTACCAAATTTACCTCAAGATGTTGATGTATTTTTCAAGACTCTGATATTTAACTTATTACAATTGACATAATTTTAAAACTCAGATTTTTTATGAGGGGTGGGAGGGTTAGGTACTAACAGAAAATTTAGCTCATAATCTTAATGCTATTATGTGCAAACAAATTAAAACACATTAATTTCTTTCTAATATTTGAACATATTCCGGGTTTTAACATACATTAGCATACGTTGCACATTCTTAGTATTTGCAGTAAAAATGCTAAGATTTCATTGTTTGATACAACATTAATTTCTGGAGGGATGTCTGCCATGTCATGTGATAAAACATTTATCCCCTGTGTAGTGATTTTCTCATAAGGCAATGTTTACAGCTGCTTGGCAGTAAATACATTTAATACTTGCAGACTAATGTTCATAAAATAGGCTCTTTTTTCAAACTTTATTGTTGGTTCTTAACTATCTGCAGTCGACACCTTTGTAATGAAGGAAAATTAACTCTTAGACTAAAAGATTCATTATTATGATGGAAGATCTTAGTTCACTCTTTGATAAAAATAAAGTCCGTTTTCAAACTTTCCAATCACTATCAATATTAGCAAAAGTTAAACTTGACCAATTTAATATGAATTCAGATCTTCTTCATTAAAAATTGCAAGTGTGACAGTTGCTTATCCAACAGTCAAACAATCATGTACATGCACTAACAAAGGCAGTTCTTGACTATGCCTGCTGTAACTAGAATTAATTAACTTGGCTTGTAATGTTCTTAAAATACTACTTTAACCCTTCTTCTCAAATGAAAAGTTTCCTCCCTACATCTTTACTGTGATGTTAATAGTGTTCATATTTTTTAAGCAGTTTCAATACCAAAATCACCTAACAGACACAGACATGCTTAGTGCAAAGCTAACCTCATACTGACTATTGTACCCTCTAGTGTCTATTTATAGGATCCGTCAACCCTCCCACATCGTAAACAATGTTGGCGACAGATCTCAATTTTTTTTTAATACCCTTAGCATTCTTGTAAACAAACATAAAATTTATCTACTCATCTCCTCAAATTTGAAAATCTTTTCTGTAATGTTAACTAACTTCTTAATCATTTATTTTACTCTCTCTTGGTAATTTACTCCCTTCAAACTGACAACTGGCCTACCATCCCACATTAAGTTAAGCTGCTTACAGTTTCTCCAACTCAAACTAAGAAGATGATGATATACCCTGACCAATATAGCCAGCAGTTATTGCACCATCTTTTGAAACACTTAGAAATATAGCGATACGGTTCTTTATGAAATCATAGGAAACTATTGAAGATACTAAACCTATTGAATTCAATTGTGACCAAATTATTTAATTAAAAAGTCACCAATTTCAGTTATGTTGAGCCAAAACGAGTGAAACCGACTTAAAAATTGCATTTTTGTCATAAAAGACACTAAATGATACTGTAAATTACTTGTATAAATTTCTATACGCTTTCAAAGTTGTAAAGAAATTTTCAAAACAATTGGTACAAACATTTTACAAATCTTTTTACTCTGTTTCAGAAAACTGGTAATCAATCTAGTGTTGGTAACTTTTAAAAAATAGTTTTATACTAAAGCTGTTTAAAATGTTATAATGGCTAGCTGTTACCAGCTAGCAACTAGAATAGAATTTGATGTTTGGCTATCACAGTAACAGTACTGAACTGCATTGTACTACAAATACACTCGAGGCTCCTATTCAAAATTAGCATTAACATTCAAAATCATCCAGTGAAGGAGGATTCACTTCTACTTTATGAACTTAAAGAGCAATTATAAGAATATTTGAAATTTTATGGCAATTTTCAGAGCAGTAAAAGAATAAGATTTTAAATACCTATCTGATTAATGAGAGGAATGTAATGGAAAAGCTGGCAAGGATACAGGGAGCAAACAGATGCATTTTTTCAATGGAAAATGTTCATTCAAAGAGGGAGAAGAGCAGAGAAGAAGAAAAAATAGAAATGTAAGGGACTTCTACCAGCTATCTGATATAGTGGCAATAATAAAAGGACAAAGCCTAAGGCGGTATGGCCACAAAATGAGGACCCCATATAAGATGTAATAGAAGGATACTTTGAATAGAAGAGACCACATGGAAGACCAAGACTCGGGTAGCTGGATACAATAAAGAACGGTGCAAGAAAGGCAGACATCTCGGAGGAGGAAGAGTGGAGAAGACTAGATGGTGAGGCAATGGATTGGCCATAGTCTACTGCATTAAGCAAGTAAATTTTATCACTGCTTCAGTTTATGCACACTTGTCTCTAACCCAATTACCGTGCCTGAAATGGATTTCTGCTGCTTTACAAACCTTTTATACATAATGATGAATTAATCTGTCTCTGTTATGGTTCACTCCATGACACTGGAAGTGGTTGTTACGTAACTTTACTAAGCTAATTATCTAATAGTGCATACAAATCTCGTAGAGGGTAGTGAGAGTAGTCTCTATCTGGGAAAAACCTAAATTTTGTGATAGTTTTGCAGTTTGAAGCAGAAAGTGGAGAGCATCCCCACATTCACTAAGTGATTCCAAGAAAAGATCTAAAGTGTAATCACAATTTTCAATAAGCTGGTGTGGAATTTAATACCTGCTATCATCTTATCTACCTATGTCTAGTACGATGGAACCTTAACTTTCTTATCAAACCATTGACTATATTCATAAAAGTGACAGAAATTGACAAACTTGAAAGTGAACTGCATTACACAGGGACCAGAAGCTATATTACACATAAATAATTAATTCCCTCCTCCTCCAGACCTTAGTGGTTACCAGTTACACTTGTAAATTATATTCCAGAAACTAATCAAAGAAACTATACAGCTTGAATAGAAAGAAATGTATACAAAAAAATATTTCATAATTCAGAACAGCACTTACTATTTGTACTCTTGCATACTGCTTGATTTGTCGAGGCAATTGGCATACTGCGTAAACTCTTCATAGCAAGACTTCTTCACATTGCGGAAAAATTCTAAAGAACAACTTGTCACTTCCTTGCCTTCCTGTATACATTTGCGGGGATCTTTCGTTTCATTCCGACATAAAACAAATTCCTGTGTGACAAAAAGAGGCATATTTTCAACAATGATTCACAATAAAGAGTCAACAAGCCAATGTAGCCACACAAACATCACCAATATCCTATTTTATTATATTTTAAAAATGTGAACAGCAAACAGCTGTTATTCTTCTTTATAAATTTGAAAAAAAAAGTAAAAAGAAATTATTTATACTATGCAACAATCTAATAGTGGGTATTTGTTTCCTACCAAGCAAATCAGCTTTTGATGCATGAAAATGAGTGGCCTAGTCACCACTGCAGATCAAAAGATCCCCAGTTCAAGTCCTGGGCTCAGCTGATTTCTTTGGGATTTAAAATTTATATTCACATTTGACAAAGCTTTTTCATTGCCATATTGAAAGCACTGTCACTAGACAGCCAAACAACATTTCTGGGTCTTCCACCAATAGTCTTGCACAAAATTTATTTTTAATCAATTACAATTTTTCTGATTTTATTCACGAGTACTTGTATCAAAAGAATTTTCTTGCAAGCACATCTTATCTACAAAATCATTAGAACATACAAACAAAATACTTCCATGAACAGCCCCTCCTACAACCTTGCATGATGCTTTACATAACACTTTCTTTTCTTGAATATGCTTTCCATGAAGGAAAATAAAAACCTTAATTATTTTTTATAAATTTTATGTATTGTGCACACATACAAATCACCTGTATCTTTTTTAGATATAGTCTCCTCCATGCTCAATGCATGACAGCCAATGTTTCCAAAGTGCCTGAATTCCAATATAAAAAAATCTTTATCGAGATGACGCAACTGCCTGGTGCACCTTGTCATCAGATTGAAATTTCGCTCCAGAAAGTGCTTCTTTTGGGTGTCCAAACATACGGAAATCACTTGAGGCACGGTTAAACGAGTGGGGTGGAAGAGACAGACATTCTAACCGCATGTCTGCAAATTTTCCAACCATTGCATGAGCCGTAGGGGGCTGTGTGTTGTCATGTTGCAAAAGAACACCTGTTAATAGCAATCCATGTTGTTTTGTTCTAATGGTAGGCTGAACATGATTTTTGAGGAGAGCTGTGTATATATTACTGGTAACAGTGGTCCTTCCCAGTGTGTAATGATCCAAGAGGTCACCCTTTTTGTCCCAAAAGAGGGTCAAGCATAACCTTCCCTGCAGATGGCTGTGTTTGAAACTTGATTGGTTTTGGCAATGCCAAATGGCACCATTATTTGCTCACTCTCTTCATTTCAGGCATCACCATCATGGCACCACAGAAGTTCATCACACACATCAAAAATATTGCTGCTTCAATTCCAGAGTCAGCTGAAGGGGCACCCATCATGTAGACACCTTATGAATCCTGAGCACATTATGCATAATGTGATGTGCTGAACCAGGAATATTGTCTACAGCTGTTGCTACGTTGTCCAATGTCTCTCGGTGGTTTTCCAATACGATTCAACTGCTGCTGTGGTCAGGAGTAATGACACAATGTGCCTGGTCAGATCACAGAGCACCAGCTAAAGACATCACACAATTTGTGAACTTCCTAGACCATTCATACACTTGCTACTGTGACAAACAGGCATCCCCGTACTGTACCTTCATTCTGTGATAAATTTCTATAGGTTTTACACCTACACTTTGCAAAAATCTAATAACTGAATGCTGTTCTTCTCTGATGCACACTGCTAGTGGGGTGCCCATCTTTATACTGTGCTGTGCCGTTGCTTTTACATCTTTACTGTGCTGCCACTTATGGGAACATCTGGCAAATTGTTACAAACAGGTGTACCAACTTACAGCCCACTGATGCACACTTTCGATTTTTATATTACACTTTTAAAGTTCTTATTTGACTCTCCCTCATAACAACTATCATACCACTGAGGTCAAACTAAATCAGCCTACTGTTCTTAGTCTTGCATCTACCTTCTATTGTACAAAGGTAGTTCTATGGCACATTTTCAGGTCAATGGTAAATGCCAGTGCTGCAGATTCAGCCTCATATTATTTCTGGACACACAAAAATGTTTCCATCCCACAATGATTAATCATCATCAGCCAAGCTAATCATGAAATGAAGTGGTCACTTAGTTAAGAGTCCTTGTGAAAATTCCAATAATCTTCTCCAGGTAGAGGTGTTTTGGGCAATTCTTTGCTAAATAATTCCAGTGACCCTGGATATTGCCTTAACTCATTGGTCAGATGTCTTCCTTTAAGTCTCAGCTGGAGTCTTGCACTTCACTACTACACTGTTCTTGTGCAGCATTCATTATTTCTTCGAGCAACATGGACAGAACACTGTCACATCAGACGTCTGTAACCTTTGTAACTGCTCTGATTTCAGTTTTTCTCTTTTTGTCAACTCAGTTTGGACAATTTACATGTGTGGCATCATCAGAGTAATAACGGAATGTGAGAAAATTAGGATACAAAACCGTTGTCGGACAATTACTTGAATATATTGGTGTAGTAAGTTGACTACATTATAGAGTCAAATACAGGAGTTGAAGTATATTCCAACTATGACAATTATAGCTGTGTATGAAAATTACAGTAGAACACAATCACTTCTAATAAGATTACAAAGCTGGGTTGGAAGTAATTGCTAGACCGAAGGTGTATGGATAGAGTGTTGGGAATATGTCAAGCTTAAACTGGTGGTTGGATATTGCTATAAGAATTAGGTGTTATGTGGAAGGGAAGAGATTACCCTGTTTATAAACTCTTGATTGCAGGAACACAGGAGCAGGGACATTTTCTTTTGTAGGCCTGTGTGAGGGAGCCAAAGACTGAAATAACTTCAGAGGGGTATACTGATCAAACTTAAACACTGGAAAAATTCATAGAGAATATTCGTGAAATGCCAACATAGTTGTGTAAGGAAATTGCCACAATTGTATGTGCGCGATCACAATTAATTGCCATAAAACATTTCTTATCCCACTTGTAACATCACCATTGATGAAGTTAGTGGAGAAGTAAATAAAAGTAGTCTAGTCTCACTTTTTACAGCTTTGTGACAAATACTGTAATACAGCAATAATTAATCTATTGTTTGGACTTATCCGTTTATTAAAGTTCAATTTATTTCACGTGAAAACAATTTTTGTCACATAATCCAGAATAATTATATCCAGTTTGGATTTATTACAAATGTCAGATTAACAATAAAATTCAGATTCCAAACAGGGCCGGATTAAGACGGCGCGGGGTTGTAGCAAAAGCGAACAAGAGGCTTTTGGTTTGCTTTAGGTATTAAAGGATGTAAAATAAAATAGCACACTAACGAAACTACCTTTTGTGATTTAATGTGGGCAAATTTAGAGATAACAGTAGCCAAATCAATACTCTAAGTAAATCATTTTCTATATTCATTAAAGCCAGATCAATATGAAGCATAGGGGTGGGACCCGAAGTATTTGCTAATTCTTGCTATGTGGCTTATCCAGTACTGATTCTAAACAAATTCAATTATTTATATCAATACTAAAACTTCTTCTAACGATTTCTAATTGTGTGGTTACTTTTTAAAGCCATACTAGACTTTTTTCAGGAATATAATGATAAAACCAACGAAGTAGGTATTTCTTCAATTTCACCAAGTTACAATGCTAAATCATATTAGAAATAATTTGGCTCTAGGACAATTGTACTGAACAAACAAGGAATTGTCCAATCTATTTGAAACTTAGTACACACATTCCTTAGACAGTAATATTTGAGAAAAAGAGTGAGTTAAAGCCAACAAATATATACTAATGAAGTAAATGCAATCAAAATGTGGATAGATTACTAGGTTATCTCTGTTTATAGCAGGTATATTGTATTTCATAAGACATTATATGCTTGCACATTGCAGCCAATGTTTTATAATGGAAGGTGGTTGATATTTTTGGTAATGTATCTTCAAGTGCCTTCATAATTCTTGATATCTATATAAATGAAATGCTGTTCATTGGTAATCGCATCAACTGACAATGGCTGGGCCGATTTTGACATTTTTTAAATGTCTTTTTCGCAATGGTCTGAATAAGGTTTTGGAAGTAAGCAAAATTGGAAAATTTGCCCTGAGAATTCAGGAAAATCTGAACGTGCTTTTTCTATGGACCATTTTTTATTGTTAAAAGTAGTCTGAATATGATTTTTAGGGAAAGAAAAAGTGGGAAAGTTACTAGGAAAATTGGAAAACCTGGAAGTGTTTTCTCTGATGGATTTTTGTACAAATTAAAGACCATAACTCATGAGTCGAACAATGTATATGGGTAATCTTTTTGTTTTGTTTTGTTCCTTGTGTTCCTGGGATGGAAATAACTCAGATGTTTTTTATTGAAAAAAAAGACTGCAAGATCTGGAGAAAAATCTGGAAAAAAATTCATTCCATCCTAAATTAAAATAACCTTTGATTTTATTTTTGTGTTGTTTTGTGATCTGTCCAACAAATATATTTATTTTATTTCTATTCCACTGATATTGACTTATGACATGTGCTTGATTATATCAAACACGGTATTAACTCAATTATTCATGATAGCACCAAATCGTCTATGCACGGCACATTTAATCAAGAGTTGAAATGCGAAAAACAATACGATTGTGACGCATTGATAAAATCAGTTCGAGAGAATGTTCCACTGTTGAATCAGCAATAAAAATATGC
Organism: Vandiemenella viatica; assembly: GCA_031002005.1. NCBI lineage: Eukaryota > Metazoa > Arthropoda > Insecta > Orthoptera > Morabidae > Vandiemenella > Vandiemenella viatica. The sequence continues at coordinate 143,513,306 of JARYHS010013630.1, forward strand.
TAATGAAAGATGTGAACAATGTAACTAGAGTGAATTTCTTCCTGGATGCCTCCAGTGGAACTGAAAAAACTTTTTAGGATCTAATTGATTTTGGCAACAATTCACTTGCAGATAGAAATTGTACTTGCTTCATCAGGAATTGCAGCTACATTGTTGGAAGATAGTCAAAAAACTAATTCAGCATTCAAATTGCCATTGCATATGCAAATCAATGAAACTTCAACATGCAACCTTCCAAAGAACTGTGGGATTGCCAAAGTTCTGCAGCATCAAATTGATTGTTTGATACAATACAATACATTCATTTTCCATTGATCCCAATATAAGAGACAGGCTCTGTGGGATGTGGAAAGCTGTCAATTTACAGATAATCAAGATATCAATGTATGATGGCACGATGCAAGATCTATGAAAGAATCAAAACCAGTTAGGTGGTGCAGTGATAAAAATGTAATTAAAACACCTTTAGAGTCATCGTGATTTCAAATTTAATGGAAGAAAATAAATCATCTGGTTAACATGAAATTCTGACTTAATTTATGACTTAAATTTTGGAACAAAACCACATGGCTCCAAGTCGATCACATTCCAGACACGTCACATATTTCCTAAGTTTCAGTGATGTACTGCCAATGTAAAACTTCCCATTTGCACAATTCTGAATGTACTCCTCTTCAAATTGAATAATTGTGGACACAATCGTTAATAAATACAATGGTCACACAGAACTATGTATTTTTCTCATTTTTTCCTCGTTTCCACAGCTTTTCACAAATAATTTTATTGAAATTTGGAAACGATAATGTCTTTCGGGTCAACTATTTGTTACTATTTATCCCATCAGGACAGCTTAGTCACAAGTAGTTAGATTGAAATACAGCCTGGACCAGCAACTCCATGCTCTTTCTTCAACATAAGGCATTATGTCATCGTCATCAAAGATGTTTGCAAATAGCTGCTAATGATCAGTCAGTTATAGTAACTTTCATGCAACATTAAGTCTAAGCTATATCTTTTCTTTGCTTTCAAAGTGTGTCTCTCAATATGCAATTATTCTCTTTTTAAATCTAGTTTACATTGATCATGTGATTTTATTCAAGTAGATTACATGGTAGGATAAAAGCTTTGTCTGTTAAGTCATTTGATAGCTGAATAAAATACATTTTGCTACTTCAAATCAGATGCACAGAAGAACTAAAATATCATTTGATCTTTGTGTATAACATTAAATCAACTGGCACATATGTCCAAGGGACATTCTAATGCATGCAATATATGACAGTAATCACTGCAGATGTCCAACTGAATATTAGTGTTAAGAAAACATTAATGTTTATGCATACTTGTCAAAACTAATTTTCTACGAAACACTGTAATTGTAACAAGAGTTGTTTTGGATACAAGCAGAGTCTTTCCTGTTATAGACAACTCATTGCAAAAGTGATACAGATAGCTTTCTGATTAAATTAAGCAGCCATGGGAAAATCAAGGGGGAAAAATTGATATTTTTTGTCTATTATTGTTGTTATTATTATGTGACCGCTGGCTACAGTCCTTATGAAAGCGTCACAGAACTGATTAGTAGACTAGGCTGGGAGTCTCTGGTAGATAGACGATGCATGTTTCATTTAAACTTATTGGTAAACATGTGTACTCCCACTTTCACTTACGAGTGTAGTGAAATACTTCTTCCACCAACCTATTTGAGCTGGAATGACAGGAAAGATAAGATTAGAGAAATAAGGTGCCGCACTGATTCTTATATGAATTCTTTTTCCCTCGTACCATTAGGGATTGGAATGCACAAGAAAGAGATTAGCTTTGGTGCTGAGCACCCTCTGCCACCCACAATTTTGTGAATTGCAGAGTATATATGTAGATGTGTGGTGAATTCTCCCAATAAATGGAAAACGTTAAGCAAATGATCCAATCAAGTTTTCTTTGGGTTCCTCTTGTTGTTCCAATATGTTTCCATTCCTACCGAGAAAGCTTGTATGCATTCTTCTGTCCACTTTGGTCTGTACTGTTTTTGTTTTGTTTGTCTATTATTATTATTTCAAATACTGGCTTTATGTGTCATCGATGCCAAGGTAATTAGAGGCGAGGAAACATTGTGCGCAAGGAATGGGAATGAATTTGGGCATGAGCTTTTGAAGGAACCATCCCAGCATTCGCCTGAAGTGATCTGGGGGTACAATGAAAGACCAAAATCTGGATGGGTATTTGAAACCATGTTCCCCTGACTGCAAGGCCAGAGCACATTCAGTGAGAAGAATAGTTTAATTCATTATCATAATATCACTGCGAGTTGAAAACAAAAATAAACTTTTTTCTTAAAACATTAGATCTGCAGCAATTAAGTATAGAAAACTACTTAAAAGATCATATGCTACATCATATTTTTATAATGCAATAAATTTGTGAAAGGTTCACCATCAGAAATTGTAAATGACAAACATGACAGCATAGCTTAGTGTAGGGATACTCTTGCAACACAGTAGGCATCATTAACAATCAGTAATATTGAACTATATAATACTGCTAAGAATATTTAATTTCACACCAATGCTTTTAGATAAAGGTAACATAGTAATTTTAAATGAAAGTCAACCCAGTAGTTAAAATAAGGGACAAGTTTCCATTGCAATACAATGATTGTGCCATTGCGCGTGTTTTAATCCAGTTGCAGTTCATATTAAAGATGTATAATGAAATTGTGATAATTTATGCTATGATAATTAGGAACCCTCATTTAGAAAATGTTGCTAATACTCGAAATGTAGTTCCGATCAATATTAGCAGACATGATGGTTAGGCTGCAATGCTGCCTGGATCAGAATGTTCTTGTTGCAATATAAGGCAGGAGGAATTTAGTTATTGTTTTTAATAAATAATCTGCTTTCATAAGAGCCATGTTAGTGTCAACGTGTCTAGCGATGTAAACTACTCCCAAAAAGTCACCATAAATGTCATATTTTTTAATACCAAACCTATTATAGTACGAAAATTATTAGTCCATGCATCATACTAACCTATTTGTTTAAAAACTGCAGTTCTTCATTTGATACCTCTATTTTTTTTAAAGAACATTAGTATCATGAATGTCTAAATAACTACCTTGTTATAATTGCAACAAAGCAAGTCTAAAAATAACACAAGTACATGACCACAATTTCACATGCACTTTGCAAAGTCAGTCTCTTATATTGGGATCTATGGAAAATTAATGTATTGTATTGCATGGTATAAGGTACTATTAGACCAAAAATGGGCAATAAATGCAACAACAGGAAATTGTCAAGTTCTTTTTTCTCTCTCTAAAAAATGTTTAACTCTGCTATTAGATGAATTATTCCCTATAATTGCAGTTTAATTCATGAGATCATGTTTGCAAATTCTGCAGTGCTCTATTTATTAGAATTATATATTTGCAGCACAGCTGAAATTGTGTATCTCCTAAAGAAAGAAATTGTGTACCTCCTAAAGAAATACGAAAGAATTGGTTTAATTCTAGATGGGGATACCGCTGCCTCGCGACTGTTACCGTGACGTGAATTAAACCAAAGAATTTTAGTTTTAATACCTAACCTATTCCATCAATTTATGCATGCATGGACCTTTAATTATCTGTAAACATATGACATAGTGGTATGTTGCTGTCATCAAATCGATATTTCCCATCAAACAATAATATTTGTACTAGCCAGCAGCAAAACACTCACATTATTCTGTGATTCACAATATTTTCCCAAATGAAATGCTCCGGCCTTTAGCGCTGGGGTACCTAAGTCAACTTCCTGTACAGTTAACTCCTCTTCCGTTGGTAAGAAGGTATTTGTTGTGATAACCATTTCAATTAATTCGTTGCAGGAAATATAATAGGCCAGAAACCTAACCTGAAACAAGACTCCCTTCTTATTTTCGTAAATTTCTGAACAGCTGTAGCACTAACCAGCGATTATAACTACTATTCCATTATGACCAACATCACCAACGAAATGATAATGACTGTGTGTGGTAGCCTTGTACCCTGCACTGTTGGTACAGAGTACTCTATTTACGTGTTTTCCTAATTCTTGATTTTGTAAACATGTATGTATTTATTTGAGAAATTTCCTGCTGATGTAAAATTATTGGTTTATGTTTAATTATCCTGTAAATTTGTTTATATGTACAATACTTTACTCAGTTTTTTTTTTTTTTAACTTTCATAAGTGATAAAATAGTTGTTATCCACATTAGCACTAAATAGTATCGACCTACCATCTTAAGTTTGTTTCGAAATGCATTAGCTTAAGTTTTATTCATTGGTTCTTAAGTAGTTTAATTACGTAGTCGTTTTTCATAAAACTTCAATCAAATTAAATATATATAACAATTCAACAGTTAGTCGAGTATAGCGCCTATCATATTTAGTAAAAAACGTTAAAAATATAGTATAAACTTTATAAGACTACTTTATCAAATAAATTTAAGGTTTGTTTAGAAGATGGTTGAGGTACCTATTTGGGAAAATCTTGACTGGAAACTGTGGCGCCTGTCGTAGGTACGTTGCGAAGGGGATGGGTTGTAGTTGGTGTAAGAAGTGGTTTCACTGGGCATGTGGGGAAGAGGAAACGGGGGAAATAAATGAGGCTCTCCCATGGTTTTGTTCACTGTGTCTTAGGGATGATAGGATGTGGGAGATGGGCGAAACGATTAGGGAGTTGCGTGAAAGGATCAGGGTTCTTGAGGCTGGTCCTGTGGAGGCTCAGCCTCTGCAGGCGTGGTCTGTGGTGGCCTCGCCTGTGGAGGTACAGCCTGTGGACGCTCAGACTGCACAGGCACAGCCTGTGGGGGCTGAGCTTGTCGAGGCTCAAGCTGTAGAGGCAGAAAGTAGAGATAGAGGGTTGGAGGAAGTTGATAAGGATGGGTGGGAGCTGGTAACAAGTCGTAGGAGAATCATGGTTAACAGGATGAACAAGCCAGACACTTCAGTAATTGTGGGAAAAATAGGTTTGACCTGTTGCCAGAGTCAGAAGGAGAAGAGCCTCATGTAGATGTAGGAGTAGGAGTAGGTAAGATGCAGCAGACCTTTAGGAATAAGAGCGTGCAGGGCAAGAATAGGAAAAAAAGGGTTCTGCTGCTAGGTAGTAGCCATGGGAGAGGTGTAGGCCCTCTTCTGCAGGATCAGTTAGGTACAGGATATCAGGACAAGTTTTTTCAAACCTAGTGCCACATTAGGCCAGGTAATAGAGGATATAGGTTCCCTTTGTAGGAGTTTCACTAAGGATACTAGAGTGATAATGGGAGATGCGGGAAATAGTATTGATAGAAATGCGAGTTATAGTATAGAGAGTGACCTGAGGAAGGTGGTGAAGGAGGCACAGCATACCAGGGTGGAGCTCATGCAGGTCCTAAGTCGCCATGACCGGCCACAATTGAACTATGCTGTGAGGCGGGTTAATGTGGAAACGGAAGTGCTACTTGGGAAAGGCATTAGTTCTGTGTTGGGGGTTGTGCCTTTGAACACCATTGGTAGGTGGGGTTTCACTAGGCATGGCCTAAACCTAAATAGAAGGGGGAAGGAAGTACTTTCTGAGTTGTTAGCTAAAGCAGTAAGGGAGCCCATTTCCAGTGATGATGGGGTCAGGACTGTGCCTTTTTTAGGTTAGGGGCTGCTGGTGAAGGGACAGAAATAGATTATCAAAATGATACTGATTGTAGATTCGTGATGGGGAAAGTCACTGATATTAAAGAAATTGATGAAATGGCTGAAACAATAACTGACTGCGGTCAAAGTGGGAAAGTGGAGATGAATTCTGAAAATGTAAAGCCAGTAGTAAGGGTGTTAATGGTACACTGTAGAAGTATAATGAACAAAGTAATCGAATTTGCAAACTTAATAGAGATGCACGAACCACAAGTAATAATTGGGGTAGAGAGTTGGTTAAAAGAAGAAGTACTAGACAGTGAGGTTTTTACTGATGGTTACAGAGTGTACCGCAGAGATAGAGGAGCAATTGGTGGAGGAGTCTTCATTCTAGTTAGCAAAAACTACCACAGTTCACTGGCGTTCATAGATCAAGACCATGAGTTACTTGGGGTAGATTTCTGGGGCAATAAAAAAGAAAAAATCAGAGTGTTGGCTGTTTACCGCAGTGGAAGAATGACAGAAGAGAATGAGGCTCTTGGGGAGAAATTAAATTCATACTCAGATTTCAGAGGTGAGAATAGAATGATCATCTTCGGCGGGGATTTAAATTTACCAGGTGTAAACTGGGAAGGGAATAAGATAAATAACACAAGGGAACAAAGATTTGCAAATATATTAATAAGGGTAAGGAGGATTTACACAAGTGGTTGAGCAAAACACTAGGGGACAAAATATTTTGGATATATTTCTAATTAAGCCCGATGAAAACCTTTTGAGGTATCAAGTAACTGAAGGAATAAGTGATCATGAAGCAGTTCTGATGGATATTAGAGGATTCAGTATACCAGCAGCCAAAATTGAAGGAGGAAATAGGTACAATTATAAAAAGACACAGGTTTCAAATTTGAAGAGATATTTCAGAGAACAATTCAGCAAATGGAAGGAAGGCTCTGATACAGTAGCGTCAAGGTGGGAAGAGTTCAAGGAGATAATAAGAAAGGGGGAAGAAAAATTTATTCCAAAGCAGAAAATAAAGAGAAGTAGAGAACCTATATACTATAATAGGGAAGTGAGAAGGTTAAAGAGGTTGTTAAGAAAAGAACATAACAGAGTTAAGAGACAGCAGGGTAGTAGGGAATATTTAAAACAACTAAACAAGAACTTAATAACAGCAAAGAAAATGACTAAAGATAGGTTTATGAAGAGTATTGTCAGTGCAGGAGGACCATTGACTGATGCATCTAGAAATTTCTATGGCTATATCAGGAAACTGAAGGGAAGGGAGGGTGTAGAGACACTAATAGATAAGGATGAAGAAGAAGTTACTGACGATTTGAAAAAGGCCGAGATTTTAAGTAACTGGTTCAGTGAAAGCATTAGGGACAATGAATCAGAAACAGGAGGGTCTAATTCGGCCAACGAGCTTAACAACACAATTAGAAATGACGATAGTAAAAAATTTGATATCTATCCTGAGGTAATCATGAAGGAAATAAGAAAGCTGAAAAAAAAAAAAAAATAAAGGGGCTGGTGAAGATAATATTACTACAGATATCTTAAAGACAGCCGGATGTGACATTGTACCTTATCTTGAAATATTATTTAAATTGAGTCTAGACACTTGCTGCTTACCACAGGACTGGAAAAGTGCAATAGTAGTACCGGTACATATGGGAGGGGTGAGAAATAGAGTTGAGAATTACAGGCCAATCAGTTTGACATCAGTGGTAGGTAAATTAATGGAGAGATTGATATGCAACCACATCAGAAATATATGTGAGGAACGTAAGTGGTTTTCAAGCAGGCAACATGGTTTCAGGCAAGGATATTCATGCGAATCTCAGTTGGTGGGATATATGCATGAAATTTCAGATGAAATGGACAAGGGAGGCCAAATTGATAGTGTAGCACTAGATCTGTCTAAGGCGTGAAATATTGCCTTTCCTTACTCTAATGTTTTTCCAATTTTTTGAAGCATTCAAGAATGGAAGGTCAAACAGTTTCCTGAACAGAGATAAATTTTATAAAAATTATAGTTCTATTTCTGGGCAAAAAATAAATACAATATAATACATTTATTTCCCATAGATAGATCCCCGTATAAGAGACTGGATCTGTGTGAAGTGGAATTACAGATAAAAATTGCATGACAACGTAGTTCAATACACCAAAAGATGTACATTCACAACATATATGGTACATTAACTATGTCAACTATAATTTACACAAACTACTAGCAATTATTTTGTAGATATGTAAGAAATAAATTCTTCGACGGAGCAGAAGGAGTTGTCAATTAAAATTTATTATTTTTTTTTCTGAATTTAATTCGACCATCTGCTAGATATTTAAGTGTTGGGAAGTTATTGAAGATATTTTATTACTTGTATGAAACAGAGTATAATTTGTGAGTACAAAGGACATTAAAATGCATATATACCCGGCCAGCAATGTTAAAATCCCTAACTTCGAAGTTGTACAGATACGCCTACATATAATTGTTACTACTCCCTTATGGGCTCTGAAAACTTTGTCTCTATAAGTAAAGTCGACCATGAATATAATTGCATGTGACATTAAAGAGGGAAAATAAGCAAAATAAACTATATTCGTATATGGAGATCATCTATAGCTGAAATTGTACGAATTACAAATGTGGCTGCACCCAATCGCTTCAGGAATAGGTATGCCGGGGTGAGGGGGGGGGGGCTCTTTAGGGCGCGTCAACGTCGAGGTTATTAGCGGTTAGGTATGTAAAATATAATTTAATTTAGCTTCTCATTACTGTAGAACAAACTTGGAGAAAGGAGAAGTTGTCACTTATATTAGAATTGATTATAGTTTTGATGATATAAATATCAGCTAATATTGTTTTGCTCAACATTTTGAAGCTTGTGCTTCGTTGCTAAATTTTTCAGTAATGAAATTTTCATAACAGTAGCTGTATACTGAGCATCCTCTGGAAACTTTTCTATTTTTCAACCAATTTGAACTCGTATCAACATTTTTAAGCAGAAAAGTAGTTATTATAGTGTTATGTGGTGATTTTAATGCAGATTTTTAAAATCACTAGCCATGTAAAGTCATGTTGGAATCGTTAGTCAGTTGATTCAATTTAACTCAGATAGTTAATTTTTGCACTTGAATAATACTCACGCAGGTACAGATAATGTTTTCATAGATACCTCAAATTTTAGTTATACAATCAAGCCATCTATTAATGTAATTTCGGGTTATAACGCCCATTTATTAAACTTGATTCGTAATGTTTTCAAATTTCATCTAGTAATAAATGATTAACTAGTTACTTGTTTTAAAAAGTACCTTAATACCAAAAACTGGAAACATGTTTACAGTGAAAAATGAATGGCTGAAAAATAAAACATTTTCAGTAGCATTGTATTAAATTACTGTGAAAGTTGTTTCCCAATGAAAAGGCGTCGTGCACCTCAAAAAGAACAAAAATCATGGATAACTGTGGGCTTTAGAACATCATGAATTTGTAAAAGGAAGTTATATATTGCCTCTAGCAACAGTCACATTGCTAATGTTAATATACATTACAATCAGTATTGAAAGATACTGAAAAAGGTTATTAAATTACCTAAAAGTATGCAGTGCAAAGATAAAATCAATTACTCTGAAAATAAAATTAAAACAACTTGAGAGATTTTAAAAAAGGAAACAGACAAAAATAATCATTCCAATTACTTTGAAAATAAAATTTAGACAATATGGGATATTGTAAAAAAAGAAATATGGAAAAATTATTAAGCCAGTAATGATGGTTCTATCAAAGAAAATTCAGTAGACTCTGATTTTTCAGTTGCTGATATATTTAATACACATTTGTTATCTGTTTGATGGTATATTGAAAGCTATTAGCTCAGTGACACATAGTATGTTTTTCGTCAATACAGGCTTCCAAATTTGATACTATGTCTGTAAATTTAGCTACTCCAGAAGAAATATAATAATTTATCACGTCTCTTAAGAGCAAATACACGAGTTGTTATAATGGAATTACCAACAGATTAATGAAACTGTGTTTCACAGAATTAAGGAATGTACTTAGTTATCTTTTTAATATATCTTCATTTGAGGGTACCTTCGTTCTGGGAAAGATTTGAATGTGCTGTAGTTAAACCACTCTTTAAAAAGGGGGATAAGTCAGTTGCTTCAAATTCCTATTTCATTACTAATAACCTTCTCCAAAGTTTTTGAGAAAGCAATGTAAAATAAAGTTGAAGTGTACACCTCTTGTTAAGAATTAAACTACTATTTGTTTGTATAAATTATCAATAAAACATTAATGATTGAAATTGCTGATTTGAGAAATCGGGTTGTTGCTTAACATATAGACAACACCGTAGCATCTGCTTTTGATATTATCATACATTTATTAAAAAATTATTCTTCATCATATGTTATCTTGAAAATGGGTTCATTTACATCAGCTCTCAACGTTTGTGTAGGTCTGTTCATTAAGCTCAGTGGTACAATGAGATTTTTTCTAGGGCGACACTGGGTTGATCGATATGATAACGATTTGCGGTGATCACCATATCAGTGGAGTTATCATTAAGCGAAGGCGCCGAGTATGTTGCCTGCAGCCGTCTGACGCGATGGTTTCCTTTCCAGCTGGCTGTTGGTGTCCACGTTCACTCGGATAACGACATGGAAAACTACCATATGAGAAGTGTCTGTGAGGAACGTAAGTGGTTTTCAAGTCCGCAACATGGCTTTAGACAAGGATACTCATGCTAATCTCAGTTAATAGGCGATATGCAAGATATTTCTGATGAAATGGACAGGGGAGGTAAAGTTGATAATGTAGCACTAGATCTTTCAAAAGACTTTGACAGAGTAAGCCATAAAATGATGCTAAATAAGGTAAAAAATATTGTAGTTGATAAAAAGGTGATTTACTGGATAGAAGAATACTTACAAGGTAGAAAGCAAAAAGTTAGGGTAGGAAATGTAGTATCAAAAGAAGTAGGAGTGAACATGGGAGTCCCACAGGGTAGTGTATTGGGACCACTGTTATTCGTTATTCTAATGAATGATTGTGTTAATGGTTTACTGTCAGAAGTTAGATTGTTTGCAGATGACATTATGTTATATAAAAGTATCAAAACAATAGAAGACTGTAAACAGCTGCAGGGTGATATGGATAGGATAACTAGATGGGGGACTCAACATGGGATAAATGCAGAGAAGAGTCAGCTTATTTGGTACACAGATAAAAATCTAAAGGTTATTGAAGACTCGAAATGAAAATGGCATTTCATTTTGATACGAACCATAATGCCACAGTCCGACGAACTCTTTCACCGTTAACTGTGAAGTGGAAACACGAAGGAACAGTGACAACTAAACCAAGATGAGACAATGAGTGGCGTAGGAAGTTCAGCCACGTGCGAACTCAATCACCCGCTCATTTTCTCCCGTTGACTTCGACGAGGCACTTTCTAATATGTTTCCATTCTCATGGCGGCTGTGCACCGACTAAGCGTGAAGTAACATTGACTTATTATGGTTCCACTGTCCTACACATATTCCGATTTTGGGGTGATGAAATTTTCATGAACAGTCATAGCTAATTCCCAACTGCAAATTCAGAGTTTAAGAAAACTATATCGTCGTGGGTGAATGGTTATCGTTCTGGCCTCGCATTCGGGAGGACGTGGGTTCGAATCCCCGTCCGCTCATCCATGGGTTTTCCATGGTTTCCCCAAACACTCCAGGCGAATTCAGGGATGCTTCCTTCAAAAAGGCCATGACCAAATAACTACCCGTTCCATGTCCCCATTCCCATCTCGCCTATAATGATCTAAATACTTAAAAAAGGTGAAACAATTTAAGTTAAAATTTGTGTAAGGCAAAATTAGATGGGTATAGGAACAAGGATAAATGAGTGTGTAGGGAAATTGCCAACGGAGCGTGCGCTCCATCGCAATTAAATGTACGTATAGTCTTTGATGTTATTTCTGGCCGCCGCTGAAAAATTCTATCACTCTTATTTTGCACAATCTGGCATCAATGTCATCCCAGGCAACAGTAACGCAATACTGGCTCCGCCTCCTCGCAATTTCATTGGTGGATATTTTATTCAGAGCCATCTATACTGCAGATTTTTCATTTCCTTAAGTCAATGCATGAAACAATTGGCTAACAGGTAGGAATTAAGCTCCTCCCACTGACGATTCTTATTGGCAGAACAGTTCATCAACCTTCCATTACATTTCTATAATACTTTACCAAAATTCAGATCTTCCAAACGTATCCCAAAACTTGTAATTAACGGGATTGCATTAAAGTGAGGCAGGAAACAGGCTCGATGCTATATATTACTACAGTTGATTGGCATAAAACTATAGCGATAAGATTTTTACACTCATTTTGATAATTCCTTTGGATAATATTTCACTCATATATCTGGTCAGTCCAAAAACCAAGGGATAATCATGTTCCATGAGGTAGAAATTTTAGTACTACGAAACTACAGATACAAGAAATTATTTCGGAAGTGTCTCTCTCCAAGATGGATTGAATGAAACAGTCTTCCTTCGCTGCGTTGTATACACCTCTACGAGGAAAGTAGCACCGAGCGTGCAGTGGTCCTCTGGTTAGCGTTCTGGGTTGCTGAGCGAGCGGTTCCGCGTTCAATTCCAAGTAGTTCTAATTTTTTTTTTTTTATTTATTTATTTAGAAATTTATCTTTACTTGTATTTTCTTTTTAAGCGTACCGAAACTGCACATTGCTTATGAGTACCTAAGGTATCCATGATTATTTCCTAACTGCGTCAGGAAATAAGATAAACATCTGCGAAACTACCCAATGTTTCGTAACTAATAGCCGACGTAAGCATGAAAGATTTGTGGCGGCAGAACTGACGAAAATCTACACGGGTATCAAGCCGCGCCGAAATCATATCATCTGTCCCTTTTAAAACGACACACATGTTTCCAAAATAATTATTTCACAGTAGAACGATCATCGCGTTTCAGAAAGAAATAATTTACAAGAGGAATTATTGCTCTCTTTGTAGGTGGACGATAATGATTATGCACTATATAAATAAATGAGAGTTAATCGCGTAGAACTAAATATTAGCACAGCAACAAATCAAACGACCATTGTCACTAAAAAATTTACAACCAGATTATTATCGTAGGACAAAAATAAATTCTTTTATAATTGGTATAAGTAATTAAAGTTAATTTAGAATCGGGCTTAAAGACAGGGAGTTCTTAAATTACCGTTTTTCCCGTTTTCTACAAGTGCTGTTAGTTGTTTCTGACACTATTACTTCATGATCTTTACAGCATTGGGGTTTATTAAATACTGGGGCTAAATGCTCACTACTTAACAGGGCGTGAAATTGCCTGCGTTATTATTTGTTTGGAATAACATATATAAATACATGCATTTGGCGAATGATTGTTCGCGTGATTGTTCTTTAGTCTCCGGTATAAAGTGGACGCTCAAGTTTTGTCACCCGTCACCCGTCATAATCGACTCCATAATCGCCTAGGTCTCAAGGATTGAGACTAATACAGTCTACCGGTAAAGTAAGGTTGATAATTTCTAAAGACCAAAAGACCGAGCGTGGCGTGTGAGCGGTATCGCTCTGGCTCCAGGCAAATGCTGGGATGATTCTTATAGAAGGCCATGGCCGTCCCTTCTTTAATAAACTCAACATCGATGAAACGTAAAGCAATAAACAAAAAAATAAGGATAGGGAGGAAGTATTGTTAATAGATTTCAAGCCAGCTGCGACCTCCTCAATAAATTTAACCAGCTCTTTTTTTTTAATACTTTTACGCCTCTTCGACATAGAGGTGATTATTGGCTGGATAGGAGTAGTGGCAAGGATTTCGGCCATGCCCTTGTAATACCCATTTCGGTATTCATATGGAGTGATTTGCTGAAACCTTGGAAACCACAAATCTGCATGGCCGAACTTGGATTCGAACATATGTCCTCCCGAATAAGAGACCAGAACGTAAACGATTTTTTAGACGACGCGCAGTCATTCACAGCACTGACAAACGCGTGTTACGAAATGGTAATGATGTAGAAAAATAGATATTTGTTCAACCTCTAAAACGGTAAATAATTAATTTGATTCTTTATCTATGAATGCTTGGGAGACGTTACTTTTTGTATTTCCCTCATGCAATTAACATGGATTCCCACCGTATTTTCAATTACCTGCTGTAAGTTGGATAATTGTGAAACCAACAAAAACTTTTGCCAAATGTGCTGCTCGTCTTAAATTATTACGTGTATTATTTACGCGTTATAGAGGTATTCTTCCTTGCAGAAGGAAGTAGGAAAGTTAAGACTATTTCCTGGTAAGCGTTGTCATATTTACTTTCTGCGATGTTGCCACGATATTCTGCCTAGTAGTAGCGTTGTAGCAATTTCCCTATACAAGAAATAGTGTCTCATAGCTGGACACACACATCGGCGAAATGAAAAATTATTTATGTTCCAGTCTCATCTAGTATATTTTCATTTAACTGATTACTTCTCTTGTAACAGTTCGATTCTTTATACAGATTACTATTGAATCACGGAATGTTGTATCTATATGTATATTTTTTCTTTGGTCATATAATTGATGAGGCACTAGATTCTGTAAGTCCAGGTGTCTGAGTGGTAACGCACTGGGTGTGTCAACGTGTTTGTTCTCGGTTCAAGCCCATGTGCTGTCATTTTTTTTTTTTATTCCTTATCTCCTTTTCGTTTGTTGCAAAATACATATCATATAAGTAAGTTTATATATGTTTCGTGGTCAATTGGAACAGTGGAAAAGAATCATAAAATTAATGTTTTGGCTGAAATGAGAAAGTGTCAACGCATCATGCGTCAGTAGGAACGGAAAGCCAGTTTTCCGATAAATTTAATTTAACCATTACGATTTGTGTCACTCAATATTACCATTTTTTTTTCTAGTGCTGATGGAAAAGGCGGGAGATTGATGATTGGGGTAATGATGGCTGTTTAAAAATAAACAAGGACCTAAATCAAACTAATGTGCGGTGTTTGTGGCTAATGTTCCTGTTGGACACAGTGGTATTAGCAAGCAAATCAGAATTGAAAATGTGAGTAGTTATTCTTACGAAAACAAAAAATCATAATTGACGAATAACATGCTAATGCGAGGTTCCGTATTTAACAAAATGCTGCTCCTACTAGTGCTCAGTAATGATATAATTGATGTATATCCTCAATATAATGACATTATAACCTTATTTCCGAAATCTGAAATTACAAGAAAGAAACAGGAAATTTGAGGAAGGAGGAAAGATAATGCCAGGCTGGTTATAAGTTGATGTTACCTTAGCTTCAGTCTCTGGTAATGCAGAGAGGATGGTACTGTAAGTGGCTCAGATTCGCGGATGCCATACTGATCCCGGAATCTAGTGCGTTGTCTCGCGGTTCCACGGTTTGTGTCAGGCCGCGGGCAAAAGTGGTTTTATGAGCGTTATGTTTTTCTTGTGTTGCTTGTACACGGGACAGTGAAAACAGATTATACACTTAATGAGAAGCAAAAGCTACACATGTCTGCATTTTCGTTGTTACTCTTTAGTAAAGTCATTATTAATGCAATGGCTCGGAAAAGATTAGTTTTTAAGCAATGTAAAAAAGAAAAAAAAGAAAAAAAAAAAGACGCCTTCGGTCTTTGAGAAAGGGATATTCCACATTCCTTTGAGCAATTTCGTAATTTTTTCTATTTAAACCGAAATTTTGATGACTGGATCGTGAATGTGAATTGAGTACTGTCTAATGTCGCTGCTAAATTTTACCCTTCATTCAATTCGTTCGGCTAGGAATTAATGTAAATATATGATTTTTAATTGTGTCTAAACATTACTGACAAATATTTTTAAAAGTGAGGCTCAAAATTTTTGATATTAATAGATCAGTCAAACATCCGTATAATTCAATCAATGAAACAATACAGTTTCTAATCAATCATTCAACCAAAATATTACTGGATTAATTTCCTATTCGTTTGCTGAATAGTAACGCAATCACGATTTAATTTAGAACTACTGGTATCTATATGTATTGACATATTAACCTGTTGTACGCTGAAGTGATGCTAAAGTCAAACACAATCCGTTTCAGAATACTGAAATGAGTAACAATCCAGTCTTACAGTACAAATCAGGATACTGGATGTAAATTCTTTTAGCCAAAGTTTCAAGCAAGTAGTTTGTTTCCTCATAGTTGTAGAAGAACGATAGTCAGGATATGGACGTCGTAACATCCACGAGGAAGAGGAGTGGATTTATAAATATCCTACGTTTCATTTATTCTAAGCTATCAGTTTCTAAATTTCTGAAAGATTTTGTCCCAAGATAAAAATCATAAAATTACAGATAGAAATAGTGACACTTATTTTGCGTAACGTTTTGGTAACAGATAAACTACTATGTTGTTAAGTAAAAATTGCGTGTCAGCTGCTAGATGCTATCTAGAGCCACACTGTTATTAATTATAAGGATTTATAGTTAATCTCTGTTACAATCTGCAAGTGATGTGTAGTAGAATAATCATGAGGAAGATGGGCTGTTTACACACAGCGTTAAACGCGCAGCATTCCCTTGACCGGATTGTACGGAATATCCATTCGCAAGATATTCCGACTGCTTTAAGAATTCATAATGATTAAACTTCTATCAATACTCGTACGTTTTGCTATTATTTTACTGTTGACAGTAACATCAAAATTACAACACCCAGAGCTCGAATAAAATCCGCAGTAGCTTACTTCGGAGAAGTGAGAAGTTAAGTAACGGAAAAGAAGCAATTGCTTTAGTTATTAAAGCGTCAGAATAAATATAACAAGCAATTAAGTCAGTATGCTGTTCTAATCTTTTACAGACCTAGGCGATAATGGAGTCGATTATGACGGGTGACGGGTGACAAAACTTGAGCGTCCACTTTATACCGGAGACTAAAGAACAATCACGCGAACAATCATTCGCCAAATGCATGTATTTATATATGTTATTCCAAACAAATAATAACGCAGGCAATTTCACGCCCTGTTAAGTAGTGAGCATTTAGCCCCAGTATTTAATAAACCCCAATGCTGTAAAGATCATGAAGTAATAGTGTCAGAAACAACTAACAGCACTGTAGAAAACGGGAAAAACGGTAATTTAAGAACTCCCTGTCTTTAAGCCCGATTCTAAATTAACTTTAATTACTTATACCAATTATAAAAGAATTTATTTTTGTCCTACGATAATAATCTGGTTGTAAATTTTTTAGTGACAATGGTCGTTTGATTTGTTGCTGTGCTAATATTTAGTTCTACGCGATTAACTCTCATTTATTTATATAGTGCATAATCATTATCGTCCACCTACAAAGAGAGCAATAATTCCTCTTGTAAATTATTTCTTTCTGAAACGCGATGATCGTTCTACTGTGAAATAATTATTTTGGAAACATGTGTGTCGTTTTAAAAGGGACAGATGATATGATTTCGGCGCGGCTTGATACCCGTGTAGATTTTCGTCAGTTCTGCCGCCACAAATCTTTCATGCTTACGTCGGCTATTAGTTACGAAACATTGGGTAGTTTCGCAGATGTTTATCTTATTTCCTGACGCAGTTAGGAAATAATCATGGATACCTTAGGTACTCATAAGCAATGTGCAGTTTCGGTACGCTTAAAAAGAAAATACAAGTAAAGATAAATTTCTAAATAAATAAATAAAAAAAAAAAAAAATTAGAACTACTTGGAATTGAACGCGGAACCGCTCGCTCAGCAACCCAGAACGCTAACCAGAGGACCACTGCACGCTCGGTGCTACTTTCCTCGTAGAGGTGTATACAACGCAGCGAAGGAAGACTGTTTCATTCAATCCATCTTGGAGAGAGACACTTCCGAAATAATTTCTTGTATCTGTAGTTTCGTAGTACTAAAATTTCTACCTCATGGAACATGATTATCCCTTGGTTTTTGGACTGACCAGATATATGAGTGAAATATTATCCAAAGGAATTATCAAAATGAGTGTAAAAATCTTATCGCTATAGTTTTATGCCAATCAACTGTAGTAATATATAGCATTGAGCCTGTTTCCTGCCTCACTTTAATGCAATCCCGTTAATTACAAGTTTTGGGATACGTTTGGAAGATCTGAATTTTGGTAAAGTATTATAGAAATGTAATGGAAGGTTGATGAACTGTTCTGCCAATAAGAATCGTCAGTGGGAGGAGCTTAATTCCTACCTGCTGGCCAATTGTTTCATGCATTGACTTAAGGAAATGAAAAATCTGCAGTATAGATGGCTCTGAATAAAATATCCACCAATGAAATTGCGAGGAGGCGGAGCCAGTATTGCGTTACTGTTGCCTGGGATGACATTGATGCCAGATTGTGCAAAATAAGAGTGATAGAATTTTTCAGTAGCGGCCAGAAATAAAGTCGAAGACTGTACCTATGTGAAGATAAAAACAATTACTTTTTTTTCGCTTGCATATATTTCATGAAGATTACTATTCCAACTTTTTAATACATAATCACTGCTACATTGCGTTAGAGCCCAAAAGAATTTCCTTGGGAAACCATGTAACTTATCGGTTTAAAATGTGTTTTATATTTTAAACTACATCAGCACTGTGTGTAATTTTTGTGAAAATACATCTTTAGTTATTGCGTCATGCGTGCAGACATAATTTACGGATTTGACCACTATATCATCTGAAACTTTGTAATTCATCGTCATAAAAAGAATCTATCCTATACCGGTATTGATAAATAAATAACGCCAAAGTAATTGAATGTTTGTGCATTTATTGAACTCCCGACCGCGTTTCACTTCTTTTGCAAAAGCATCTTCAGCGGGTTCTCATTTTTCATTCTGTTGCACTTTTACTGCACTCTTAGCAGCAGTGATTTTTGATTTCTTTGTGAGAAGTGATTCATTTTCCAGAAAGTTATTTCACTAGTGATTATCACAACACTGCACTGTACTGTATGTTTATCACGAATCGTATTAACTATCGTTATTACGAATAAACATACAGTATAGTGCATTTCAGTGCAGTGTTGTGATAAGCACTTGTTATATAACTTTCTGGAAAAAGAAAGCAAAAATCACTGCGGCTGAGAGTGGTGCTTAAGTAAATGCAACAGACAGAAAAATGAGAACCCGCTGAAGATGCTTCTGCAAAAGAAGTGAAACGCGTTCGGAAGTTCAATAAATGCACAAACATTCAATTGCTTTGGCGTTATTTATTTATCAATATTATCAGCAACTGAGGAAAATGATCCTCAACGTCCAGATATCTGCCCTTCATGCTAACGGACGGCAGAAATTATCGTTATTTTTAGTTTTGTTTAAAATTTTACCTTAAGTGTTTGCTTGATGCGCGCGGACAAACAAATATCCAGAAAATGTTGGTGGATCCGGAAATTGTTATGAAAACAACTGCTGGTTTTTCTGAGTAGCAGATACTGTGATAGGATATTTCTACCACATCGCATTTTTGTTCTGATTAAACAGTGTCGTGTGTGGCATATTTACATAGTTACTTATAAAGCAGTTATCATATAATAACGAACTATATTTCTCGGTCGGGTCCAGTACAGTGCAATAATGTTTCATTTTCTAAATGCCGTTGGTTTGCTGGTGGAAAGTATGTTTGGAAACAAGCTTGAGGTGGGTCCTGGTTTGACGGGTAAGGTGAAGCATTCTCGAACAAGATGTGACCGTGGATAATTTGGCCCGCTCAGACCTAAGACCTTTTACTTGAACACACAAAATGCATAGATGTTAGGAATAATGAGCAACACGGCAAGGCCGTTTGTAGGGTAAGGACTGAAGTTCGCAGAAAATACTTACGAACGCAGGGGTCAACAACCAGCGGAAAAATTCTTGTAATTCTCCAGAGTATAACGTTGGCATGAACCAGATTTTGATAGGCGCAGGAATGTATCGTGTTTCTTACATGTACCCTTAAATGCTGAGAGGAGAAACTGGAACCATAAAGGCATTTGGCGTAAAAGAATGATCCAACGACTGATGAATTGCGATCGATGCCAAGCATCTCTCTGCGGGGGACAGAAACTTTGGACTTCAACTCTACTCATGGACTTGGTGTGATGTATGACCAGCGTTCACTAAGAGACCAGCTGTGATGGTATAGTACTTCAGTTTGTCTCTGGAATCAGTTTACTGGGCACAAACAGCATTTTATTAGTGAACTCACCTAGTTTCAGTTTATTTAGAGCTGCTTAGTTCTCATTTGTCTGAATATTGCGATCAAGTAGTTGCACAATCGGCATTGATGGTAAAGTAACTATAGACTTCCAGGAACTTAGCGTTGTGTTCCCTGCAATTTGAACATGAAGCGACCTGCTTAGAGAATTCCGTAACTTTTAACAGAATTCAGTGCTCAGTTTTATTTGAGTTTGATCCAGCTGTATGTGTCATTAAATTCCAAACAATCGTACGTTGTTCAGACATGTCTAGATTCGCAGATATGCAAAGCATATAAATGTCTCGTACCAGGGGATAACATTTTCTATTGTCAGATGTACTGTACATGATAAATTCTGGACATTTCTTCTGCTTTTTTAATTATTATTTTTTTTTAAATTTATGTACAGTATGTTCCACATTTACATCTTAGCTACAAATTCATTTCTTTTTGAAAAAGACAGAATGTAACTCTGATAACAGTTGTGTTAAAATGAAACTTTCTCGCATAAATCGTAACAGTAAAACAAAATCAATATTATAAAGTTAAATAGAATTTGAACTTAATTAGCTTCTATTGTAATACAAACCTGATGGAGGTGCACGTAGTAGACACATCGTATTTTATAACACCATCCGGCAGCAAAAGCGTGAACACTACAACCCACGACACGCGACGAAAATCTACGTCGAAGTGTTGTAGAATTTAATGGGATGTTCTCAGCTTTATCAGTTACCAGGATGAATGTATCAGCAGTGGTTTACATTAAATACAATGAGGTAAAAACCATAAAATTTTAAATCTGGTATGTCTATCTATGAGCTTAAAAACTAATGAATGGGTTTAAGATAAACTGCACATAATAATAACTTGTCATCAGTTAACATATAGGATACTTTTCATTCATATGCATAGCTCTAGAAATTCCATCCGTTAGCTTTGCGTGGCGCAAACTCAGGTAAAACTTCATGCTTTTGTCTCTGTATCATCAAGATGTAATACACTGGAGTAAAAAGTAATCTTAGTGTTAACTGATAGAACGCTCTCACTATTTGTAGCGCATTTGAAATCGATTTATTAGTTTTTGTGTGATGCATACACAGACAGAGAGACAAAATTCCGTTTTTGGGTTTGAACTACATAATATAATGAGATAAAAAGTGTCATGTGTGTAGTTGATTGGGTTGACTTCAGCTGTCGTTGTCAATGTAAGCTTGGTTGTACAGGTGGATGAACGTCAGTTTTCAAATGGATAACCATGGTTACGTAACCTGTATCGGTGAAACTATGACTTTATTTATTACTTTGCGTAGTAATAGTTGAGTTGTGTTACTTTTTTCGTAATACGTCCACAGATACAGGGCCTCTGCGAAAAGCACAACAGGTTTTGTTTCTATCGAATGCAGTATTGAATGTTCTGAATTATTGTGTAGATACAACTCATTTTACAATTTTATTAAATGTAGAGATCATGCTGATATTCTTCTCAAGCTTTCAGACGAATAATGCAGAACTTTATTCGATTTATCAAATAAAAATGGGTAGGATAATATCTGAGTCGTATTAAACAATGTTTACTTAGTGATATGCAGAAAGTTTTTTTCAGTTTCACGAGTACCTTCACCTTCTTTCTTACCTTTTTTCTCGGAAACTTTCGTTTCATTAATGCAATTGAATTATAATCTTAGCAACATGGACCGAAAAATTAACTTTGTTGGAGATAGAACAATGTGGAAATATAGGAAATTCGTCAGTGAATCATACCCGAAATATTTTTCTTTGAAGATCTTTAACAAGCGCCATCATCTTTAATTTTACGCCAGACTACACTGGTTACAAGTTTGAATACAACAACGACACCACACAAGTTGGGTGCACATAAAAAAAAACTTAATCCCACTGTTGTTTTTTGGGGGAAGTTCCTTGATTTTCTTATTGGGTATTACCCGTGTAACAGTTACCAGAAACTTACGGTATCTTTGAAACAAGATTACTGCCTATGAAGTATAGGATGCCTCTTGCGACCTGTAACTTTTCATACATATTCGTTAACTACCAGATAATGTATTTGGCTCTTACGCAGGATGTTACCTTGGTGTCTGATGTTGTGAATATCTATTTCAATTAACACGTGTGGAGGAGACAAATATTAGAAACGATAATATTTCAAATCTATCAAGAGTCAGTTTTGCCAATGCTAAGCAAAGAAAGCTAATTGATGCACAGCTTAAATTTAGTTAGGTACTTGAACATTGACAAAATTAAACGTTAATGTTTCTTTTTCTTCCGTGATAAAATTCGAACTAGGGTGACTATCCATTTTTATCGATTTATTCTCATAACAGGTGTAACGATGGCACATAGGGAGCTCCAGTTATTGTTTGTTCCCTTTCTCGAGTAATCGATGTAGATGTTTCCGTGTGCATAAAAAAAAAAAACTGTGGCCATCACCTTGCCAGAAAATTCTACAGTTTTCACCTTCTTCTAAGCCTGTTTGCCTTCAAAAATGCACTGTTTCTTAGTGTCATTCACAGCTATGTATTGGTGCAGAAACTGGTTAGGGTTGTGACAGAAAAGCGCCAAAACACCCTCAGAGTCGACCACACGATTGCGCTTATTCCCCAATATGGATTTTGTCAATGATTTAGGGGGTAGTCACTTCCATGTGACGTCCCGTACATTGTTCATCTTCTGTGGATGTTCTGCCATGATTAAATTTACTTACCCAATTGCAAACAGTTACAAACGCAGGAACAGATGTACCATGAAATTCATTCTACTCAGTTTTGATCTCTTTTGTTTTTAAGCCTTTTAAATAAAAGTATTTAATCACCGCTTGAAACTCTGATTTTTCAATTTTTCTCAATGAACAACAGTAGTCTGCTTCAATCGACAATAATAATAAAACCATGCGACAGAGATAGTTGAGATTTTATCAGCTATCTAGTGAGTAATGATGGTTAGTAATAATAAAATAGTTTTCGCCATCTCTTAGATTTTCTAAGAACTTATTGAACGACCCTCGTATTTGTGCTGGAAAGTGAAATATATGGACACACATGTCTTTGGGGTCGAAAATGAAAATGCCCTCGGTAGACCAATTTTCATACCACCATATTTCCCAAGCCCAAACAGCCATCGAAATCAACTACCACAAGTGCCATGGGAGATTGAGGCTAACTACACATAAACAGTATTGGTCTACGCTATGTATTTTTACTGCAGATGTCGAAATATAGGGACACAAATGTCTTTGGTCGAAATATGAAGTGCTCTCCGTCGGACTAATTTCAACAACATATCGCCCCACACCCCCACAGCTACCGAAATGCAATTACCCATAGAGCACGATTGGAAGACCTCCAGGTTACTACCACACACAACACAATGCTCTGCGCTTGGTAGTGCTGGCTGCAAGTAAATATAGAGATCTACACGTCTTTGGTAGAAATAGCAAAATTACGATAGATCAACCACTTTCAACCAAATATGTCCACACCCCATAGCTGTCTGAACATCTAACCACATAGTGGCTATATGGAAGACTCGATGCTACTACCCAACATACACCAGTGGTCTCCGTTTTGTAGTTATGGCAGCAAAGTGAATATAGGGACACATACACCTTAGGTCGATATATGAAAATGTCTCATGCCGACCACTTTCCACCACCATACCTCCCACACCGCACACAACTACCGGCAACGTTGTGCAACGACGGGAAATTTCATGCTGCTATCACACACCAACATCAGTGGTCTGCGCTAGTAAGTGGGGCTGCAGGCGAAATATGGGGACACACACGTCTATATACAGAAAATAAGATCATACGAGAGTATTACTGAAAAAATTTACAAATATCACAAGAACCAAGCACTAAGAACTTTAGGATTATGGGAAGACTGTGATTAATAATATTGCTGACTGCTGCAACTGTCTTGATTAATACAATTAATAGAAACTATTGGACAAATTTTTAACAAAATTGCATCTTAGTGATAGCTTATAGACCGGTAGATATCAGCTAGATTATATCATGGTCACACAGAGATTCAGGAATCAAGTTCTAGACTGTAAAGAGTACCCAGGAGCAGACATAGACTCGGACCATAATTTGATAGTAATGAAGTGCGAATAAGGAAGCAACATAAGCAGAACAGACTGGAAGTGAATAAACTAAAACAATCTAGCACAAGAGAAAAATTTGCAAAAATGGTAGACTTAGGTCTAAGAAATAACTGTGAAAGGAGCTCAATCGAGGACGAATGGAATGCATTAAAGAACGAAATAATGAAGCTGGCAAAGAAACATTAGGCTTTAGGGAACAAGCTGCCCGAAAACCTTGGATCACAGACGAAATTTTGGAGCTGATGGATCAGAGGAGAAGGTGCAAAAATGCTCAGGATGAAGCAGGAAGAGAGCAGTACAGGCAATTTAGAAACCAAATAAATAGGAAATGCAAAATAGCAAAAGAAAAATGGCTACAAGAGAAGTGTGAAGAAGTAGAAAGGGAAATGGTCGTAGGATGTTGCATATAGAAAGATCAAACAGAATTTTGGACAAATGAAGAAAAGAGGTATGAACATTAAAACTGCCGATGGGAAACCTCTTTTCTAAGCTCAGAAGATAGAGCTAACCGATGGAAGGAATACATTGAGAAACTGTATGTTGGGGATGACTTGAACAATAGTGTATTGGAAAAGGAAGGCGAAGTCGACATTGATGACTTAGGAGATCCTGTTTTGAGGACAGAATTTAATAAAGCTCTGAATGACTTGAAAGCAAATAAGGCAGTTGGAATTGATGAGATCCCTGCAGAACTTCTTAAATCTCTATGAGAGTAAGGAATCGAAAGATTATTCAAGCTGATATCAAAAAGTTATGAAACAGGAGAAATTCCAACTGATTTTAATAAAAATATCATCTTCACACTTCCAAAGAAAGCACAAGCCGACAAATGTGAGAATTATCGCACCATTAGTCTATCATCACATGCTTCAAAATTACTGACCAGAATAATATACAGAAGGATGGAAAGGGTAGTAGAAGAGATAGTAGGTGAAGATCAGTTTGGGTTTAGGAAAAATTGGGGTACAAGGGAAGCAATTTTGTCTTTAAGATTAATACTTGAAGGGCAGATTAAGAAAAACAAAGATACTTTTATGGTATTTGTTGATTTAGAAAAAGCTTTTGATAATGTTAGGTGGGACAAGTTGTTCAAAATTTTAAAGAAGTCAGGTCTAAAGTATCGAGACAGAAGAATACTTTATAAACTATATAAGAATCAAGTGGCTGTAATAAAAGTAGAGAATCACGAGAGACATGCATCAGTTAAAAAGGGTGTAAGACAAGGTTGTAGTCTATCCCCGTTAATATTCAACTTGTATGTAGAAGAAGCAATGAAGAAAATCAGAGAAAATTTTTCATGTGGCATAAGTTTTCAGGGAGAAAAAATTAGTATGCTACGATTTGCTGATGACATTGTCGTGTTAGCAGAGAGTGCTGAGGATATTGAGATGTTATTGAATGGCATGAACAAAATACTGAAGGAAGATTTTGGACTGAATATAAATCAAAGTAAGACAAAAGTGATGAATTGTAGCAGAAATGATACCAATACTAGCAGATTAAATATACAAATAGGATTGGATGCAATAGGAGAAGTGAGTGAGTTCTGTTACTTAGGAAGCAAAATTACAACCAATGGCAGAAGCAGAATAGCATTAGCAAAAAGAGCCTTCATGAAAAAGAGAAACCTTTTAGTGTCAAATATTGATCTAGGAATTAGAAAGAACTTTTTAGAACTCTATGTGTGGAGCACAGCACTTTATGGAAGCGAAACATGGACTTTAGGAATACCGGAAAGAAAGAAACTTGAAGCATTTGAAATGTGGTGCTACAGAAGAATGCTGAAAATTAGGTGGACAGACAAAGTAAGAAATGAACGAGCTTTGGAAATGGGTGAGAAAAGAAGTTTATGGAAGAAGCTTACAGGAAGAAGAGACAGGCTGGTAGGTCATATTCTGAGACATGCTGGATTGGTTAATTTGTTAGTGGAGGGAACAGTGGAAGATAAGAACTGTAGAGGAAGACAGAGATTAGAATATATGAAGCCGATAATTGAGGACGTGGGTTGTAAGGGGTATGTAGAAATGAAGATGTTAGCACAGGATAGGAAGGGATGGAGGATTGCATCAAACCAGTCTAAAGACAGACGACAGCAAAAAAAAAAAAGTTATGTTTCGATGAAACATTGACACGCTGAGAAATAAAAAGTGTTCTCTAATTTATTTGTTCCGTAACTGAATCTGTCCATTAAATATGCCACGGGGCAGGCCTTTCGCAGTTGTAATGTTTACCACCATATACGCGGTTACGGTGTGTTTATACAGTATATCGACTTTGCGAATCAGTTAGGCATTTCATATCACAGTTTACTTGTTCGTACTCACGCCGGGCTGTATTAATTGAGATACAGCTTGCAAAGAAGCTATCAAAACAAAAGTGAAGAGTTTTTCCTATGCCGCCCATACTTGGTTGACATTATGTCAGTGACAACAGAAAAATTCACCAATTCCACGTCGACTGAATCGCTGCTACAGCTAGTCTGTAAGTGAATACAATTAATTTATCTGAATTTGA
Organism: Vandiemenella viatica; assembly: GCA_031002005.1. NCBI lineage: Eukaryota > Metazoa > Arthropoda > Insecta > Orthoptera > Morabidae > Vandiemenella > Vandiemenella viatica. Next base: position 143,539,823 of record JARYHS010013630.1, read on the forward strand.
AAAGATGATGCCTCTAGAATAAACTCAGATCAAAGTTAATTTGTCAATAATGTATACATCAATTTACTTCGTCGCTCTCCAAATCCCATCGTTTTCATCGAGACCTAAAAAGACAATTAAGATAAATGATCGAAACTACGAGAAGGCACCACATAACAATTGATATGTTAATTGAATTATCTTACAGTAATCTTATACTATAACGACATTGTCTACCAACATGGATATGGGTTTCTCAGTTGTACGTGAAATACGTCATTTGACTAGAGACTGGAACAATATCAAGGAAGATTACTATTTCTATCAACTGCGGTGAACTGTGCGTATTAAGCACAGCCCCAAACTTTTATTTATTCCTCTCCTTATTCTAGTAATGGGTACAAACTTTCCTCTGAAGAATCCCTCATGTCACTTTTTTGTTCAGGTTATTTGCACAGTCAACGAAGAAATCAGTAACAATTTTACGTCAGACTATCGTATCTGCAGTACTTTATATATTTGTTTGCACAAATGATTTTAGTATTCCGTTTCGTGTTATTTTTGCAGATAACTTCAGTGTCCATAAAGTAAATACGGTACATACGGTCAGAGGAGAAAGTGAGGAGTAGATGACAAATTTTTTCAGCTACAGAAGGAAAATTTTTTCAATGAGAGCTTCGCGAACCATTCCTGATCCCAGAACCATGAACGTTACATTGCTTTTTGAAGAAATATTGCGGAATGACGCAAGTCTTATCTAACGCAATTGTATTAAATCTCAAGGCAGAGGAACTTGCATAAACTCGCAAAGTCACATCTCACGAAAGAACCAAGTTTCATTGGGGATTTTCCCTATTGCAGAGTAAATTTGTGACAGTCACGCAATGGCTCTCTGTTGTAGTGATTCACTGTGGAGCTAATTTTTAACACAGACAACTGGAAAGATGTAGCCACTGATCGATCAGCGTGGCGGTGGATGGTACACGAGGGCTCACAACATTTTAGAGAACAACGTCGAAGACTAGAATCTGACAAAAGAAAGAGCAGTTTTCCTTAGATCCCGTTGTGATGTGTTCGGCTGGTGACATGATTGTGAAAGATGCTGTAATTCTAAAATTTGACTCAGCCTCTTAAGGACCCATAAATAATAAACTCGAAAGATCTATTCATATTCGCGTATGAATGAAAGCTTTGTATTTTTGTACATTCTAAAAGTATACAGTGAGCTAACAGCTGACATGAACGTAATTGAAACAGTAAAATAAACAGTCAAATTTTTGCTGTAATCTTAAACATTATCAAACTGTAATGGAGCTGGAACTGTTCACTGCAAAACGTTTTGAAATATTAATTAAGACTATTTTGAGGTCCTTGAAAACCAAGCAATAGTTTTTAGTTTTTTTTGCCTCTTTTGTTGCTTGAAGACGCTCCTACAGAACAAGTGTGGATAGAGTTTTGACATTTTGAAAGCATATAGTTTGACTTGAAATCTGTGATGTAAAGAAATTAAAATCTGTTCACAGAATTATAATTCTTTATTTTCCATCACTAAAAAACTACTGAACGGAGTTTGATGGGATTTTCGTAGATATTAGAATCCTATTTAAAATTTGAGATATACACTAGTGTCCAAAAGTTAAGCATAATCAGGATAACCGGAAATTTAAAGGAAGAATTTTGAGCGATCGCTGAAAATCGCACTCAGTATTTACCTACCAACCATATGTGTTCTCTCTGTATGGGAAAGGAGTATTCCACGATTTAACTAGCGGCGTAACTGCAGGGTAAGCAAGGCCAGTGCCTGAGACCACTAATTCCTCACTCGTGTTTCTCCTGTTACAGTGAGCGGAGTGTAGCCTCGTGGTGAACGGCACAACATAATGGCACAACGACATAATTTGGTCCCTGTTCTCCAGGGTAGAATATTCGACTGCCTTGAAGCTGGTAAGACAAAGACCGAAGTCTCAGTAGCCTTGAATGTTCCACAAAGTGTCATTTCCAGGCTCAGAAGACGATTCCGAGACATAGGAAATGTTCGTCGAAGGCCAGTACCAGGTCTACCAAGAGTAACCACCCCACAGCAGGACCGATATCTGGCCTTAACTGCCCTACGAAACTGAAATGCACCTGCACGACAGTTGGCTGCAGATCTTGCAGCTGCCTCAGTGGTTGCAGTTTCCCTCCAAACTGTGTACCGGAGGCTCAGAATGGCAGGCATTCAGCAGTGTGCGTCCCGCTCACTCCAGCACAGAGACGGACCCGTTTACTGTGGAGTCGGCAACATCGAAACTGTACCATGAATGAATGGAGGAATGTGCTCTTCACAGATGAATCCCGTTTCAGTTTACAGAATGATTCCCATCGCACATTTGAAACCTGTAGCGTATCTCATCATGTTATGTAACCTAGAGAGGAGTGGGAAATTAAAAATACTTTTTAAACATTAACAAAAAAGTCATATCAAATTTTCTTCAATGATGTGAACTGTCTGAAAAATAACGGGAGCCGTAGGTATATATATATATGAAAAATACTAAAATACATTTACATTATTATCGGAAACAAACAGTTTACAATTACTTTTACTTATTCATAGTGTAACTGGCTAGAGGCTCTGAAAGAAGTGAGGAACGTAATCCAAGCTTGCCCTCCAATCAGCATGTGAGGCCTACAGAGACGATTCGCGTCTGAGCAGTTAAAGAGTTTGTCAAACTGGAATCATGAAGCAGATTGGGTGAATTTTACTGCCGTAAGGCATTTCCTCCATCAATAATTGAGGAGTGACATAGCTTCACGTTCCGTTTGTCATCTCGTTGGCGTAGTTGATGTTCTGCCTAGGGCTCCATTAGGACCTTTGGCCTCTTGTGTCGGTCGCCGTATGACGATGACCAGTAGATTGGCGTAGCGATGCGCAGCATCTTAGAACTGTTATTGGGAAAGCGGGAGGACTTTGTCCGTAGTAAAAACCTAAAAATTGATTTTTTTTTTTACCGAAATATACCGACTTTTGCAACGTTCTTCATAGAACCGCGGCCAAGAAAGATATTATCAAAATTAATAAAATACATTTTGGATTGTTCCTTATTAGACGAAGTTTTCTATAGTAGCTCCCCAATTTACTTGACGTATACACTCTCCACTATATTCAGTTAGACAAATTCTTTAATGCTCTGACGTGAAACGTTTCTGTATGCCTCAACATGCCGTAAACGATTGTAGGGCAAGTTTGGATCATGCTCCTCGCTTCTTTAATAGCCTCGAGCTATTTTTTTTTTTTTTTTTTTTTTTACTTATTGCTTTACGCCTCGTCAACGGCTAAAGTCATGAGAGGCGGGATGGGACTGGGGACAAGGGACGGAAAGGAAGTCGGCCATGGCCTCTTTGAAGGAAGCATCCCGGCATTCATCTGGGGTGATTTGGGGAAACCATGGAAAACCCGAATCTGGATGCCTGGACAGGGATTCGAACCCGCGTCCTCCCGAATGCGAGGCCAGAACGTTAACCGTTCACCCACCACGCTCGGTTCGAGCTATTGCCTCGCATCCTCTTTGATTCTTCAGAAGACTTTCATTTCACCAATGCGCATTTAGTTTGCTTGACAAGAAGTAGCCGAAACATTAGATCTCTTATCAGATAGCATAATCAAGTTTTTGATTACTTATATCAGTCAATCAAATGAAAAATGGGGATAACTATAACAGAAAGTCTAAAATATATAACGATTAATTCCAACATTATTCAACAAATAAACAAAACTTAAACTCGAAATCTTATAAAATTAAAGCATAAATCCGGAACTCGGTTTATCGAAGTAACATGTCTTTTTTTAATCTAAATGACATAAGTGAAACATTTACCATAGTAAAATACATACAGTAGTATGGCGCTCGTTATAATGTACTCAGTTATACCAGGTAACTCACGCTAGTGCAGATCGTCTTGGGGGCTTTTCGTTTATGAGAAATCGAACCTTAAAAACCGTAAATTAATTTTTGTTTTTATCTGTGCTCCAATAGAGGCAGGATAGGAACGGGAAGGAATTTGGCGTTGACATTTTGAAGGAATCATCTCAGAATTCGCCTGGAGTGATTTAGATAAAACACGGAAAACACAAATCTGGATGCCCGGACGGGAATTCGAATCCTCATCCTCCCGTATGCGAGGCCAGAGCGTTACCGCTCACTCGTCACACTCGGTTTTAAACTAAAAATTTACTGACTGTCTATCGGTAGAAAAGCTGATACACGATGGTGGATGAATGAGTAAGCTGATTAACGCACGTTATTACAGTACTAAGAGTCGCCAGCCACAACTATTTTTTCTGGCTGAGAACTTTTTGGCTGTTATTCGATGTTTGCGGAGTTGCAAATTTATTTTTACTTAACTTTATCACATTAAATTGCGGTTTTTTGTGATTTTCTCTTTGGTTTCTGATAAAATTTTTGTTGACTATCTGCTGTTTGTATTTGTTTGGCTAATTTACGTAATTTAGTCTGTTTTACTTCAGTTTTTTAATACGCTGAGGAGACAAGATTTAAATGTATTCTTATTCTAACACTGTATGAGTATTGTATTAGTAATAATTAGTATTGTATGAAGGAAACGACAAAATCTCTATTTTGAACATTTTTGCTTTGTAGCATTGAATTAGTGTGGGCAATCTAACTCTTTCCAGGAATTCCCTCCCAAGTACATGCTCTAACTCACTTTACAAATCCTGGTTTCTTACTTTTAGTAAATATTCTTCTTCGGAAGGAGTATATTTGAAGGTTGTCTTGTTGCATGCTTTATTTTATTCCATAATTCATCAGTCTTTGCCCACGTGTAACTTATCAAACTACTTGTCAGATCCTATCTTAGATTTATGTGGCGTCTCTTATCAAAGCCATAAAACAACTTCTCCCCGTCGGATTCTGCGCTCGGTACTGCTTTATCATCGTTTATTTTGTCTCCCTTCTAAACGATATGAAGAGGGTCTGGATTATTCACAACAAGTATCTGGCGAATACATGATCCACATTTCCTTGCTCCGTGTGGGTCTTACGGCAAGTTATTTTTGTGTCTTGCAGTGGAAGACTGCATAAAAATATGATTCCTTTTTCTACCCTATTTGCTCTGAGCCTTCAGAAAATCTAATGGAATGGAAATCTTCCACTTTTATGAATGTATATCACTGAAACGTTTGCGATTTATAGTTGAAACGTTAACTGTGACGTTTCACCGTAAGGACTGCTGATCAGTGGAAGGAATAAAACATAAATTTTAAATTTTTATTTATATATATAGATAGATAGATATGTTCACTTTGATCCCATGTGAGAATAATCTCGGGATGTGGAACAGTACATACATTTATTAGTAATGTCAATATTACTATATAATTGATAATATTATTATATATTGACAATAAGTTAGTTACAACCCATTAGTATAACCAATATCTCCTGTAATCTACAAATACAATCCCGAGTTAATTAATACTTATTATGTAAAACAGTGTATACACTTGTTACCAGCATCTAATAACCAGTTATTTTCTTACCAACCAGTTACCATGATAAGTTTCACTGTAATTTGCGACTACATATTGTATCATGTTAGTTGCTATTTATGTGGAACAGCACACACACCTATTAACAATATCAATTATGTTACCAACAAGTCATAAGCTGTCAATTACTTAAAAACCTGTTAGTATGATAATTTTTCACAGCAGTTTTTGCTATCCCATGTTAGTTACTATATATGAGTGAAATTCTGTAAACAGTGTAATTACTTCATTTGTCAAAAGTTTCAACAGAAAGAAAAACCATATATCATTTTAGTAATTGTGGACAACTTTGTCACCTTCCCCTTCCATACACCATATATACTATTGTATCTGCCCACAGAAATTAGCAAGAATATTTGTATCAGTTTGCGATCAGCATTGAAGCTTTTTCGAAAGCGGTAAGTGGTGATATGTTGCTTGACAGAGCTGTTCTCTGCTGAATGTCATATACACCTCGTCACAAAAAATTAAAGACCGAACTCTCAAATTTTTCCAACAATTTGTGTCTGCTGTGGCATTCTTTTATACGTTTTATTGCTGAGAGCAAATTTGCATATTATATATGCTCCAGAAGTTTCACAAATGTGGAGTCGCCGTAGACGGATTTAATTGTTTTTTCGGCATTCCATGAAGTATTTCTAAAGCTTACCATCTATTTCCGCTGGCATAAAATCTGTCATGATAACGCCAGACCGACAATCTAATCGACGGACGTCATAGCATCCAGATTCACTTTTTTTATTATTTTTTTATTTTTATTTTTTAACTGCTTTACGTCTCTCAACAGCGAGGTCTTTAGAGACGGGAAAGGATGGGGGGCAAGGATGGGGGCAAGGAATGGGAAGGAATTCGGCCATGACCTTTTTGAAGGAAGCATCCCGGCATTTGCCTGGAGTGATTTGGGAAACCATGGAAAACCCAAATCTGGATTCCCGGACGGGGATTCGATCCGCCGTCCTCCCGAATGCGAGGCGAGAACGCTAACCCTTACACCGCCACACTCGGTCCCAGATTCACGCAGATACTACTACATCATCCTGTGAATACGCAGGCACTATTGTAAATACATCTCTGAATATGCTTTCGTAATGGGAAGGGAAAAAAGGGGGAGGGGGCACCATAAAACGCGATGATAACAAAATCGTGGGTACGGTTTGGCACTGCGGGGATGACAGACGCTTCAACTTGTATATACGTGTTATAAGCCACCGTGATAAACGTAATCGGGCAGACTACTTTGTTGAGCGGCGTAGGGTACAAACTCCAAGTGTGTTGGTTTGGGGTGCTATTGGCTACGCATGCGATGTCGTCTCCTATGTATTGAGAGCAATCTGAACACCAATCACTGTATGAGGGAGCCCGAGGCACTGCCACCGCTGAAGACAGCTATGCATGCCATATTTCAACAGTACAACGTCCAGCCGCAGGTGGCGAGGAATGAGCAAGCTTTCTTCGAAGAACGGCGGGTAGCACTGCTGCCCTCGCCTGCGCGTTCGAACATACAGGGGCATGGTCGGTCGGCAATTTGTTCGTTCCTATCCTCCTGCAACCACTACCGATGCTTTGTGGAAGCGTCTAAGAACCGCGTGACAGTGTTCCACAGCAGCACATCAAGGATATCTTTAATTGCGTGCCACGATGTCTAGAGTCTCTGATTGCAAGCACGTGATGGCTTTACACAGTAATGAATTCCCAAGGTCAAAGTGCATGCAAAGTTATGTAATTCTAATAATTTATATGTTGTCATGTATAATAAATTAATTATAATTACGTATTATTCTTGGTTATGCAATTTTCATTAACAATAGTGTATTATTATTATCGTCGCCAAAAATAAAATTCAACAAATTAATCAGATGGCGATATCTTGAGTTCAAGCCATGATCTGGCAGACGGTCAAGCTGGATGCTGAGTGAGCAGTAGTATTCTGGCTGGACAGCCCATCACAATGTAGTCAGTGGTATGGATACTTCCACAGTCACACAGTGCATCTTTACGGATGCACGCTCTGTGCGAAATCTATTCATTTTTTTTATTTTTTTTGTAACTGCTTTACGTCTCTTTTTAACATCGAGGTCTTTAGAGACGGGAAAGGATGGAGGGCAAGGATGGGGGCAAGGAATGGGAAGGAATTCGGCCATGGCCTTTTTGAAGGAAGCATCCCGGCATTTGCCTTGAGTGATTTGGGAAACCATGGAAAACCCAAATCTGGATGCACGGACGGTGATTCGAACCACCGTCCTCCCGAATGCGGGACGAGAACGCTAACCGTTACACCGCCCCGCTCGGTCGCGAAATCTATTCAGTTGGCACCAAAATCTATTCAGTTGGCACCAAAATCGCCCAGACATGTCAAACCCTGAAACACAGGTCGTCGGATCTTTTAAAAGCCCATAATTGTGTGGGCTATTGGCTTCCTACACCTTTCTCCACTCAACATGCAAGTCAAAGTTATTTTTTCTAAGCTTTTCTGCTTCCATGTCGGCGGGTCTCCTTGAGTATGCGAGGCAGGTGGAGAAGGTCGCTATGCAGAGGTATCATTGTGTTTTCCTCCAATCTTTCCAAGTCTATGAGCGACATTGATTTTCTCTGCAGTTGTGGTGGAGGAATGCTGGAAAGTACAGGCAGCCAGGATACTGTGGTAGACGTAATGACACCACTCACTGTTCTCATGGCGGCGTTCAGCTGGATGTCACATTTGTCGGTGTGAGTAATACCAAGCCAGGTTGAGCTGCGGAGAATGCCAAGCCAAGCTCTGCTCCTCAAAAAACTTGTGCACCTGCATCCCATAAATGTTTCAGTTAGTTTGTTTGCAAGGTTCTCGCGGATATGCAGTGTCAGATAGATGCTGACGAAAAGTGGGGGCTCGATCAAGGTAACTCCCCGATACTTAGGGTGGTAATTGTGTTTTACTCTCAGGAGTCAGAAGTTAGGTCTTATTCTGACACAGACAAGCTGATCTGACGGGTGGATCAAGCAAGACTCTGTCTTTGTCAGGTGGGGTTTCAGTTTCCACTTAGAGGAGAATGCGTAGAGTTGGTTAAAACTCTCGGAGAGTCTATCTTCACAAATGTGGAGGTTTCTGCACTGAAAAGACATCCAGATCATCAGCATTTTTTAAAAATATTTTCATTACAACTTTTTACAGCCTAACATCTAGTATCTAAATTAGGCAATATTTACAATAAGAATATGATTGAATTGTTACATTGATTTTTGCTACCTAGCGAAATCAACTAAATTGTTGTTTACAGTTAGAGTACTGGTGTAAGAACAAGGTTTTCTTACAAAAATTTAAGTGCTTGACTACATGTAGGTTAAATTTCAGTAAAAGAAAAAATTAATATTAGTAACACAACCCCTTAATTAATTCACCACCTATATTTTATTCCAAATTGTACTACGCTACTGCTAACTACATAATAAAAGTCAGTTTTTTAGGACAGATCTTCAGCGGGATCCACGTCCTCCGGAATTCCTTGAGGTCTGGCCCATCAGATGTGTTTTCTGGAATGGCCAAGACCGTCTAGGGTCTTCAGAGAGGTCGCCACCGGTTTCTGGTGGCTGTGAATCCCAACTCCTATTTGGGTCAATACGGTGTTGAGGAGGTGTATTACATCTCCTTTGTTCTATCAATTTACAGTTTATTTCCTCCTGTTTAATTGCTTTTAAATCTTACGAAAGGGACTTAATTTATTAGCTGTCTCCTTTCCATTTTGATGCCACGTCATTTTAATTTTTTTTAAAAGAGAAAAATAAACAATAATAAAGAATAATAATAATCTTCTTTTCCCCCCTTCATCATGGCATGCAACACTTGCCACTCAATGGCCGGGCCACTTAGTAGGCATTATACCTTCCTGCTGATGTGGTAATGCTTTTTCAGGCTAGATCATCAGCAATTTATATGGAATTCATGCAATTTATTTGAGGTATATCCGCAATATACAAATTAAAAAGCACATGCGTCAGCGCCGATCCCTTCGGTGGCCTGTTGTTGAGGGCCTGTCAGTGACTCTTTTGAGCCCTACAGTGTACCTGGAATTTCCGATTACTCAGCGTGTTGTTCAAGAGATCGCCTATTTTATATATGTTACAACATTTAAGAGGAGCCTCTCATGCCAGACAGTATCATAGCTGCTGATAGGTTGACGAACTATTCAGTTTCTTTTGGAATCCAGTCTCGGTGTGGGCTGCGAGCGTCAGAACCTGATCAGCACGGCTAAGCTGCCTGAAACCAGCCTGCTCTGGGTGTAATGAATCCTAGTCAGTATCATTCTATCAAGCAGTTTACAAGCTGTTATGAGGAAATTGGTCTAAAATATTCTGGTGCAGTTCCCTCCTTACAGTTTTGAAATGGCAACAACCTTAGCTTTTTAAAGTCAGGAGGCAACTGTGAGGTCTGCAATATTTCATTGATAAGTCCAACCAACCATTTTCTTTCGATAGTATCTGTATTAAGGACGAATTCAGGGTACAGTCCATCATGTCCAGTGTCTGCAGAATTTAGTATATTTTAGCGCAGCATCTAGTTCAAATAAAGTGAAGGTGCTTGAATGTTCTGCATTTGGTTGAATGAGCTTCTTTACTTCACGCAGCTGATTATTCACACATCAGAAGGATTTTCTATTGCCAGGCACCGTAGAGGTTCTTAACAGGTGGCTGCCTATGACATTACATGATGCTCTCATTCTCATACCTTCCTGGTTACAGCCGGCACCCTGTTTTCGGATTAAAGCACAAGCCTCTCTGCTTTCTAAGTTCTCATTTGTTTGCTGCAAAGCATGTTTTCGACGTTGATTAAGAGATTCCAGTAACCTTGCTAAGGTGTGGTATCCAGTCCGTTCGAACTCCTTTGGCAAATGACTGCACTCGCGATCCCAGCCACAGATATAGTAGATCCCTAACCCCTAGGTATGTTGTGTTTTGCTGCTATCTCCGCGGCTTTCAGAAATTTCTTGTAAGATGTTGCAGACATTTTAGAGGAGTTTACCTACAACCTCTTGCCCAGTTTAGTTTACCTCATTAGATATCGCCTGGTATTTACACTTTAGTCTTTCAACTAGCAATTTCACTTACACTGAATAATCATACACAAAAACCTTCCTTTCCCATATGTATACCAAATACGAGTCTTCTTCGTATTTATTTTCATCTCATGTCTATCTGCCAAACTAGATATCCTGCGTAGATCCATTTGCCCAGGATAATCTAGAAAGAAGAACAAATAATGTTTAATGAGGCGGTAAATTTTCTTAAGGGAACAAATTGAAACTGTGAAGCATATTACTTTAAATTTAAAACATGCAGTTTATGTTCAGGGAGATTTACAAACAAATAACAAAAATAATGTTACTTTGGAAATATAGTATTGAAGTTGATGAGAAACTTAACTAGTGAGAACATTACACACTAATAGGGGCCCACTGGAGAAATGAAGCAATGCCGCATGTCCAGCAAGATCACTTTCGCTAACAGCAACTATGGACGCTATGAAGCAAGTGCACTCTCCTTATTTTCGTTCAGGCATGTCTTATGGCATAGTGGTGGTGTAAACTCTTCGCAAAATAAAATTGTTACCGTGGTACAGAAAACAGTTAATAGGTTTCTCAGTAAATTCTAGAACAGGGATGGCGAAGCTAAATGATCTTGCGGGCCATTTTGTAAATGCATCATACCTCCGCGGGCCGCATATAAAATTATATATCCCCATACTAGATTTAGTTCCCCTATAGACATTTTTTGGAGTGAATAATTACAACATAATAAGCAATTATTATTGTTTTTACTATTATTCTTACACGTTAACATACTGTAGATAATATAATAATAATGATGCTAACAATACCTATCATATATTCGAAAGAATATTATTTTCAAATCAAAGTATTTATTCTCATAATGTACACAGTTAATTTTTTAATATATGAACGCAAAAATAATGTATTTTTAATACATTGGTTTTCACTGCTTTAGCCATTACAAAATAAATATATTTTGTAAAATTGTGACGAATCTTGCGGGCAGGAAAAATGTACAACGCGGGCCTCAATATTTTTACAAGTTCTCAGTATACGTATTCTGTCATGCGCTTTGTCATGCAACTTTTTCACATGTCTCAATCATATTCTCAGCCGCAGAATTTAAATAACAGAAACATAGATATCTATCACACAAATGTAATGTCATTATCATTAGTAAAAATGGGCGTCATTTTTCTTTGGACACATTCGCTTTAAAAAAAAACCCTGTGAATAGTAAACATTTATTTAAAGAGAACTAAAAGATTACGTGATTGAGAACTTCTGTGACTTCATTTTGTTGTGTCAATTGATCAATAGAGTAGCTAATTCTTGTTGACGACTTATATATTCACTAACATCACTATTTAAATGACATAACACTTCATAATAATCTCAAGTAGGCAGGACACGTTGGACAGGTAGTAGGAAAAGGGTTCAAAATCCTTCACTTTATGGAGAAAGTGATGAGGGGATGTACCAGAAAAGTAAGGGAATGGGGTTACAAAACCATTGCTTGATTATGGTGATGGAGTATGGGACCCACACTCTAGGTATCAAATACAGTAGTTGGAGATGGTACAGAGAAGTGCTGCTAGATTTCTCTCTGGAAGTTACCACGTAACAAAAATCAGTAACCTATGTGATAAAGAAGCTGGAATGGGATTAACTGGAAGTCAGGAGGAGGGTGAAGAGAGTAATGGCAGTGTACAAGGCGTATATTGGTAATGAGGCATGGAAAGATACTTGGTGTAAGCATTAGGAGTTGTGCATGGAAGGGAAAAGAATATTATGACCACAAGTTGGCACGCGATTTCAAGCACAGTGATGAGGGATTATTTTCTTTCGTAGGTAAGGGGATCAAGAATTGAAATAATTTACCATTATATGATGAATAATTTACCAAAAAACGCTGAAAGAATTTAAAGCTGAAATTTGCAGAAGGCAAAATAGGAGGGTACAGGAAAGGGGGAAAATATGCATGTTTGAGGAAATTGCCATCGGAGCGTGCGCTCCATTGCAGTTAAATTAAATTAAACAAAATTTATGTATAACCACCTCTTGTGAACCTTCGTTGTGAACTCCTTCCTTTAAACATTGTAATTAATCATCTTTGAAACAGGTTTCCTAAGATGGTTTTATTTCTTTATTTAATTGATCAAGTTTGCATGTAGGTTAAAAGTGTCGTCTGCGAAAAATGCAAACTATTAATTAGTTTACAGATGTATAGCAGTTAATTGGCGACCAAAAAGATACATTTCTGTTATATTTTACCTTCTCATGCTGACCTTATCTACTGAAATATTTCTTTCTTTTAATGGTTAGAGTATTTCTATAATTTCAAGGTTGTAATTAAGTTTCTCAATAAGTCAATAATTAGTGTAACGTTAATGCTGAGTTCTCATCCATTTATTGTAGCTACAATAGACTGTATTGCAACTGGAATAGACGGATGAAATCCCAGTATTAGTGTAGCAGCTAAGGAAAACAGCCCAAATAATCAAAAAGTATAATGTTCAATTCATTTGGTATCATAGTTAAACTCATTTTTTTTTTAAATTTTAAAAAAAAGCTTGTTTTCTTTACTATCCTGCAAATACGAGGGGCAGTACAATAGTACCCGGAATTCTGTCGTAGTGTTGGAAGTCAAAACGTTCCAGGAATTCTGTCGTAGTGTTGACATTTGTGATATAATTGCTATGAGTTTTACAGGTCTGAACTAGTCACAACAGGCAGTGTGACTGCAGTGTAGCTGAAGGTAGGTGTGTGTGGTAATCAGTTGGCGCGACGTCGCAGTTTGAGCAAAGGGCGAACATCAAGTTCATGTGCAGATTAGGGAAATCTGCTTCAGAGACTTTGTTAGCCTTACAATCAGTTTACGGTGACGATTCGTTAAAGTAAACAGCCGTTTACGAGTGGTTTTCAAGATTTAATGGTGGACAGGAATCGCTGGAAGACGAGAGTCGCAGTGGGAGACCTTCGACCTCCAGAAACGAAGCAATGGTCGAGCAAGTGAAACAGTTAATCAGATCAGACTGAGGAATGACCATCGACGAGTTGGCACAAGAAGGGGATCTCTCATGGAACCATTCACGCAATCCTGTCAGATGATTTGGAGATGAAACGTGTCACTGCAAAGTTTGTCCCGAAGCTGCTGAATCCAGATCAAATGGAAACTCGGAAGTTAACTGCTGCTGAATTTTTTGAAAAAAGCACAGAGGACCCGACGTTTCTTCAGACAATCTTTACTGGTAACGAGACTTGGGTCTACGCTTACGACCCGGAGACAAAGACGCAATCATCAGAATGGCAGACAACGTCCTGTCCTCGGCCAAGAAATCACGTCATGTCAAATCCAAAACAAAAGTGATGCTCATTGGGTTTTCGACAACGAAGGTATGGTGCACCATGAATTTCTACCAGCTGGACAAACTGTTAACGGCCCTTTTCACGTGCAAGTTTTGAAAAGACCGAGGGAAGCAATCCGAAGAAAACTTACCGGCAAATGCAAGGAGGATGGTCACTGCATCAAGACAATACTCCCTCCCTCACATCGATTGTTGTGCAGACATGGCATGCAGAAAAGAACATTCCATTCCACCACCAGCCTCCCTACTCACCGGATTTAGCGCCATCGGATTTCTGGCTCTTTCCCAAGATGAAAATGGGGCTCATATGTAATCGTTTTGCCACCGTAGAACACATCAAAACCAAAGCGACAGCTGTACCTCGGAAGATACCAAAACAGGTTTTTCATCGTTGTTTCCAGCAATGGCAGGAGCGGTGGAGCAAGTGTGTGTGTTCAGAAGAAGCCTACTTTGAAGGAGATTAGGTAAATGTGTACTTTTCTTTTGTTAATAAAGAGTTACAATGAAATTTCGGGAACTTTTTGACTGCCTCTCGTTCTGTACCTCACAGATTTAAACAAATAAATTCTATCACAAAACGAAGACAAAAACAGAAAATTTTGTAAGACTAGACGTTTTCTCAAATTTGTATATGTATAAATTTATTTCGAGTAAATAGCCCAGTGAATCCATTGATAAAACACTGACAATGGCAGCAGAGTCTATGACCGCATAAACTTCGTGTTTCACAAGCGGACTCACTAGGCTAGTTACCCCAGAGAATTTTATATACGGAAAACATTGTTTTTCCATTAAAACATATTTCCCCTCATTATGTTTCAACCGGAAATAATTTTTTTCCTTTTCCCACACCCTGATTTAACTTTTCTCTTAAGTTCCATGTCGCAGTTAAAGCGTCAGACTAGGATTACATGCTATTTGCATCTGATGGTGACCCATGTGTGTTACAACATACACAATAACTTACAATAACTGAAAATAAATCCAAGATTTAAATTCCTTCGCTGGTTGATTTTAAAATAACACAATGGGTATACGATTTACTTCGTAAGATTTATTGAAAAGTTTATCCTAGATATGGGAGTTAAATCTCAAAATAAATCGGGGAACAGTTGCAAATTATGAAAAGAGTTTTTCTGAAATTTTCTGATAACATTTTGAGTTTAGTAAGAGGATATGCAATTTTATTAGTGCAGTAAAATGGTAAATCAGACTTCTATTAAAAGTAACATTATTATTGGAATTTTTCACTCTTTAAAACAAGATTATTGATCTCATAATACTGACTGGTATAAAACAGAACAATAACTACCCAGAGTATACATATTCTCTTATGTGCTTTGTCATAGAACATTTTAACTTGTTTGAATCAGATTCAAAGGTACGCAATTTGAATGCAAGAAAGAAAAATAACTTGCACAAAACATAAAAATCACTGTAATTTGTACAAAGCGGAGTTCTGGGATAATATCTTTAATAAACTTCCTAAAAGTAAAAAAGTTTGTAGATTATAAGGGTGTATTTAAAGAAAAACAGAGGGATTATATTACTGAGTGCTCCTTCAACTCCAATTATTTGTACAAACAATTAAGTGCATCTAATATGCCTTTTCCAGAATTCAGTTGTAAAAATTAATGTTAATTTTTTCTTTATTTTCTATTCATTTTTGCTTTGTAACACACATAATTTGTTTACTATGATTAATATTCATCTTATATGTATTAATCACGACATGTAACCCATCCCAAAGATCCTGTTCAGGAAAGATGCATGGAACAAGCTAATAAAGAAAAAATAAAATAAGATTAACTCGGTCATACGATTAGGGCGGACATGGGATGATCAGTTACTTTCTTCTATACATTTATGTGGTATGGTGGTGTTTGGTAGTGTCGTGTTTGAAGACGGAAGAATGTAATGGAATAGGTGAAATTCTGTGCCTCTACTCTTGCAAAAGACTCCAAGAGGTCCGCTACGTTTTACGCCACCATCCGGTGGCCACATCACCTGTCGTATGCTATCACTGCAGATAAATTTACGGTTAAAAGCAAGCGTTTGGAATTCAGTCGGATTATTGTGCACCGTATCCTCCTTTACGCTGTTCGCAAAGTCTTCCATAACGAAAATTTCTTCCATTATCGGAGCCAGTTAACTCCGCGTCAAATACTTTGACAGTATGTTAGCTACCTTGGCCCCGAGGTGGGCTGTAAAGTTTAGCATTAGATATGTAAATATGTCCCCTTTCATTTTTCGGGAGCTGGGGTTGCTGGGTGGTATGAGCAGTGCGACGTCTCGTTAGGCTGGTAAGTCAGCGCCCTCACCACACTTGTTGTTGGTTCGATAGCCGACGTTGCCATGGCGACGCCTCCACCCCCGGGCTCGGCTCCGCTCTGCAACGTGAAACAAGGTTACCAATCTCTCTTTTTATTGACATAGCTACAACTTAATGCTGCTGTTGCATGCGTCAGTTGCGTGTAGATGTGCGTTTCCTTAAGTCACGCCGCCTGAGACTTGAGGGCTGTTTATTTGACTGCTTCCACCAGCTTAACATCAGCTATCTCTGACAAACAGCACTTTCTTTGAATCCTAGTATATTTAAGTAGAAAATTTTTTCCAGTGGTTGAAATATCACTACAACCTGTTTCACATGCGAAAAACTTTGATGTTGGCTGTCAACAATTTCGTATGAGGAACTATGGCGATTTCGCGATCTGCGCTTTACTCTCTCGCATAAACGCCATCTGAATTTAGGAATTTTAAAATTAGAATCACTTTGTGTATTATACACGTTACAGAAAAAGCCGTTTATTTAAAATTTACCGTACCCTGGAGCAGTGAATTTAGTGACTAGCAGTCGCATGACACGTACAAGCACGCGACGACGCTGCTGCTAAAACTCCCACGTAAAAACGTCCGCAATCGTAAAACTCTCATCTTTACGACTTGAATTTGTATTCCACGTTGCTGCACCGAATTTTACATTTTTACAGAACTCTTCAGAATGTGTTTCTGCTTCGTGACATGGTACATCTGGTCCTAGCGTCTTATAAATTTAAAATATACTCAACACACTATGATACTATTTTCTTGATTACAATTTCCGAGTCACGACAATTCCGCTGCAGTTTCATCAAGCGCAAATATAAGAGTAGCTCATAGCTGAGGGCTGCAGGCACCAAGGTAAGAATTTAAGGGCGCTGACTATGAAAATTTTTCTTGCCTTGTAGATCTCCCATACTTTTCAAAGCACTGGAAATTTCACTCGACAACTTTTCTTCTGATCTCTGTTAAATAAATATGTCCACGAAAAATCATTAAACAAACTTTTAGCTGCTGTTTATGGTATTAAATGGAATAGGCTCTGTGTAGCAGTATTCTAAACTCCTTACAGTAGGAAAGAAGCTAATAGGTGTGTTAAATAACGATTCTTCGGATAGGCACTCCTATCTTGGCCCTGTTCTGGAATTCGAGTTGTCTTTCAGAAACTGCTAAAACAGGTAACTGGACCATGAAAATATCACAAAGATGGACACAATGTTGAGGTCAAGGTTAGTAGATTTCTGCTAAAACATTTTTGCCAAAAGAGAAAAGACAGGACTCGTAAATGTGTTGCATAGAAGCTGTCAACGAGAACTCATGAAACAGCATGCTTATCAGAAACAACAAGTAGCTGTCGACACCAAAATGTAATGTGAATTGACAGAAATAACTTCTATTTGGGTTCCACTTATAATTCTCTGTCATCTTACAGTTTTGACACAAGTGTTTGGAGTAAGTTATAAAATTTATCCTATCTAATAAAAGGAGCATTTCAAGCTTAATCATAAACAGCCTGAAAGAGATAATTTTCGTTTATTTTATAGTCTTAGTTTTATATTTCTATTTCAATAATATATTAGTCTCTACGACTTCCCCTGTAAAACTGCCTTATTTTTGTTCTCGTCTGTGCAGTAATATTACATTCCGTTCTCCTGATTTGGTAGTAAGTCCTTTATTTTCGAGAAAGCGCCATTTTCACTATGTAGGAAGCTTTCGTTCGCAGATTCTATTCTCAATTATTTACTAGTAGATTAGCTGCTAGATGACTTGCATTTTGAGCTACGATTTACGCAACAGCAGTACTTAATACGTGAAATCCCCTGAATGGTGGTAGAGGCTAGATTGAAAACTATTAAGAATCCTGAAAATATGGAGACTTCTACAACTTTAGCAGAGAATTTCATGTTGAGGTCATCAGGTATTATTTTCCTTAAACTTTGACTAACAAAAACTTTCGCTTCATTTCATCTGAAAATATTCAAATAATATCTTAAGATAACATACAGTTCGCAACATACAGAGGGACTCAATATAACTTCTCTTCCTAAATAGGTTCTACAGATAAGTAATTTTATTATCTATATATCACAAAAAAAACTGTCTTCAAGAACTTGAAACCTGTCTCCTGACTATAGAATCAGTCGTTTTTCACACAATTTTTATTTATTTAATAGTGCTAGACTTTTTTTTCTTTAGGTTGAGTAGGAGGACTCTCTGAACACTTCCGTCTGCAAAGAATCTTTCTATAATTTGTTTTAACATCTACAAGTTATTTAAAACTCATATTTGAAACTAATCTCTTAATCATTTAGAACTTACCGCAGAACTTTCAGTTCGCCTTCTTCTAGTCCTTTAGCGCCTGCTTCTTTTTGCATGCATTTTTTTTTTTTTTTACTTTTTCATAATATTCCTAAATATTTATTCCATTCAAATAACGTATTAAGGTAGTTTTACAGTGAACTGCTTTGCAAATAAAGTGGGTGGTCTGCTGGCTCAGAGGTTAAGGCGTCTTACTGGAAATCAAAATGTCCCCAGTTCGAATCCCGGTCTCGGCTGGGATATTCAAAGTATTTTCACCTCTGGCACAGCTTGCTATGTAATGTTCAGTACGCCAAAACGCTTCCGTCGTTATGATTCCACGTTAACCTGTAGGTCCCCTGAACTTGGAAGCAGTACCGGGTTAGGTTAAGGCGCCTAAGAAAGGGGTGGATTGCTCAGTCGGTAAGAAATTCAGTCATCAGGTCATTACGACCAAACTAGGTTTATTACTGTAAATCAAGTAAAATTCATCTGAACTACAATATCATAACTAGGGACACAGGCAGCTGCTTAGTAGGGAAGGGACGCCTAACTGAATGGAGGGTATAAACCCCGAGGAGAAGACACGCTCGGGCAGCGGCTGGCAGCTTTCAACGCACCGTGGGGTCCTCACTCACTTGGAGACGAACAGACACAGAATTTTTGTCATCTGCTCGTAATAGATATGTTTTAGGAAAAACTGAAAGTTTAATTTCTGGTAGAGCTCAAGATGAATATAATGGATTGTAAATAGTTATCCGGATAAGCAAAACTCACTGCTAAAATTCATTTTGTTTTAACTAAAACAACTGTATTGTGAGAAGTTACTGTAGTGTAACCAATTAGAAATCACCAAGTCTCTTCGAGTTATTAACATGACTTAACTATCACTAGACCGGCAAGTTGGCTCAGTTGGTTGCGGCACTGTTATGGTATCCGGCGCTGACACGGGGATAGCTGGTTCCAGTCTTGGGGGTGGAAGAAATTTTCACCATCAGGAAAAGAGCAGCAGGGCAGGAGAGGTGGTGGCGCACTATTCCTAACCACCATATTGTGCACCAAAGTCCTGGTGTCTTTCGGAAGAGTAGGCCTGAATGGGCCGCCTCTGGGTTCCATCCACGTCTTTCTTTCATCTCAAAACAACACTTTACACTGAACAGACGAACTATGACAGTCGTCCACACTTACAACAACTTACAACACTTCCAAAAACTGGGCAAGGCAACGGGAAACCAACCCAGTTCATTTTCTCAGAAGGTATGATTTTTTTTTTTCTTTTTTCGCTTGCCTCAACGGCTGTGTTTGTAAAGCCCCACTGCTTTACAGTTTTACTTCTATGGGTCTAATTCGTTGGGGGCGCTTTTTATGGATTTTTTCTGTCAGGGGAAAAACCTGGGCTGTGGTCATTCGAAATGACCTTATTGGTAAAAACCCCTGCTGTGTTCGTGTACTGTTCTTCACAGTTCAAACTGGGTTGTGGATTATACTGAGGGGCACTCTGTACTTGTGCCACGTCTTTGGCATTATTGTTCCAATTGTCTCTGTTCTTGGATTGTCTCTTGTCTGATTTAGTCTTTCTATAAATTTTTCAGTTTGTTTAATGATTTCTGCTTGTACTGTGGAGATTTCTGCTTCCTTGTGGAGTGTTGCTGTAGGTGTGTACCTCGGTGCGTTGTATATCATGCGGAGGCATCTGTTTTGTAATCTTTGGATGTGTTATAGATTCGATCTGCTAGCCAGACCCCATATATGGCAGCCATATAGGAGGAAGAGCCGGATTATGCATTTGTATAGGCGGAGTTTTGTGTTTGTTCGGAGCTCCTTGCTGCGTAATACTGGAGAGAGGTTCATTATTACCGCTAGACCTTTTTTTCGGCGATCGAGAATGTGTTGTCGAAAAAGTAGTTTTTTATCTAGTATTATCCCTAGATACTTGTGCTCATTAACCCATTGGATTTCCTGGCCCATTATTGTCAGAGCTCTGTTTAGTTGTGGCCTTTTGTTGGTAAAATATATGCTGGCACATTTCATTGCATTTACTTTCACCTTGTTTTTTCTGTTCTATGTGGTGAATGCATCCAGACCTCTTTGCAGCCTTGTTAGGTTTAAATCGTGCCTGTTCCCGATCACATACATGCCCGTATCGTCTGCAAATTGTGCCAGCTTTACGTGGGGTGGTGTCGGGATTTTATTAACATATATACTGAATAGTAGTGAAGAGATCGGGGCTCCCTGTGGTATTCCGGCTTCTATCACATGTGTTGACGATCTCTGTCCTTCAGTTGATACGTAGAATTTTCTATCTTTCAGGTAGTTTCCAATAAGTTTTATGTAACAATTTTTAATTGTTGTTTCGTTTTTTAGCTTCGTTATCAGGTTGGCATGCCAGATTTTGTCGTAAGCCTTTTCGATGTCTAGAAATACTGCTGCTGTTGACTTTTTGCGATTGAAATTTGCGGTGATTTCTTCTGTTATTCGTAATAGTTGGGTTGTTGCTGCGACGCGGCTCTGGAAGCCGAATTGTTCTGGCCTGATCGTGTTTTCCGCCTCGAGGCTGGACTTTATTCTTTTCAATAGTATTCTTTCCAATATTTTCGATGCTGAAGATAGTAGGCTTATGGGGCGATAGTTGTTGGCTTGTCTGGGGTCCTTGCCTCTCTTAGGTATTGCTATTATCTTTGCTTTCTTCCAGGCTGCAGGAAAATAGCTCTGGAGGAGACAGGCGTTGTAGATTCTTGTTAAGAGTACTATGGCTTTGGTTGGTAGCTTTTTCAAATGTTCATTTGTGATTTTGTCATGGCCTGGAGATTTGTTTTTTGCGATCTCTTTGATTGTTTGGCGTACTTCGCGTGGTGTTGTTAGCTCTGGTGGGACGCCCGCCGGTTCCTGCATAATGATTTGAGCTTGACGTTCCGTCTCTTCACTTTCCCTTTGCTCTTCAGGTGTGAGTTGGTAGTCAGCTACCGTATACTGTGCTGCAAAGGTTTCAGCTAGGATTTCGGCTTTGGCTAATGGTTGATAACATGTTCCCGTGGGTCCTGCTATGGCTGATTTTGCTTGACGCGGTTCTTTGAGTGCTCTTATAAGCTGCCACGGCTCTCTGTTTTGAAACATTAGGTTGGACATTTTGTCCTCCCATTTCTCCGACCTTCTCTCTTGTATTCTCTCGCGTAGTTGTTTGGCGTAGTTTCGATACTGCCGTCTATCGTTTGGGTCGCGATACTGCTGCCATAGTTTCCGGTAGCGGTTACGCAAGTAGCGTAGGTCCTCCAGTAAGGCGGGGAGCTCTGTTTGTCGATAGTTTGGGTATACTGTCGTAGTGCTGGCTCTTTTGTCTGCTTCTAGTATCGTTTTGTTGAAGTGCTCTATAGCGTTGTCTACTTTGTTTGCAGTTGAGACGTTATAATTTGGTTTGATTTTACTGTGCACTGCTCTAGTAAATCGGTTCCAATCTGTTTGTTTATGTATTTTTGGCTTCGTGTGGGGAGGGATCCACTTCTCTATCTTCAGAATTACTGGTAAATGATCGGAGGATAGCTCGTTTTTAGTTTTTGCTTCCTTTATTCCGTTTACATTTTTTGCCAGAAAGATGTCTATAACGTCTGGTCGATGTCTAGCGTTGTGCGGGATGTGCGTGGGCTCTGTTGGTCCTAAAACTTCAATGTTTCTCTGTTCCAAGAGATCAAAGAGTTGCTCACCCCTCGTGTTGTTTGTTCTTGAGTTCCAGCTGTTATGTTTTGAATTCAGATCGCCTCCGATGATTACTTTGTTTCCAGTTGCGAGTAGTTGGTCGATATCGAATTCGTATAGTGTTCTACTCGGTGAGAGATATGCTCCGATTATGACAATGTGCCCCTCCTTGCAGTGGATTCGTATGGCTGTAGCCTCCATGTCCAGCGTCTGTGGTACACTCACTATTTCGTGGGTTATGTTGTTTCGTACAGCGATTGCGGTGCCGCCGCCTCTCTGCCCTTGCCTGTCGGTGCGATAGGTCTGAAACCCTGGGAGTCTGAAGTTGTCTGCTTGCTTTAGGAATGTTTCACTGAGTAGGACTATGTCCACCTTTTCCCTGTTTATGAATTCGAGTAGTTCAAGCCTTTTGTCTTTTATTCCGTTGGCGTTCCATGTTGCGATTATCAGATCTTGTAGTTGTGCTTGCGCCATTAGTTTATTAATGATATTACTCCTTCGACGAGGGCAAGGATTTTGTTCCATCTCCCTCTCGCTGTTTTCACCTTTTTCATTGTTTTTTTTTAGTGTGCTGAAGATCTTTTTTAATTCAGACCCGAAGGTAGTAGCTATTTCTGTTAGTTCTTCCTGTGCGCCTTCGCTTTCAGTTGTCTGCTCCCCCCTGCCGTTTTCTCTGCTCTTGCCTGTTTGGATTTTTATGCCCTGACAAGGCTTGTGAGTATGTTCGGTTTTGTGTTTGACCTGGATAAGTCCGCCCGGGTGTACTGTTTTGTTTTTCCTTTCGTTTTCCTTGCTGTCTTCTTTGTCTCTTTTCCGGTCGCTCGGGCGTGGTGGTCTCAGCAGGTCTTGGTAGGCTTTGCATCCACGCCAAGACGCCGCGTGGTCTCCTCCGCAATTCACACATGTTGCGCGCTCTGTTTTGGGAAGTGTGCAATCCTTAGTTAGGTGTGGGCTTGCACATTTCACGCATCTGCTGGGTAGATGACAGTAGTTAGAGGTGTGTCCGTGTCTTTGACACCTTGTGCACTGCGGAGGTCCTTGTTGTTGGCGATATCGCTCAATCTGGACTCTGGTGTACAATATCGAACATTCGTTGTAGATTTTTTCGGAACTTGGATCGTTTTCCAGCGTGACTGAATAGGTTGCCAGTGGAATTAAGTCTCTCGTCTCCGAGTTCCTTCTTTTGAACTGGTGAACTGCATTTACTAGATATCCTTTGTCCGTGAGGTCGTCTGCTATTTCGTTTGTTAGTATTGTAGGTGGTAGGCCTTTTATGACCACCTTGAGGAGCCTCTCCTGTGGTAGTTGGTGGCTATAATAGCTGATGTTGTTTTTGTTGAAAAATGCTATCAGGGCTAGGTAATCTTCCTTGTTTTCGACGAAATATTTGAGGCTGTTGCCTCGATACACCACTTTCAGATTCCCTGTTAGGTATTCTTTGATGGTCTGGTTCATCTTTATGAAATTTCTTGTTTCATATATTACGACGGGAGGAAATCTAGCCTCGTTAGCCGGTTTTTCTTTCCCTTTTGGTGTCTCAGTGTTTGTTTCCATGTCTTCGGTATCCCTTGTGGCCTCTTCTGCTAGTGCGCTGTATCGATTACTTACTGCCACCTGTGTATGGTTTGCTCTGTACTTTTAGTGTTCTGCTTGACGAGCGCGCTTGCTCCTTTTTCTTGGAAACTCAAAGGGCGCTTCCTCGTTTTTGTTGTGCATTGTTGGTTCCTTCCTTTTCATAAACTGTTGTAGTTTTCCACTGTTTTCGTTGTAGTTTTTCTCGGGTTCGTTTGTGTCTTCTGAGTACATTTCCCAGTCTTCTTCATTTTCTTCGGATTCCGTCCCGGGTGGGGTGTCTGTGCTGTCGCGTAGTTCTTCTCTCTGCATCATTAGTCCTTAGCCTGTTCGTTGCCGTTAAGTCAGTCCGCGAGGCTTACCAGTGAAACCCTTGTTGTCACCGTTAGGTATTCCCGGGTTCCACAGTAATGCCGGATCGTCAATAAGTCACTATACTCTGGTCCTAAAGTGTAGTCCGAACGATGTCCAATATATCCTTGCTTCGTCGTCACCAGTATGACTTCCCTATGTAGCAGAATAGCACACGATAAAACTGCGATCACTATTCCCTATTCGCCTTCCAGAAGGTATGAACATCCCCCATGGTAACCGCTCACGCCTGAGGCGGGAAAGGTGTTCGAGAAGTAGGGAACTAACACTTACCTCCCCTATGGTTATTTTACAGTACCCCATACTTCAAAGAATTGAAATGCGGTTTTCACGAGCATTACGAAAATGAGTTACTTTCTTTGAACATGTTTTGATTTTAGTTATTATTATTATTATTATTACTATAGTTGAGATGAATTAGTGTCTTAGTCAGGAGATCCTTCAGGATTGTCTGACTACCGGTATGTTCATTTAGCATTACCCAGGGTGCACCACGAGGAGGCGAACTAGCTTTACTTACTGATCCACCAAGATATTAATGATGCCAACATCAACAGGCTTCGCTCTAGAAAACCGCCAGTGAAATCGGCAAGGGATGCAATTCGTGAAGATTTTAACATCACCAAAGCTTGGATCCAGGAGTGGACTGTACACCAAAACAGCAGCTTACCTTGCATTACACAAAAGCCACCAGGTTTTGATTTACCTCGTAAAACTTGGTCCACACTCAACAGAATCAGAACTCGGCATGGCAGATGCGCACACTCCCTGTACAAGTGGGGCAAGCAACCATCCCCCTTATGCGAATGCGGAGAGACTCAGACTATTGGTCATATTATTGAACAATGTCCTATAAGGTCTTACAGTGGTGATCCTGTGGACTTCCTGCTGGCAACTCAGGAATTGATAAACTATATTAATAAACTAGATATATGTCTTTAATCTTGTAAAGTTGCAGTGTATATATTTTATCAATGTTCTTAAAAGTTTCTAAACTGCCATACGCTAAATAAATAAATAAAATTATTATCGCATGTGGTGCGGGCCCATAGGCTACAGCCTATGTAGCCTATGCCTAAATACGGCCCTGTGTACTGCATTGATCGTTGGCTTCATACTACTTATTGTATAACAATTTTGTGAACCACCGCGATCTAGTTCTTCTTCCCTGTCGGTTGTTTACATCTCCTTTGTATTGTGTTAGGCTGTTTATAATTTTGTCGAACTTTCACTCTAATAGTGTTCAGTCTTATTTTACGAAATTTATTTTAATATTTCTCATCTGAATTTCTTCTTTATCAATATTATAATCTCCTTTTTAATTCAGTTTTTTAAGCAAATATTTTACAATGCAAAATTTTCTGCTCACTTTCTCGTTTTGAATGTTTCAATCGGGGTTTTCTTCGGAAGTAGCTTTCATTGGAAGAAACATAATCGTACTTGCTTGTTTCATCTGTGTTGTTGGTTGTGCCGTCATCTGAAAAATATTTAAGCTAATTTTACTAACATTAATACTGTAACCAGAAACATAGAAACAATATCAACATATTTATCTAAATTCTGCTCCTCTTAACAGATTCCGTAAACAAGTACCTCGGATGGAGAACAAACCAAAAAAAGATTTGTATTAATATTAATATTTTTAATAGTAAATAATTAGTTGACAGTATTAGCTATCCAAATTAGAGATAAAAGTATTTAAATATTTTTAAAATCTAAGCTACGGCTGTGCCTCTCTCTATTTTTTGCAGTTACTTTTTTTTTTAAAATCCCTTCTTATCTAAAGTAAGTAGCCACAGCAATCACTGTAATCTAATGCAGTGTTAATTAAAAGTAATATGCAGGGACTTTCAAATCCCGGAGCTTTTCATTTCGGAAACCGCTACTAGTATCGCAGCGGCGGTTAAGTTATGGGAAGTGAGGTTATTGCTTTCTGGTACCGTCATTTCCTCCGTGATCTTCGTGGAGAATTTAGTTGTGTGGTTGCCATTAGACATGCTACCTGACCGGGTCTAATTTTTCTACAGTAGAAGTTTTCTTTCTTTCTTTCTTTAGTAGTTTCCAGTACTCTAATTTCGAATGATTGAAACCTGTATTTTTTACCGCAATGTTATTAAAAAAATTGTATCCGGATTGTTTCAAGCAAACGAAAAAGCTGATTATCCCGTGTTAGTATCAATGATTGTTGTAAAACTGACTGCTCTTCCCAGACTCTACAACCATCTTCTTTGCAGAAATCAAATACATGTTTAATTTGCGTGATGAGAAAAACGCCGAATAAACGGAACACGTAGTACGGGGAAAGCCGATGAATGCGATGTTAGTTTCGAAACTTGGTGCGTGACACCGAGTGGTTGCAGCAGTACTAGCTCTGTGATTAAAACGAGCGCAAAGTTTTGCGAAATGTCCGCAGACATGCTACCCTCGTGTTGCTAATAAGTTCAGTCGACCGACGCAGTTAAAGAACGCTATACTTACAAACCTGAGAGCGTGGGACACCAAGAACTCGTTCGATCCTTCGTTGTTTCAGCTCAATATCTACAGTCAGTTCACTGCGAATAATAATTTTAAAAAATCTTTTCGACGGTTTCTTAGGATTTTTTTGTTCACGCATCATGCAAAAACTCCCGAACCGACTTGGATGTGGTTTTCACAGTTTGAAAATTTAGGATCTAATTTTTTAAAAATAAAAAAATAACAATATTAAAAACATTGCGGTATGTCTTATGACTCTATGTGAACGGTGGAGGGAGCTGTTTGCGAACTGAACAGATACGCGCCAAAGATCACAATACATAAAAGTTGAACACTTCTTTCGTAACGTGAAAAGACAAACGCCAAAGCTCACACGGCACCCAAAGAATCAATACTACTGCAGAATGTTTCTTTCGTCATTTGGTAACGTGGCGTTCGTGAAGGCAATTTAAATGACTGAAAACTAAATTTAGCTGTGAGCAATAGTAATGACGTCAGAAACGTGCTACTAGTGGAATAACGTTAAATGATTAAAAAATAATTCATTTTGTCTTATATGGGCACCACTTCACAAAATTGTGTGTTTTTTTTTTTTAAATTTATTTTCGTCTAAAAAATGTGATCTTCACGTTGGCGAACTCAGAGAAATAATAGTTTATATTATAAAAGATATTTGGGATAAACTATGAAAACAGAAGTGGATTGTTCTGTTTGCTCCGTTGATGTGTTAACATGTAAGTGCTATTAGCAGGTTTTGCAAAGTTTTTGTGATCAATCAGCAATATGATTCACATACAAATTAAATCTTATGTGGGTGATGTTACCTATTCTTGCTTGTTTGCAAAATCATCGCCATTTGGGAGTTCACTTCGCTGTTACACATAATATATCCATATACAAGAATATCTTGTTACTTAGAATGTCTACTTACCTGGAAGGCTTTGGCAACGGACAGAGGCTGCATGTTTTATTCAATCCTCGATTGGTTCGTAAATATTCTTCACTGTCATAAACGAGACGCTTATATTCGCAGTTTGTACTTGAACTCTGCTACCCACCTACAACACAATGCTTGCCGCATGACATGCTAGGTTGGACTATTATAGACATGCTGTTCACTCTCCTCATGTTGACAGTGGCAGTGTGGGTTCTTCTTAACAAATTTCAGCTGAAACAATGATCATATTAAGGAAATCCTGGACCGTTGATAGATTGACCAGAATTCTTTCTTTTTCATCAGCAGTTGAAATAAAATAGTCGATTTTACTTTATATTATTAATGGATAGCACGTAGTCATTTAAACTTTGTAGAAAAAAACTATCTATAATGTTCTTATAGAAGTTGCTACACGCGATTTTTTTAAGTTTAACGAAATGGAAAGCAAAAGCTATTTTGATTCATATCAAGTGGTTTAATTTTCAGTATTTGGTTGCATTGGGACACGTAATAGCTTAACATCATTTTCTATTATTACTTACAAAGAAATGATATAATACTTAGATTATGATCGTTAGAAATTATATATGATAAAATATCAAATTTTACATGGTGAAACAGAGTTCGTTATGAATACAAATTACTATTCAGTAATGAAATGTAGTCTTTGCAGATTCTCCGCCGGATAGTGTTGAAGAAAGAAAAGCTTTCGGCGACTAGCTCTGCCACCATCATCAGTATTATACTATTCAATATCTTGGGCACCACCGAATTATAATAGGGAACATCGAACTAGCTTGTTTTGTGATTAGCTCAGCGGGTATAAGAAATTTTAACTCAGAATCACTATCGGGTCATTGAAAATTGTGGAAATGTTCGTGGGTAGGACAATGAGTACATTTACCGTACTGTAGCTGCAACGATCACCACACACCGATTATACGCATCACCTTTGGACTCTGCTAAACTTAGACTGCACTGAAATCACTAAGCAGTTCGACCTCTGTTCAGACCCGCATTATTCGTCGTTACGAATATTAACCGTTAAGTGAGCACTTGAAGGATTCTGCAGAGCAGGAGTCGAGCATATTGCAAAAGGCGTGACCTTGCCTTGTGCAAGATCACTGTTGAAGCCCAGCCTTCCCTCCTGGGAGAGAGAAGGCGAAGTTGCTCACACCTCGAGTTGAGAGCTGTCGTGTCGGGCCTTTTCCGATATCCTGGCCAACCCACGCGATGTTCCCCAGCGCCTGTGTGCCTGATCACGACGTTCCCTTTTTCCTTTAGCTATGTAGTTCCTAGTATCACTCACCTATGTATTCTTCTTCTACTATTCGTAGTATATAGTATCCGCTACAGTCAGTTTATATTGCTCACATCAGGTGGACGCGATTGACAATCGCAGCCCGGGCTCAGATTTTTTGTTCTGTGCATGGCGTCATCATAGCAACACGGTATTTTACTGGAGCTTTTAAACACATGGGCGCCTGATATGATGTGAATGTCATTTTTATTAAAACTAAACTGTACTAACATGACTGGATGTACAGTCGCCGTTAATACGTCTTACAGCAGAAAAAAATGAGAGTTTTTGGTATTACATGTCATTCGTTTCCGAAAGAGTTACTACTAAAGAACACATGGATATATAAATGATGCCGTAAGGACGATTTCACTATAACAACAACTGCGTGCTCCGAAAATATTGTTCCAGAGGATTATGTTCGTGACTTGTAAATTAAATTACAGAATTTAGTTTCCAAAAAATACTTGAAATTGGTTCTGTGCTGATCGTTAATATTCCTGAAATACATTTAAACTCCCTTATCACAGTTGCTGCCATCATAATTTACCTATCAACAGCATGAGCAAAAGTAAAGCAGCTATGTTATGACAAACAGGTGAAAAATAGCTACTGAAACCCCTAACCCTGTGTAGTCTAAACAAAATTTTTTTACACACCTCCGTACTGCTTGTACCTATTTTTCCTTCACAGTCGGAGGTACAGTACCTAATTCGCTCATTACTTCAAGTCCGAGCGTGGTGAGAGGTAACGCTCGGGCATCGTATTCGGGAGGACGGTGTTTCGATTCCCCGTCCGGCCATTCAGTTTTGGGTTTTCCATATTTTTCCGAAATTACTCCAGGCAAATTCTGGATGGTTCCTTCAAAAGGCCATGGCCGATTTCTTTCATGTTCCTTTCCCACCTCTAAGGACCTCGAAGTCGAATATGTGCAAGGACAGAAAAAACAAAAAGCCCTCCTTCGATAAATTGTTCCAGTCTCATACCACCTTTCAACAAATCAAAACTGTCCTACTTTCTAATGGCTGAAGTCAATTGAAAATTTATTATTGTGAACCTCTCTTATCTTCCACATGCTGTCCTACCAATATTTATCCAGGCCTCATCGCTCATGCCAAGAATCATTTTCACTCGCCTTGTAATCTGCAATGACTCCCAACCTAAATTTTTTATCATTTCAGTTACTAAGTGCATCAAACTATCTAAAAACGCAGTTCCGTGATTTTGAATCAAGACGAAAAAAATGGAAACTATACGTTTAATTCTGAAGATCATGAAAATATATCTTCAGAGGACTGAGAACAACCTTTCAAAAACAAAGTGCAATAAAGAACAATAGAAATGAGTTGTTACACAATTAGGTCACATAGGTACCGAACAACATATTTCGTAAAATCATATTAAACGTTTACTAAGAAACAAGCCAAGTCGAACATGAATGATATTTTAGAAAACATGACATTACGTGCTATTTAAAAAAATAGGAAATACGTTTATGGTTGTTATCGAATATTAAATGAAAAGAATACTGCTAAAACACTTCGTGACAAAATATTTAACAAGTATCCAGACATGCCAGTGAGAGTCATGTGTCAGGACCAGAATCTTCATTCATGAGAAACTGAAAACTCAAAAGGCGTCAGCGACACAGAAGAGAATCTCGAAAAACAACAGAAGAAGGTATGTAAATCTTACTGCCAATACTTAGTTTTACACATTCGCACGCTCCGTGCATTCTTAAAACCAATTGGTGTTCGTATTGCTTTGGACCCAACCTTAACTAGAATAACCTTGGTTCACATCTTTATTCCTTAATTATTTCTGCTAGATTTCTCTACGATTTTTTTTTGTTGCATCGTTCACCTAGCTCATAATTATTATGTTTTCTGCCATGTTAAAGTGTACGATTAATGAGACCGTAGGGTATATTGTACCTTTATATGCAAATACGACGCAGTGGTGTAGTGAAATTATCAATTGGGACAAATTTTCAAGTAAAACACGGAATCCATAGGCCATGTATTCATGCGATTCGGAGTTCGACAATAGAAAAATTCTTGTAACGTATTAATGAAATACTCGCCAAGCAATTTCTAAAATGTAGGGGTACAGAAAATTATGTTTGCTCGGTATGCAAAATTAAAGTGATACATTTTGCCTTCTATTTACTCACATGCTATTATGCATGAGAATGTATTCGGGTTCTGGAATTGGTGGTGACTGCGGATGAAACGTGGAAGCTCAGCTATTCGGTGGTGTTGATGAGACCTAACTTTGCTCGATTACTTTTCTTGGGATATTGATTGACTCCTATGGTCGATAATTCATTGACTTCCTGCAGCTTTCTGCGTTGAACAATTCCTAAACATTCGCCTTCACTTGTACATCTATATACATATAATTTTTTCTCTGTGCCTCATTGCAGCATGTAGAGTCGATAGATGATCGTGACAAGAAACAGGAAAGAAACTGGGTATGCCTTTATGAAAGAACCATCCCGGTGATTTTGGGAATCGATGGAAACCTGCATGGTCGGACCTGTGATCGAACACACTTCCTTCGGAATACCAGTTCAGAATGCTACTCCTCAACTACCAAGATCGGTTTCATCTTTAGATGCCGCTTCCACAGCCGATGGGAAGGTTTTTGTGGAACACTAATAGCTTTTTCGCCATCCTATTGCTGGTAGTTGAGCAATGACATCTAAGGAGTTGTTCAGGAATGAAATTCTCGTCCTCGCAAACAGGGTGCTCTACAGGTTGGAAGAAGCTAGTACACTGTCATTGTTTCCTGTAGATCTATTTGGAATCATATCATGGATGTATATTAGTTCCTACAGTAATTTTGCGACTATTTATCTTCACCGATAACGCAATACAAGGTTCAAATTTATACTAACACTGATTTAAGTATGATTTGGTATCGTTAAAAGGTTCTGAATATACAATGACTTAGTAACAGTTACAGCGACACCTTGCGATTTAACAATGTAGTTGGAAGCGTGAGTCAGGCTGTTAATGGAAGCGGGCAGCCCCTGGCGCGTGGCTTTATTCGCCTGCAGACGGTGGGGCCTTTGTTCAGCAGACATCGATCAGCCTAGCCAGTCAGCCTATTTATTATGCATGAGGCAGGTGCAAGCAAGTGCCCACAACGTACACGCCAACCTGCAATCGAGGGAACAGTCCAACATCGAGGAACAATTTCAAGCGGGTACTGCAACCATAGCTAACAAGCAAGTTGGTGGTAAATAAAAGTAAATGATTTTCTCCACCTGAATAAGGTTAAAATACATAGTTTAGGAAGCGTCCACAATCCTCCATTTTAGTCTCTTTTGAATTTTCCCTCCCCAAACGTAGCCTGGCTTTGGTTTTTCCCCGTTTGGAACGTAACTTTTTTTCCTAATAATTCCAGAAGATATTTTGTGGTGTTTTCTCGTACCAGACTATTGTTCAAATTATTTCGAATATGATGAACACGACCAATATTTGCGATGTGTACTTTTCTACAATTATAAATATTCTGTGCAACTATCTGCAAAGTTAATATGACCAAAAGTCAACTAAAAAAAAAAAAGGTGAATAAGCTGTACATTCAAGGTCTTGGGTTCGAATACCTCTTTTGCTAGGAATTTTCACGTGCTGTATTCACATGAGGCAGGCCGTGTCACTCCGTGGTTCGGATTCCACGTTAAACTGTCGATCCCGTCTAACCTCTAGCACTGTGGCTTAGTATGCCTTCGGGTTGTGGACTAAGTTAAGTTTCTAATATGTTCTTCAGCGCCGGGGGACCAATATGGCTATGACGGAGCTTTCATCACAGCGTTTCCGTCACAGCGACTAATTGTGATGGAAGAGTTTTAGTGTTTCCACGTTTCTACGAATCTTTTACTTCATTTTCTGTGTGGTGAGCGCATTTTTGTATGTGACACGTTCGCATGACGGGATGCGATTACGTGACGTGATCGCGGTCACTTCTCATTTCTCTCAGCATGCACGAATAAAAACTATTGTAATTTATTCTTTTTTTGTGCAAAAATAATGACTGATGGAACATCTAGATGTGACTTGGAATTATTATGTTCAATTTCACTTCTAGAGGTGCAGCAGTTTTTTCAAAAAGTGTACCACAAAAGCGTACACATCGTCTCCTAGTATGAGGACTCGCTTCGCTCGCCCTAATAAAAATGTAATAAGATGTATTACTATCTGTTTTTGGTAAAATTGTTATAGTGTTCCATTCAAGTAATATAGCATGCAGCGTTATCAACAGTGTGTTAATTGTTTTTATAAATTATAATTTATCGTTACTTCAATGAAAAATATTATTAATGTTTATTGTCAATCTTTAATACACTTTTAACGAAGGAATTGTGAAATAAAATTTTTACACAATGACTAAATTAATAATGAAACGTAATATAATCTGCAGTTATGTTTAATTAACATTATTACAAGAATAGTATTACCGAAATTATAGTTTATAACTATATTTTTAACTAACTCCCCACTAACACTTCTATAGCTGAAATTTTGTTTCGATTAAATTAGTGATATTCATATTGTTTATGACATATTAAGTATTCAATGTACTAGATCGAATTCTGAAGCAAACTTCGAACATGCAGGAGCACTGGGCTAGAGTTGCAACAGAGAATAGATAAATTGTTGAATGTGTAATACAATGCCATTCAATCAGTCCATATATACAGTACACTATTGTTGGAATATAAAAACACTTTTAAAAATAACATTTTTTTAAATAGTAGATATATTTGTAATGCTGTAGAAAGTACGTGATAAAAACACGTTCCTTTAGAAAAAAAACCGCGCCAAAAACGTCAGTTTCAGAATCTTCGTAGTTTTAATAACCAACTAAACATTTTGACTCAGACACTATCGCAATATATATAAATGCAACTTTGAAATATTGGAACTTTTGCCAGGGATTTTAATTTACCAGATGTCGGCTGGGAAGGAAATACGATTAATAATACCAGCGTATGAGAGATTTGCCAACCCGTTCCTTTAAGTTACGGTCCTGAACAAGGCTGCAGCGGCCGACGGCAACCTCTGGTAGCAAACAAAACCAGTCTACCTGCTGTCGCCTGTGGTTGCCGCTGTGCGGAACTCGGCGACAGATCGGCCAAGCAGTCGGATCTTATAAACCGTACCTCAAGAGCTACGCGAGGCAAGATGTATGATGTTTCTGCTGCTATTATTAAAGTTCTGTTGGAAGGGAAAGATGTTGATGATAATCATATTTTGCTATTGCATATCACTAAGAAAAGATGTATAAATAGAACACAAGAAGGAAGTTAGTCAGTGCTGATTAAAAAATATATATTTAATGACGAAGCCATATTCAAGAGCTATTGTCGCTAAAATAAGAGTTTTATCTGTGCATTTTATTTAACACTGAAGTTGATGTTAATATTGTTCCCTACTCCTACTCAAAGAGATTTCAAACCTACCTAACAAAAATTTTAGCATGAATGGAATATACCTAATTAAATTGGTGGTATAGATGGAAAATATTTTCGCAATAGAGTGCCACATAAGCATGGGTCACTATTTTATAATTACAAAAATTAGTTTTCAGTTGTTTTGCTGGCCATCGCTGATGCAAATTATAAATTCATGTTGATGTCGGTGCTTATGGAAAGGAATCTGATAATGGGATATTAAATCAATCACGGGGAAAAAATAGGATCAAAGAGATTTAATATTATTCCACCAAAATGCTTGACAAGCACAACTGTGATGTTACCCCATTTTCTGAACTGAGACGAAGCGCTTGCTCTTAGTAACAATATGATGAAACCATGTTACGAAAGAGTTACCATATAAGAACGAGAGAAATAGATTTATAGCTAGAGATTATGCCGTGGACGACGAGTGACAGAAAACGCTTTTGGATTAAAAAGCCAAGCGTTAAGAATTTTGTATACCCCTATTACTGCTGCACCAGATGCGGCTGATGACCTGACATTACTAACGTGTTGTTTACTACGTGACAGTCATACTGAAGAATAAAGTACTATATTTTATAGTTACGGTAATAATTAAACTAGCAGCCATGATAAGCTTTTCTCGTTTTGGAAATTTTTTAAATAGTCTAGGATTTTCAGATTAGAAAAAAACCTTATTTATTCTGCAGTGAGTACGGCTTAGTGGATCCCAACCACTGACTCATATCAAATAATAAATAAAATATATGATCTTGACAGACTAACATTTATATGTTTATTGATTTCGCCCATTATGTATGACCAACAATATAATTTTATGTGTATGAATAATTTACATTTAAATATATTTATAAATAAAAGAATAAACTTAAAATATTTTTGTTTTATTTAGCTCCCGTGCTATAGCGTTCCAAACGTTCTCTTTGATTAAAACAGCGTGACCTGTGTCATAAATCACTGGATATTTAACATCAGAATTGATTAAATTTTCTTCTTCGTCACCAGAAAAACTCAATGTCATCAAATAAACACGTTTGTTCGTTATGCGGCTGGCGGCACTAGTGGTTCGTGCGAAGTAGCGCAGTCTGCGGTGCCGGCAGGGGTCAGCTGCAGGCGACAGTGGCGCCGTGTTCCGAACGCATTCCCCTGAAAACTACAGAACGCAATGCTAACGTCTGCGTTCTGCCTTGAAAGTCTCCCCTCGGCAGTCTGTCGTCTGCGGTCTGCAGGCGTATTCGGAACCTTACCATAAGGGTAGGAGGACTCACACAAGTGGCAGAACAGAACACAAAGGGACCAAACTTGTGGATATCTTCCTAATAAATTCTGATGATAACTTTGTCTTACATCAAGTAACTGAAGGAATCATTGCTCACTAAGAAGTTCTGATGGATATTAGATGGTTCTTCAAACGAGTAGCTAAAATTGAAAGTGGTTATATGTACAACCAAAAAAAGAAAAAAAGAGAGAGAGGTATTTTAGAACTGAAGGTTGAGTATGTGGAAGGAAGGCACAGGCATAGTTGAGTCGAAGTGGATACAGTTCAAGGAGATGATAAGAATTGGAGAAGAAATATTTATTCCAAAACCGAATATAAGAGTAGTACGGAACCTACAAACTATAATCGGGAGGTTAGCAGACTAAACAGATTGGTAAGTAGAATACACGACAGAGTTAAGAGAGTATGGCAGTAGGAAACATTTGAAAAAACTAAACAAGCATGAAAAAGGCAAGGTGAAGTTGGACTGAAGAATACACTGAATTATAAGTCTAGAAATTTCTAAGTTTATGTTAGAAAACTATGGGAAAAGGGAAGGCATTAAGGCAACTGTAGATAAAGATGAAAAACAAGTTGACGATTATTTGAAGAAAAAGGTAAAGATTTTAGTAACTAGTTTAGTGAGACTGTTATGGACTATCTTCTAAGGATAGGAGCAGCAGAACTTAACAGAAGTAATTTTAAAAAAATAAAAATAAAACCTATGGTAATACATAGGAAGTTAGATAAGAAAACGTAAAGAGGTCGGCGTGTATAATGTTACTACAGGTACGTTTAAATACAAGTGGATACTACGTTGTACCTTACCTTGTAATATTATTTATGCTTAGTCAGGAGACTAGGGACAGGAAAATTGCGAAAGTAGTACCTGTCCATAAACGAGGGGCGACGAATAGGGTTGAAAATTACAGGCCTATTAGTGTGACTTCAGTGGTGGTAGGACATTGAGATGCCACCACATCAGAAATGGCCTGTTTGCAAAGAGGCAGTATTCTTTCAGGCAAGAATAGAGAGAGTCATGGGATAAAAGGAGGAGGATAAACAGAGTGCTGTGAGTGTACATGGCGGTAAGGCCTGGATGGTAATTGGTACAAGGATTAGGTGTGGTGTAATGAATGACCATAACCATAAGCTGGCACGTAATTTCAGGCATAAGGGAGTGGTGAAATTTTTTTTGTAGATGAGGAAGTTAGAGATTCGAATAAATTACAAAGGGAAGTGATGAGTAATCATAAAAAGAACACTGAAAGAAATCAAAATTCGTTGAGTGCAAAAAGGATGTGAGTGAGTAAATTGCAGTAGAACAATTGAAGATAAAAATAAGGAAATTGAAAAATAGATATGTCGGGAAGTATCTACACCGGAGTATAAGCACCATCGAATTTAATTTAAATTAATTAAAAATTACTAATCTGTATTTATATTAATTGTGAACAATTGTGTTTACTCAAAATCTTCAGAACATCGACCCTTCTGCCAAGTATATAGCAATTTCTTTCGATGAAATGCATTATTATATACAAATATTGTGTGTGCAAAATCTAAATAAAAAACACAATGAAATAATTGATATAATATGCGGCACTACAAAAATTACTGTGGAACTACTGCTGCTAACAAAATCATATTCTTGATACAATAGTTTGCTTTTTTTCAGAACAATAATGCCTGTTTTCATAATGCAACCAATGTCGAAGGCTTGTAGTCAAACGAGATTTCATCCTAACTGTACTTCCACGGAGATAAATCCGAAGATTTCGTTGATTAATTCGAAAGCTATGGGAACGAATGTCATATGGT
Source organism: Vandiemenella viatica (assembly GCA_031002005.1). NCBI lineage: Eukaryota > Metazoa > Arthropoda > Insecta > Orthoptera > Morabidae > Vandiemenella > Vandiemenella viatica. The sequence continues at coordinate 143,577,251 of JARYHS010013630.1, forward strand.
TACTTTATGAAACATATTGAATGAAATCTGCTATTAATTTTATTTAATTATTTTAATGGCCTGACAGCCTGCCTTTTCCATTGGCGTGTACAACAGCGTTTTCAACTAATTATTAGCTTCACAGTATGCAATATAACGGAACGAGTAAAACTCTTGTGGACTCACTCTCAACCAGTCATGCGTTAGAATTAATCATTAGACAACTGAAATGGACACACAAACAGGTACATACAATCATGCGTTTAAGTGAACAGTACACAATGCAATGGAATGTAAATGCATCAAAAGAAAAGGCTTCAAACTGCTTAAAGGGACCAATCTTACTATTTGTTCAAAGAAAATTCAGATAAATATGTTTCCATTTTTAAAAGAGATTCCGGTAAATATTTTTGCAGTTAGACGATAGCGTTCGAAAGATAGGGGATACCAAGGTTTTTAATTCTATCAGCATTTCGTCTTGCGGCAGTCTATTCTTTTGGCAGGAGAAAAGAATGTGATATACTCGTAAGTCGTCCACCGCTGGGTCCAAGCCTTAGCCCTGGGGAGTTTCTCTAAGCCGTATTCGATTTGGTTGAAACCTGCTGCCTGTATACGCTGGTGTCACCGTGAAACTGTTTTCGACTCAAAGTGATTGCATGGCAAACAACTATTTTTCTGGGAACATCACATCAGTATTGCGCTTGCGCCTTGTCATGCGCGGAGTGTTCCATCAACGAAGGGAGGGGGAGTGACAACGCTACTTAGCATGTGGCAACCAACTCTTCAGCCTGAGTAAAGATGGACATGTAACAACATGCACAATGACTCTGAATTGCTGATGGATTATATTTTTTGGTGGTATATTTTTGGTGGTTAAAACACCGAATATGTACTTGTTAAAAACTGGGGTCCTTGGTATGTAGATCTGGTATTCATAAGTTCGTTTATGCCTCCGTGACTGTGAATATTTGGTGATAAACAGTGCCCAGCCTTAAAATGAACATTCTAGCTCCTGTAAATGTAATTCATGTATGAAGTTTTACTATGGAATATTATTATAACCTTGTTTCACTTCATAATCGCATTTAAAGAAAGAAAATAATCTGTTTATTGTAGTCACGTCGGACTGGGTCGGTAATCTGTGATTTTTTTTTACTTATGGCCTTATGCCTCGTCGACGGTTAAGATCATTAGAGGCGAGATGGGACTGGGGACAAGGAACGGGAATGAATTCGACCATGGCCTTTTTGATGGAAGCTTCCCGGCATTCGCTTGGAGTGATTTAGGGAAACCATGGAAAACCCAAATCTGAATGCCTGGACGGGGATTCGAACCGGCGTCCTACCGAATGCGAGGCCAGAACGTTAACCGTTCACCAACCACGCTCGGTGAATCTGTGATGTTACGCGATAAATATTATGCGAAATGGTTTTGAATGAGCATGTTGAGATTTGAATTTGTTATCAATTGTTTTGGCATTTAAAATTTTAATCTAATGACATTTTTAAATTAGTTCCCTCGACTGCTATATTTCGATGTGTTTTAAATACTACAACGTATTTGACATGTTTAAGTAATATCAAAACTCTACAAAACGTTTATATTTTCGTTTTCAATCATTGCCATTTGATTTTAAACAGAATTAAGATATTTTTTTGAATAAACAACATTTTTTATGGTTTTCGGAACAAGTAGTGGTGTCTTTGTAAAGTTCTCATTGTTAGTAAATAAAATTTCATTCTGTGAGTAACTTTGCTCGGAATACTGTTGAGAGATAGGTACGCGAGTTTTGTGTTTAGTGTTCCATGTTCACCTTCGGAATATAAATCCATGTAAGTGTTTGGGGCAGACTATATTAGCCTCTTCCAACAAAATGTCAACCTCTCCTTCACGTGGTGCACCCTGTTTGTACAAACGAGTCTCTGGCGACAGAATGATTCCCGATGTAAGGGCCACACTTTGTTTGCCAACGGCCTCCTGACAGCCATGCAGAAAGGGAGGAGCGGTTCTGGAGACGCTCTTGTCACTGGGGTTGGAAGAAGCTCCAAAAGGCCGATGAATTGGAAATGATCAACGGCATGGAGATACAGAAGGCAACGGAAAGCCACTGCGTTACGGAATCAAACGAATCCACCGGTGATTTAATCCTCTCGAATTACATGTAATATTATCTGTATCTAGACTGATTTGTTGCTGACCATCACTTTTCGCCAACCCGCAAGCTACTTTGCTGCCCGTTCCCGGCAGAAGTAGAAACGTGGTCGACGATAGCAGGTTGTTATAGTAGACTTCGTAAGCGGAGCAGCATCTGACCGCCTGGCTTCTGGTGCTGGTGCGTATACGCAGACGACCTGCCGTGACGTGTCTATGGATGTTACGCAGCGACACCAGTGTTTACAGCCTGTCCTACGATGGGTAGACCTGGTGGTCGACCCATGCATTGTTTACGCTCTCTCTGCGTGCAACATCGACGCACAGTGTACTTGAAATGATCTATATGGCGAACAATGCTCCGAAACGTCCAAGCTGTCTCTCTCTATAAATCCGATAACACTGCCACTTTTTTTTTTGGTGTCGTCAGTCTTTCGACTGGTTTGATGCAATCCTCCATCACTTCCTATCCTGTGCTAACCTCTTCATTTCTACATATCCCTTACAACCCACATCCTCAATTATCTGTTCCATATATTCTAATCTCTGTCTTCCTCTACAGTTCTTAACTTCGACTGTTCCCTCCACAAGCAAATTAACCAATCCAGCATGTCTCAAAATATGACCTACCAACCTGTCTCTTCTTTCTGTAAGCTTCTTCCATAAACTTCTTTCCTCACCAACCATTTCCAAAACTCGTTCATTTCTTACTTTTTCAGCATTCTTCTGTAGCACCACATTTCAAATGCTTCAATTTTCTTTCTTTGCGGTATTCCTAAAGTCCATGTTTCGCTACCGTAAAGTGCTGTGCTCCACACATAGAGTTTTAAAAAGTTCTTTCTAATTCCTAGATGTATATTTGAAACTAAAAGATTTCTCTTTTTCATGAAGGCTCTTTTTGCTAGTGCTATTCTGCTTTTAACATCATTCCTGCTTCGGCCATCGGTTGTAATTTTACTTCCCAAGTAACAGAACTCACTCACTTCTCCTATTGCATCAGATCCTATTTTCATATTTAATCTACTATTGGTATCATTTCTGCTACATTTCATCACTTTTGTTTTGCTTTGATTTATATTCAGTCCAAAATCTTCCTTCAGTATTTTGTTCATGCCATTCAGTAACTTCTCAATATCCTCAGCACTCTCTGCTAACAAGACAATGTCATCAGCAAATCGTAGCATACTGATTTTTTCTCCCTGAAAACTTATGCCACATGGAAATTTTTCTTTGACTTTCTTCATTGTTTCTTCTACATACAAGTTGAATATTAACGGGGATAGACTACAACCTTGTCTCTCACCCTTTTTAACTGATGCATGTCTCTCGTGATTCTCTACTTATATTATAGCCACTTGATTCTTATATAGTTTGTAGAGTATTCTTCTATCTCGATACTTTAGACCTGACTGCTTTAATAATTTGAACATTTTGTCCCACCTAACATTATCAAAAGCTTTTTCCAAATAAACAAACGCCATAAAAGTATCATTGTTTTTCTTGATCCGCCCTTCAAGTATTAATCTTAAAGACAGAATTGCTTCCCTTGTACCCCGATTTTTCCTAAACCCAAACTGATCTTCACCTACTATCTCTTCTACTACCCTTTCCATCCTTCTATATATTATTCTGGTCAGTAATTTTGAAGCATGTGATGTTAGACTAATGGTGCGATAATTCTCACATTTGTCAGCTTGTGATTTCTTTGGAAGTGTAAAGATGATATTTTTATTAAAATCAGTTGGAATTTCTCCCGTTTCATAATTTTTTGGTATCAGCTTGAATAATCTTTCGATTCCTTCCTCTCCTATGGATTTAAGAAGTTCTGCAGGGATCTCATCAATTCCAACTGCCTTATTTGCTTTCAAATCATTCTTAGCTTTATTAAATTCTGTCCTCAAAACACGATCTCCTAAGTCATCAATGTCGACATCGCCTTCCTTTTCCATTACACTATTGTTCAAGTCGTCCGCCACATATAGTTTCTCAATGTATTCCTTCCATCGGTTAGCTCTGTCTTCTGAGCTTAAAAGAGGTTTCCCATCAGCAGCTTTAATGTTCATACCTCTTTTCTTCATTTATCCAAAATTCTGTTTGATCTTTCTATATGCAACATCTACTTTTCCTACGACCATTTCCTTTTCTACTTCTTCACACTTTTCTTGTAGCCATTTTTCTTTTGCTACTTTGCATTTCCTATTTATTTGATTTCTAAGTTGCCTGTACTGCTCTCTTCCTGCTTCATTCTGAGCATTTTTGTACCTTCTCCTCTGATCCATCAGCTCCAAAATGTTTTCTGTGATCCAAGGTTTTCGGGCAGCTTGTTCCCTAAAGCCTAATGTTTCTTTACCAGCTTTCATTATTTCGGTCTTTAATGCATTCCATTCGTCCTCAGTTGAGCTCCTTTCACATTTACTTCTCAGACCTAAGTCTACCATTTCTGCAAATTTTTCATTCGTGCTAGATTGTTTCAGTTTATTCACTTCCAGTCTGTTCTGCTTATACTGCTTCCTTATTCGCTTAAATTTCAGCCTGCACTTCATTATTATCAAATTATGGTCAGAGTCTATGTCTGCTCCTGGGTACGCTTTACAGTCTAGTACTTGATTCCTGAATCTCTGTTTGACCATGATATAATCTTGCTGAAACCTTCCTGTATCCCCTGGACGTTTCCAGGTGTATATTCTTCTTGCATGGTTCTTAAACAGTGTGTTTGCCACTACTAGGTTATATCTTTCACAAAATTCTAGCAACCTGCTTCCTCGCTCATTTCTTTCTCCTGGACCAAAACTTCCTACAGTATTCCCCTCTTTTCCTTCTCCCACTATTGCATTCCAATCACCCATGATTATTAGATTTTCCTCCCCCTTCACATATCGTATAAATTCTTCAATTTCAGTGTATATTTTTTCTATTTCTTCGTCATCTTCCTGTGACGTTGGCATATACACTTTGTAGCATAACAGATAGTATAATAACATCCTTGAAGTAGGAGTTCCATGTTACGGGCCGGTTAATACTCTTTTAAGGAGGGTTTCCATAGCAACGAGATATGCAGAGATTAACTAGGAGATTGTCTAGCGCAGAGCTAAGGAGAACTTGCATGAAGAAGTCCGATAATGTATTTAAAAAGATGTATTTAAAGTAATAAAAGAGTGATTTAAATTGTACAGAATAAACTGTTAACAGATTAATTATTTGCTATAGCTGCACAAAAGGCATATTACGATAAATCAATATAAAGAAAAAAGCATAGAATTTAATCACATCGTAAATGCAACACGGCACATTTCTTAATGAGTAAACAGCCACTCATTTTTAAGAAATGCTACATGGCGATCGTGACAGGGACTTGGGTGCTGCAGAATAAAGAAATACTACGTAAACTTACGAATTTGAGTATCTAGCAGACAACAAAAAATCAAGAAAAGAAGAGAGGAGAATCGTTGGAACTTGGAAGCACACAGCGCTACTAGCGGCCGAGCGGGAACCAGACAGGGATTGACAACGTCCGCCGTAGAAACCGCCAGCTACAAAATACGTTAAAGTTAAGTGTTTTCTAGACTGAATTATCTTTGTTCTTGTAATCAAAAACTTGTTGATTGTGACAAGAACGTTGACTGTGGCAGATGCGGTGTGCGGGTAGGATTAGTTTTACGTTGGCCGTTCTATCATTACCGTGGCGCCATAATCTGATGATGAATTCTTGCAGAACTCGACGAAATAAATTGAAAGTAAAGAATAAAATTTTTTGATATCTCGCTTGGTTTTTGAGATATAGCATGTTAAAAATCAGCCATAGGTATAGTTCCTTCTGCTTTTGATGATTTTTCTTCTGGTCCAGGCCGTATTTCAACCTAACAACAATCACTAGGAAGAAAATAAAACACCTATATTGCATTTCCACCATGTAGATATGGTGGTTTTGGTGAACAAAAATTATTTTTTGTTTTGTCCAGTCCGTATCTCACCCTAACCTCATCACTTTTGAGATACAATATCTCGAGAACTACGCGAGATATCAAAAAACTTTATTCTTTATTTTACATTTTTCTCATCGAGTTACGTAAGAATTCATCATCAAATTTGGCTATAGCGAAATTTTTCTTCTGGTTCAGGCCGTATTTCAACCTAACTACGTCAATTTTGAGATACGATATCTCGAGAACCAAGCGAGATATCAAAAAACTTTATTCTTTATTTTCGATTTGTTTTGTCGAGTTCCATAAGAATCAATCATCATATTGTGACGCCACGGTAATGATAGAATCCCCTTTACGTTTTTTGGGAGTATAACATAACCTATCTTTTCGAATTTTCGTTGTTTATTCAAATAATTTATTATATCACGTCATTTTATTGATACTAGTTTTGGGACGCTGAGTATTGCTTAGCTTTCTACAGAATGGCTAATCAGATGCCAGGTGCAATGGTTATTTGTGATCCTTCGGGATCTGTAAATAAGAAAGATGAAACAGTCACTGTAGGTGCATTAGAAAAAAATACTATTTTGATTTGGGTCACAACTAACAGCACAACTTACAGCTTTAGAGGATCGAATAATTAGATCAGAAACTGATGCACAGGCAAAGTTAGATAAGTATGTAGAAAGGGTTGAAAAACAGTATACAGTAATACCCCGCTTTACGCGAGGGATACGTTCCGCAAAAAATCGCGTTAAGTGAAATTCGCGTATATCGGGGTTTACGATTAAACATAGTCAAAAGTTAATGCAAAAATATACAAATCATTTGAATCAATCACTTTAATTCTAAGAACACTTTATGCAGTATTACATGTTTTTTTACGGAAAAATACATCTATTGTCTTTTGAGTAGCATTTCTTTTACGTTCTTGTAAAATACGTTCATAATACATAACGCTGTTTTTAATTGTTTGACACACGGTCAAAACACGGTCATCAACACTATCTATGCTCTGCAATATGTCCAAACCTGAATAAATTTTTGAAAGAGCACTTTGAATTCCGCTTGAAGATAAAACTCTCTCTTCTACTTGTTCTTCCTCATCGTTTATGGTATTATTCTGTAACTCGACCAGATCTTCATTGCTGAGAGGTTCGTCATGAGTTGCTACAAGTTCTTCAAGATCTTCTACCACGACTTCTTCAAGTTCAGACCCCTCAACCATTGCAGCAATGTCTTCAAGCACTTGTCTGTGCATTTGGACAATTCTTCTAGGTTCTTCCACTACATCTGGCCAAAGATTACGCCACACCCCGTTCATACAACTCTTTTTAATTTCGTTCCAAGACTCGTCTATGTTGCGAATAGCCTTCATGATGTTGTATGACTTCCACCACTCTCGCATAGACTGTCTTCCTTCCCCGTCGGTTTCATGAATTAGCTGGCTAAAAGTGCGGCGATGGTAATAAGCTTTGAAGTTTGCTATTGCTCCCTGGTCCATAGGTTGTAATATTGACGTAGTGTTTGGTGGAAGGAACTTCACGTACACTTTTAAATCTCTCGGCGTATCAAGTGAGGTTGGTGTCCTGGGGCATTATCTAAGAGTAATATAACTTTACGTTCAAGCCCATTTCTGTCACAGTAGGATTTGACTGACGGGCAAAAACTATTAGAATACCAATCTTGAAAAACTTCCCGTGTGACCCACGCCTTTCTGTTGGACCGCCACACGACTGGTAGGCTTGTCTTGTCTGTACCTCGCATTGCACGAGGTGTTTCTGAATGGTAAACTAGTAAAGGTTTCAGTTTGAAATCACCAGTGGCATTACCACCCAGCAGAATTGTTAGTCGATCTTTCGCAGCTTTGAAACCGCTGGAATGAATGTTCGAGATGGCATTTTTTTCCAGTAAAGCCCGGTCTCATCAACATTGAAGATGAGACAAGCAGGAATTTTTTTTCGTGTTACGAAATCTTGAAACTTGTTTGGAAACTCAGCTGCAGCTTGAGTGTCCGCGCTGGCGGCCTCACCTGTTATCTGGATATTGTGAAGATTGGAACGCTGCTTGAACCGATGAAACCAGCCTCTGCTGGCAGCAAAGTCGGAGTGGAACTTCCTTCACCTTCTTCTGTCATTAACATCTCATACAAAGATTTTGCTTTTGTGCATATGAGATCTTGACTCAGTGGTGTGTTCTTCTTATTTAAATCTTCGATCCAGACTGCTAGCAATTTCTCCATTCTTTCTAGGATAGAAGATCTCGAACGAGAAAGTTTTGTTGCACTTATAGGTGTTGAACTTTCGTTGGAAAGTTTAATTTTTTCCCTATTTTTAAAAATCGTTCTCACAGTCGATTCTGACAGACCAAAATCTCTGCCAATAATTGTTGCTTTGCCTCCATTTTCCATTCTTCTTATCACCTTCATCTTCAATTCCAAAGTTACGCTTTTACGCTCTTTTTTCTTCATAGGCGGCATTTTTAACGTAGCGTTAAATTATGTACGTATCTCCACCAAACGTTAAAACACGACTGCCAGCCGAGATTAACATATGGAACAAACGAAACAAACGAGGGAATCCCTATAGAACAAAGTCGTAGGACGGGGAATCCCCAATTCTTCGATCAGAGTGGTCGGAGAAAGCGGGGATTCCCGCGACCAATGAGAAGCCAATGACTACATTATGTACATACATATTCTTAAGTAAGCAATTCGCGTAATACGAGGCATTTTAACGCGAAATTTGAAATTCACGCTAAAGCGAAACCGCGTATAACGGGGTCGCGTAAAGCGGGGTATTACTGTACAAGGATAAATGAGGAACTAAAGATATGCAATAAGAGATTTAGTCAATTAGATTTAGAATTACAAAAGAACGAAGAACAATTTGAACAAAGTACGAATGCAATTCATTGTGAATCATTAGGTAATACAATTGAAAGTAATGATAGTAGGCCTAATACTGTAAGGGAAAAATATAAGATGAGTGATATTACAATTAAGGGTGATGTAAATCATGTAAAGGATAGACTAATTGTCAAGGAAGGGTGTTACTTAAAAGATGAGTTTAAGCATGAAAGTAACCAAGCGGAAACTTACACGAAAACAGATGAATCAGTAGAAAAGGGTTGTAAATCTATAAAAAGTTTGATACAAGAGACATTAAAGGAGCAGGTGACTTTTGTCACGTAAAAGGGATGGAAGAGATTTTAATAAATGTAGATGGATTAGGTAGTTTGATGATTTTGAAGGATGTAAACTGTGACATTTTTTCCATTGTTGGGGAGAATTATGTTTGTGATTATGAATCAAAGCAGTTACAGAATAATGGTGTTGAACATTTTCAGAGTTCTTTACATATTTTTGAAGTTGGTTTGCCATGTTACTGTTCTGGTAAAGTGAGATTAACTGTAAACAGAAAGTTGTTTTGTATGAATAACTGGGAAAAGGTGAACGGAAATATAGAAAAAAGGTTTTCTTTTTGTAGAGGGGTAAGCTATGCTTACTTCCTCATCCAGTGTACAAATTCAATCAGAATATTCAACCTACAACTCAGAAAAACGGATGAATTAGTTTGAAGTGAATGAAAAGATTTAACACTAGTGCAGGGCACAGGTGTGTACATATAAACTATGTCATATTGGAATTTATTATTATTGTTAAGTTATAAGTGGCATATTATTGTTATTCAGTGCCACAAAACACTTGTAAATAGTACTGATTGTTGTTGCTGCACACAATTCTTCAACTGTAATGATAGTAAAAGTTTATCATCACTAAGTGGAAGCTGTCATTTACCAATATTGACGATCTTGGTCAGATGTGCAGTCTTCGGCTGTTACCACAGCATACCATTACATAAAAGTTTATTGTCTATTAGAACTTTCTTTTAGGAAATATATAGTTTGTAAGGTATACCGGAGCATTAGAATGAATAGAATGAGTTGAGAAGAAACAAGGTATTACTATGAAAGAAGTAAAATATCATATAGAGAGGGTACAGCAGGACAGTCAAGACTCAGTTCCTGTAAATAAGGCCACGATCCAGGCATTGCCTTTAAATGATACCGAAAGTTCAGGATTTGGTTAATACAGACATAGCTGAGGTCCAGGTAGAACCTATAAATGACTCTGTTGGTACATCTCATAGCCTATATATGATTATTCAAGATGAAGTAAACTGGAGAGAAGTTATTACTTATGGGGAGAATATAATGTAATGTATTGAAGAAATAAAATAAAAATGAAGCTGTGATGGTGATGCTAGATTAGCAAGAAACAATGGTGTCCCAGTCGTATTAGCGAGGGTTGATTGTACTGGTCCAGGGAGCAAACATGTGATTTAAATAATGTTGCCGGTTATACAACAGTAAAATTGTTCAAAAGGATCGGTCTTATGAAGAATATAATGTACCAAGGGCAGGTAATAGAATTTTTTAACTATTTGAATGGTATGCTTGTTAAACAGACGGAGGCCATGACAGCTAAAGATGATGTTATTAAATAACAATTCTGTAGTATAATATACTTAATGTAGTTTTGGTTTTTTTTTAAGTGATAAGGACAGTAACTCTGTGTCACAATGTGTGTTACAGACAATATTCCGTTCCAACCAGTCGCGGCTTATGGAAAACCACCTAGGAAAGTTACATCAAGCCATCGGTCCTCGTTATATTAAAAAAAATAAAAAAAATAAAAATGTTTTGTTAGTCAAATGTACAATGTAAGCTCTCCTTACCGAAAAGTTAACATTTACAGGAAAGTTTACCATAACCATTTATACTGGAATGGATGTCAAATGGTATGGTAAACTTGGGGGGGCTGTAGTATAACATAGTATAACAACATCCTTGAAGTAGGAGTTCCATGTCACGGGGCGGTTAATACTCTTTTAAGGAGGGTTTCCATGGCAACGAGATATACAGAGATTAACTAGGAGATTGTCTAGAGCAGAGCTAAGGAGAACTTACATATTGAAGAAGTCCGATAATGTATTTCAGAAAGATGTATTTAAATAATAAAAGAGTGATTTAAATTGTACAGAATAACGGTTAACAGATTAATTATTTGCTATAGCTGCACAAAAGAGCATATTACGATAAATCAATATAAAGAAAAAACAGAAAATATAATCACATCGTAAATGCAACACGGCACATTTCTTAATGACTACCAGCCACCTTTTTTAAGAAATGCTACAACTTGTACAAATGTGGTGTGGACGGGCTTTGTTTCTAACCTCATCAAAATAATCCTGTCACTAAACTGTTCATAATATCTCACCCGTTTCCCTACTTTCTTGTTCATTACAAATCCTACACCAGTGACTTCATTGACAGCTTTTGTGCTAATTATCCTGTGTTCCCGAGACCAGAAATCCTGTGCGTCCTTCCATTTAACCTCACTAATCCCAACAACATCTAACTTAAGTTGTTCCATCTCCCTTTTTAAGTTTTCTAACCTACCTGCCCTATTCAGACTTCTAACATTCCACGCTCCGACTCGTAGAATGTTTCTATCCATTCTGATGACTCCTCCCTGAGCAGTCCCCAACCGGAGATCCGATTGGCGGACTATTTTACCACCGGAATATTTTATCCACGAAGAAGCCATCATGATATATGTAATTTGAGAGGATTACATGTCCTCGGGATACCCTTTTGGTCTTTAATGCAGTGGTTTCCCGTTGCATTCTGCATCCCCATGCCGTTGATCATTTCTGATTCATCGGCGTTTAGGGGCCGTTTCCAACCCCAAGGGCAAGAGGGTGCCCTGAGCCACTCCTCGCTCTTCCGCCTTCCTTTCGAAGGCCCTTGGCAAGCAGTGGGTGACTCCTTATACCGGGAATGTTTCAGTCGCCAGAGCCTCGTCCGTGCAAAGAGGGTGCACCACGTGAAGGAGAGGTTGACATTTGGTTGGAAAAGGCTAGTATAGTCTCTCCCAAACCCTTACACCCCCTGCCACTGTTAAACCCAATTATACGGACAGAGTCTTTTCAAAAACGCCGGCGAGGGATGTTGCGTGTTTAATCATTTTAGCTCTGTGGTTCAGGCCGCTACTAATAATGTAATCTATGTCTTGCGTCTATATATGCTCGCTAAAGACACATCCCACGTCAGCAATCAACATTAAACGCAAACGGAAAACATGTCAGCCTGCATTGTGCTCTTATGATTCGTTCATGGCGCGATTTTAATTTTTCATTTTTTTTGATAAATGAGGTTATTTACTTTTTGTTTTATCCTATTTTAAATCACTATTATGTTATTAAGTTTCTAGTGACGAATTTAGAATACAAATTTAAAATCTTACTCTTCCTGTAAGAACTTCTGTCTTATTTTAATAAATGTTACCGAAATTACTCCTTGCTTCCAACAAATATCTGAAGTATTTTAATACAGGTTGAACTACTTTAATCGATATTATTATTATTTAAAAAAACGCACCTTGTACTGTACAACGTCTCGTAGTTTGGTTCGAGATGCGACGGTTGTAGCGTCCACTCTGCTGGCTGCTGCCTTGCAGTACAGCGCAGATTTTCCCACGAATATATCACCGGACAATTCCATCGCCTCCTGAAAAGTACATTTGTTTTATTAGCGAAACTGATGTTGGACAAGCATTATATTTCACTCTCAAATTAGTTGTTGGACGCTTTAACTGTCTGTCGTAACGTTATTCTGTTTATTCAGTTAAAGTTAAATAAACAACAAATGAGCGAAGGTTGTAGAACAGAAGACTTTGAAACATTGCTTCTCTAGTGCGTTCTCCTTTAAGAGAAATGACTAATCTGTATATACGTAACGTATTATTGACAGACAGCAGTTTCAGATTGATTACCATACAAAACTTCGAGAAAAAATGTATATAAAGGCTTTTAAAATTAATGATAGTATAGTCAAAAAGAGGCCACACTGAGAATTACATGAGCAAAATACCTACGTTGAAAACTGTTGTTATAACTCTAGTGTCACATATGGTCATAGTAAAGAATGGGAAGTATAATGAGCACAAAATGTCTAGCCGCTATATATACCTTTCGCGGGATAAATAATACACAGTTTTTTTTAATGGCATTTGGCTACAAAGCCATACAGCTACAGATCTAGTTTTGTGATTCTATTAGTTTTTACATGTTAAATTTACGAAACTTATTTGTTCCACCAAGTACAGACGACACAATACTTAATTAAATCCACCCATGCCCGATGCAACCGGCGACTTCTGCAACGCAAGGCTACCATGCTTCATCTGCGCTGGGGGAGTTGTTGGCGTTGTTTCAACAGAATGTTTCCTATTAATCACGGAGTAAAGTTTGGTAAAAATATGTAACAACAGCAACGAATATACTAGAGATACGTCAGCCGGAAAATAATGTTGGCTGGACACATGGAACCAGTGGCGGATCCAGGGGGGGATGGCTAGGGGGCTGAAGCCCCCGCCCCGAAAAGCACCAAGGTTATCCCTGCCGACATGGATTTTGGGAACCCTTTTTTTTAATAATGAGATTTCTGTCGGCTAACCCCTCCTCCCCGAGTCAAGCCCCCCCCCCCAAACCAAATCCCAGCCCCCCCCCAAAAACAAAATCCTGGATCCACCACTGCATGGAGCGAATCATTGTAAACTCTAATTAATAACAAGAAGTATCTCAGAAATTAGACGCAATGCGTTTCGATCAAATGGTGATTTATTGTTTAAGGGTACAGTTGGCTGTCATATCGATTCAGAGAGATCGATCTAGAAGCATGTGGCAAAATACGAGCAAGTCTCTGAGCACCATCGACTGCGTTGAATAATGCGATCCTGCTCTTGAGAGATGGGGCAAGCCAATTACTGTGTAATGTGACTCGAAATTAACGTGAACTGGAAACGAGCATCTCGCAATTCGGCCATTAGTGTCGTGACGAGAAGTTGATCGATCCTGCAAATTGTTTCTAAATATAAGCGAGCATCGTAGCGATCAGTTAGCACACGCAGCGACCAGAACAATTCAATTTGCATCTCACTCGCCACAGGCGGCGTCGCACGTCACATGAAATACGACCGCTTCATTTCTAACTGGGACACAACCATCAAGATTCAATTTGAAATAAATCATCTAAGAATACCGAGCCACGGCCCGGCCAATCATCTAATATTAAATTGAGTTATGGTACGCATGCCGGAGTAATTCTCTATGTGTGGGTATCCGAAACGGTGTCTGTGATCGCTTCTTCGCATTATGTGACCTTCATCTCATATATAGCACATCATCTGCGAATGCCGTAAATGCTCGAATTCTTTATGATAGTGTCACTGAATATTTATTATACTTAGGAACAAGTTGCGAGTTCATCGCGTGATCATCTTGACAGTTGGTCTGAGATATTGCTGCATATTTTGTACGCTCACCTGTTATTTGATTGAAATGTGATGTAAATGGAATATTAGTTGCACAGCCATACTTCCCGACTTGGTTGCCTCACAAACTACTGCACCAAGTACCTCCGTTGATTTGTTTGAAAATTAAATGAAACATTAAATTGGAGCTAAGTATTTCCTCTGGCGATGGTTGCCTGTCTAAAAGCTGCCACAACTAGGAATTGCAAACATTTAAATGATCCGAAGTGCGACCGTTCCCAGTGCAACAGCCTATGCAACAGTCTGCATTGCTGCATTGCATACGTGACACGTACACTGTTGACGCATGCGCAGTAGCCCCGGAAACTATCGCACCGCGGTACATTTAAATGATGTCATCCCCTACTTTGACAGCTTTTACGCAGCCAACCGTGATCCATCTTGAACAGAAAATGATTAGCTTTGATTTTATGCGATAATTATTTATTTAATTCCCTAACAAATTGGCTAATTTTTTTTCAGAAAAATTGATCTTTTTTTTTTTTTTTAAAAAAAAAAAAAATTAAGGATAGTCGCAGCAAAATTTTGCTTGGTTCCCATGTCACAACCTACGGTTCTCTAATTAAGCTTCTACTAAAATCACTTTTCGATAAAATAACAGATCATCGTATAAATTACGCAGCCATATCTCGTACTAATATTTGGTACTGTAGATACACTGTTTATGAGCAGCAAGCCTTGATACCAGAAAAACTGGAATAGTCATAACAAAATAGGACACTGGATACTGTTAAATGATGTTCTGGCCATTTGAAACTGCAAAAGATTTTAAATTGCCTCTAACAACAGAGTTGAATCACATGTACTGTGTCAACCCATTCGGGAAGCCTTGTTCGGTTTGTCTGTCGCAACACTTCTGGCAAACAATTACCCAGTAGACCTTGCTTTTTGATAGATCACATTTATACAAAATACATAGATTAGTGGTTTTTAAGGAATAAGAGAACTGCAGTCAGGTGTTGTTTTGATCCTGAAACAAATGAGAACACCGCTTGAAAAATTCTGATATGTCACCTTGTAAAACTACAAGGTTTTACTGGGTTTATTAATAACAGTTAGTGAGGTTACTACAACACTACACTTTGACCTACCACACGGAGGCATCGATACTTGGTAATTTTGACGAACGTACTAATAAGACTTACAGTTCTCTGTGATGCTCTAAAATCTAAATTCACAAGTTTACAGGAATCAGCAATAAGCAAGACACACTCACTCATAGGATATACTAAATCGAACAACTTTTTTTTCCAATAGTTTGTGTTACACATTAGTACGCCGACCACCAACTGGAATTAATTATCACTTATCCGAAGATTACAAGTTCTTTATGAGTGGAAAGTTTAATCATGAAATACTCTCCTTCAAACAGCAATATATTATTAAGTGCCTGTACAACAATCACCAGTTCACAACAGCACATTAACAGTTCTCCCCGAACGTCTCCGTGTATTTTCACACCATCTGGCTTGTCTTAGGTTAGTTACTTCAAGCCAATATTCGTTTCCCGTCGCGGACGCGCGTATAACGTATCCATATGCCCGAATATGTCTTCAAGAACACACCACCTCACTTTCAAGCAACTATATTTTTCCCGGGCTGCTGCCACGAGAGTTAATACTAGACTGACTGCGAGTCTAGCAGAGTGTGTCGCTTCTCGCTCTGTGTCGATTATCGATACATACACAGATACTCTTTAATCATGGATCGCTAGGCTACTGTAATGTCACAACCTGTGTTACAGCATTATGTGTGTGTCTAAGAAAAAAAGCAATTATAGCAGAAACCTAAATGTATTGTGAATAAATATGGATAGAGGTTCCGATACATCAGAGTCAGAGCAGCGAGAAAGAAATCACGGGCGAAAACCGAGTGACTTGGGTGAGCTGTAACGCTCTGACATCGCTTTCGGGAGGATGCAGATTCGAGTCCCTGTTTCGCTATCTATGGTTTCCCGAAAACACTCCAGGCAAGTACTGGGGTGTGTTCCTTAAAAGGTCCTTGTTACCAGTCTTTTATCACCTCAAATGACTTCGACGAGACAAATAAATAAAGGGCAGAAAAATGGGAAAATTGTTGCATAGTAAGTCTGACAACAAATGGTTCAGAATTACTGCCTAAGATACTATACACAATAACAGGAAGACCATTATGGAAGGTGCATGGTTTCTGGCAGATCGAAGCCTGGTGGAAAAGGGTGCTCGTTGTAATTCCCTTCCGGCCATTGAGATTTCAGCTTTCCAAGATGTCCTGTAATGACTCCGGGATGGTTCCTTCAAAGTCGAGTTCCGTCCATTTCCCGCTGCTTTCTTGTTTTTATGAGCTATATGTCGACAAGGCGTAAAGCCATAAACAAAAATAGGAAGAATCAAGAAAGTGGAAGACAAATTTGAAAGTGGTGTAAAAGATTAAAGCAGAAACTTAGTCCATTCTGCGATTTCTTTCTGACTTTGTCCCTTTATCAGATAAGACAGCGCATACTTGTAAGGCAGAGAATAACATGAACAAAATATTGTGAGATTACTTTGGACGAAATGTTATTAATTTCGATGAAATTTATTTTCTGTATATATATCTGTCCTCTTTTTTCTCAACTAATACGAAGCCTGAACGATTGTATTTATTCACCGACATGTGACTAACATATTCAGTTTTTTTTTAAATTTAAGTTAAAATTAAACCCACCGGTGGCCGGAACATAGTTTACCTGACCGCAGCGCCTGCGCGGGCGGGACGCAAACAACCGTACACAGCAGTCGCTTTGTAGCGGCAGCTTGAGGGGTTACCAGGAGCTGCCGTCCCAAGTGGCCTTCAAATCACCATAACAGCTCACAGGGACAAAAGCTCCAAAGAGCTAGATTATACTTGCCATCTGCTGTTTTTGCTTATCTACTCAATGGACCTTTTTCAAACATTTTTCTTGTATGAGTCACCGAAAAAGGCAGACGAAAAATTCAATGCGGTTACATTCTAACATTAAATATTGTATACGAAGAGATGTTGTAAATGGTAATTTCGTTCACATTAATAAACTGTGTCATATATATTCTTCGCTGAGTATTTAATTTCAACAGCCCAACAAAAGAATGAATCATTAGTGAAAGGGTGAATGTGCGAAAGTTTCTGTTTGCTAATAATAATTTCATAAATACTATTAGATGAATGAAGAGAAGGTCATGAATTACAGCATAAATGATTATAATGACAGGTAAAAGAGTTTTGTTGATTATGAAGTAAAATTACGACGGATGGTTAAAACAAGAATGAATGGGGAAGGTCATTAACTATAACAAAAGAGTGATATTAAAAATCGATTGATTTAGGATTTAGGAAGAACTTTATAATTAATAATGAAAGTGACGCTGATAGTTAAAGACATACTTCATAAAAGGGATATGGAGACGAAATTATTAGCTCCCAATAGAATCATATTAAGGATTGCATCAAATCTACGAAGTCTGATAACAGGAAGAAATTCTACAAATTAAAATGTTTTTTTTTTCTGAATTTTATATCATCGTAGCTGTGATAAATTCACGTTACTGCATAAATTTTGTGTAGCACAGGTGTTTTAAGAAAATGGTAAATTTTGGAATGTCAAGATGGATACGAAAGTTTGTGAAGCAAAAACATGTTAATCTCCTGTGAATAGCAATAATATCAAACAACTCATTCATCCTTACTTAAGTATTTATTTCACCTCTGACCCTAACTTCTACAATAAATTTGTTGAAGTATTTTTTATTCTATCACAAGAAATAAAAAATGTGGGTTAATGAGTAAAATTATTTAGAACCTGGCTTACGAATCATTCTGTTGATACGCTTTGTACCTCATTAACTCTGATCTTATCAACGCAATCAAAGATCTGCAATTAACGGCACTTACACGCAAAGGGCGGAAAGCGCTCTACCCAGCAGAGCACTAAAAACGAGATGAAGAAAATTACAACCGTTATTTTATTTTATTTTATTTTATTTTAATTGCAGTGAGATCTATGCCCCGGCGGCAATTTCTCTACGTATATAGTTTCCCATTTCATGAAGTTTTTAAAGTTTAAATTTTCTGGGTTCAATTTCACCACCCACCTACTTTTAATCTTACGTTCTTTCAGTATATCTGTTAAATTGTCCATCATTTTTCTTGGTAATTTATTCCAACACCGTGATCTATACAAGAAACTTTCCTCATTCACTTCGGTCAGAAATCAAGTGTCAGCTTATGGCCACGATTATCTCCTCCGTTCTACGCACCGTTCTTATTTCAAATTCTGAGTTGACTTGTTTCGTCATTATGATCACAGTTTGCAGCTGAAATGAGCGTGCGTATCAGTGAAATGCTATTTGATAACAGGCAGCTGTGGATGACTAGGCAACACTTGTTCGCTAGTAATTAGCGGTGAGTAATCCGACTTATCTAGAATTTAGGTGGCCATTATGTTTTACAGTTACCAAAAGGTTCAGGGTAGCCATTTTTGCTGGCTAACATATTACATCAGTGTGTAGGAGCATTACGTTTTGATTAATGTGTCAACGTAATAAACGGCCAAAGATCAAGGCAATTTATACAAGAACCTCATTAGTAACATCCAGAAGATTGATTTCGTTTGCATTGCTTTTTTCTCTTTGAAGGCAATTAGAGAGCGTGTTTTCTGTCTACAAATAGGTTAGTATTTCTTTCAGAATACGGAATATTCAACCACAGTTCATGACCACTCTCATAAAATTAAACGAATATAACTTCGTACAAGAAGTACAAATGTGTTTGTTACTTTGGTAAGGTCTAAAAAAAATTATATTACTACATTTGTTCATTAATCACGTTGGTAAGAACTCACCATGTACAGTGCAAAATCTCTGCCAACTGAGAACACAGATGTGAACATGTGCCCCACAAACCATATATCATTAAGAACCAGAGACTCAGATCTTAATAGCGTCACGCATTACAACGATAAAATCGCTTACACACCGCCACAAAACATAATCAATAACGAGAAATGAGCTACATGCTTCGAGAGAGAAGCGATAAAACAGCATTCGAAATATACAGTACTTTTTACATCTTTTGCATGTTCTAGCCGAAATAAAAAGTGGAGATATGATTACTATAATGAGTGGAAGTTTGCATTTCAAAGGCACATGGAATATTTGTGTTTTATTTAAAATTATGTTACCTAATTAATTTTTATTGAAGCTCAGAGAGACAACCAATGTTAATTATCTTGTTGTTTGGAACTGTTTGTTATTCTTTTTAATCACAACCCGCGCAAAGTATAATCGTGTGTAATTATTCGGCGAAAAGTTTCGTACACGAATGTCTGTTAATACCATATGGTCTGTTCTGTAACAGTTATCCTCCTATAAACTGCTGCCTGCAATATCCTCTTCAGTCCCGAGGTATCATATATGATACCTCCAGAAATTATTTTTTTCTCGGGCCTCTGCACAGCTGAACCTTTTCTGGCCTATGGTATCATCTACGATACACATCGCGCTTCTCACAGCTCATTCGTTTGATCTTCTGCCGAGTGTCACAAGGTGGCAGCACTGTTTTGAAACTTGGGATTCTGCAGCTGCACAGCATGTCTCGTCGAAATAAAGGTAGAGTCATATTTTTTTTTCCATTTAAAAGGGTTTTCACGTGCTTTAATAACTTATTAAATCTGTACAGACATTTACCAGTTAAAATCAAACTATAAATTAATGTTATAACGAATTTAAAAACTTTAAACTTTTAGGTATCATATATGATACCTTGGGACTCAATGCCTACTTTGTAGGTATCATATATGATACCTTGGGACTCAATGCCTACTTTTTTTACATCAGTGGAAGTGTAATTAAATATTCTTTTCACTTGATTTCCAGGCTTGACTGATGAAAACATCACTGAGCTGGTCAGTAGAATTAATCAAGATTATTCTGGCATGGAGTTTGATGAATCTGATGACGCAAACAGATCAAAGTGCCTCTTGTTCAAATTCGACAAACAAATGAGTTCTGGAGGCATTCAGATGAGTAAGAATAAGTATGTTACCAAAGTAATTACTTTTTTCCCACTAGATAGTTTATTTAGAATAATTATTTGTCACTTTTAGTTTTCAGATCGGTGACACCTCCAGATCAAAGTGAAGAAAGTGCTTCAGAAAAGGAAGCCCTGCCTCTTGTTCAAATTCGACAAACAAATGAGTTCTGGAGGCATACAAATGGGTAAGAATAAGTATGTTACCAAAGTAATTACTTTTTTCCCACTTGATAGTTTATTTAGAATAATTATTTGTCAATTTTAGTTTTCAGATTGGTGACGCCTCCAGTGAACTCAAATCGAACATTGTTGGCAGCAGCTCAGTAGCCACAGGTGAACTCACTACTGACAGGAATTGCTTTAGCAAATTTTACAAAAAAATAAAATTAAATTAAATTGAGACAAATAATATTAACAGTGATCCATGTTCTAATATCAAGAAAAGAAAAACTACTTTGAATATTTTTATTGTTGTAATTTTGTTTAAATATTTTGAATTGTTTACTTCGCAATTGTTGAAAATTTTTATATTACTTTTTATATTACATTTGTATGTTGGCCTATCTACAGACCTACAACAAATCTGAAGATTATGTGTATTGTTTATGACTTATTTATTTGTAATAAAACAGCATGAAGCAGTAAAGTTGTGTATATAATTTACCTGCTTGAGTCCCAAGGTATCATATATGATACCATCTATAAAAAATTAATTATTGTTTCAAAAAATTTTTTCATGGTCATTCATTGTTAACTAGCATTAACACAAAGTAAATAACACAATAGTAGTTCACTTGCACTTTTATTATGAGCTCGGGACTGAAGAGGCTATGATGTGTAAGATTTAATATTGGGACCACATCAAATGTTTAGGAGGGGCGAAGGTAAGGAATCGTATTTGCACTGTTACGTCATTTCATGTCGAATCTTCAGACTGTTTCAGACCATTTCGGAAAGTGCAGGGCTTGTGTCGCACAGCTGTCGCTACTAACCACATGTATGTTAATCACGCCTAGAGGTCGCCACCATTTCTTTCATCTCGTAATAAAAAGTAACTAAGTAGAAAACCGCTTTTTGCTATGGAGCTGCGAGATGAAATATCAAGAAAATAATATCTCTCTTGACTATGAATTCTAAAAACTGTGACTTCTGATTGTTAATATTCAAACAAGAGCATACTTAAAGACAATAATCACAAGATTATGAATATAGCAAAACACATGGCTAGGTGTGTCATTTCTTTTGTAGACAAAAATCTGTTTCGTGAATGTTTTTATTGGGAACATTTATTTTCAGAAACGAATTGTAGACCAAGAATCTTCTAAAATAATTTCCAAACAAACTACTTAGTAAGGAATCCGATGGCTAGTCTAAGCAACTATACGTAATTTAAGAGTGAAATGGGTAGCCGTCACAATAATTCTACCACTTTAAAACGAATTCCCAATATCAAATTTGCTTTTTACCCCCGAAAACTCCCCTAATATCAAGTACGTCAAACGGATATCACCTGACTGACGCCTACTTGTCGCCACAAAGCCTTTGATATCGTGCTTGTACGCTGTTCTGACTCTCGTTCGGCGCTTGGGGGTTGCTGGACTGTAACTTGGGAATTTATTAAAAGACGCACATCAGGTTGCGTAACAGGACTGATATTTTGTATACTGCCAGCTAAGAAGCAAAATAGCACCTTCTGCTATTGGCGCTAAAACGGCAACCTCATATAGCCGACCGAGCAAACCCATTTAGCATCACTGAAGTAACATTCGTAACGGATATATGAGTCTGACGACTACCACACGAAGAAAGAGTTTTCACACTACACTCATATTTGAACATAAAGCATTAAGTTTCATCGATGATCAACGTCTCAGACAACAGTAAGTAGAACGAGGGAGCGATATTATTGAGCATTTTATGTTAAACTGTTTCCCCACTAGATCCATGTATTTTCACAAAGTTTAAATTTAAATATTTGTCTAATATAATGCGTTTATGTCAGTGAACGCAAGATGTACTTTTCCAGTTGACACAAACCACTTCCTGCAAGAAGCTAACTAGTTAGCTAGAATTATGAGTGAACTCTCGACAGATTTAATAGACTGCTCGATGAATCTATGTATCCCAGAGAAAACCTTTGTTCTATGACTTGATCTTGCCTAGGATGTCAATGTGAGACCGTATCTCTCAATCTTCAAAGACCAGTTTAATGTACAAGTGTTGGTGACTTGAGGAAGGGTATCAGATAATGTTAGTAATTCTGACAGTTCATTTCTCTGCGGTTGCCTAAATAAATAGAATTGTTGTTATGTAATGCACATAACATAATTTTGTAATTTGCACATATTTAGGCTATAGTTTACACAGCGATATAGATTCAGCTTTTACTGAATGAATGATGTCAGAATTAGGGAATCAATTAAATTAAAAATAAATTAGGAATCCCAAAACCTTATGCTATAGCGCGTGATATTAGTTTTATTCCTGGTCCAGGTCTCGTTCAGCACGATAAATAAGGAACTACTTCCATTCGTATAAAAACATCGTAACTTCAGTAAATCGGAGCTTATGAAAGCAGCTTAATTAATTTATAAAACTAAATTCATTGTGAATTATTCTGTGAAAAAAAGTGTGTCAGTTATCATTCTGGTCCTGCCTGTATTTCGACGTAACTACAACTTCTACTGATTTTACTGTTAAAAATTCGTAGATTCTATTACCCACGTAATAATTCATTCATTGTATTGCGATCTAAATTTGACCTAAAGGAAATATTTATATGCGTTTGATATAGTGACATGAGTGATAAAAGCAACTAATAATTAACGTATTAATTTAAACTCAGTACATACCTTTATTTCAGTGTTTCGGCAAATCATTTCTTTCAGTATATCTGCATTGGACTTAAATATCTTGTAAGCCCGTCAAAAATGACGTGTTGAACGCAGTATTGTAGCAAAGTATTTTAGCTAAGTACGTACAATTTTCATCAAATAACGTTCATTATATTGAAAATGATGTAATGTAGATATTTGTAGCTTACTGTAACAACGGCATCGTTGTCCAGAGTGTATAAGAAAAATCTACATCGAACGAATTTTAATGAAGAAAATGCAACTAGTAATTAATACGTCGATTTCAACGGAATACGTACTTTTCTTTCAGTTTTCTGGCAGTTAGTTTATTCGCGGATGCATAGCTAAATAGAATTGTTGTTAAATAACGCGCATAACCTCAAACATCGCAAATCGTTTTTTGTTGGCCAACGAAGGCGAAAAGCGTGACGTCAAAGTCCAACGTCATAGACTAACGTCATGGCATGACACAGTTACAAGTTGACCAAAACTTACGTTTTATAAGTATGGTTACCTCCAGAGTAGTCATGAAAGGATAAATATTTTAATCTTCAAGAATATTTTATAGAAGACGCTCTACTGAATCAGAGAAGTTTGGTAGGCAAAGTACTAAAAGGATGAACAATGTTTCAGCTATGTTAATAAACATTATTTGTTGGAACTTAATATGGGTTAAATTGTAGTCTGATAATGGCTCTATTGACATTTACAAAACATAAGAATAAATCTGTATGAATACGTACAGTGATAAACTGTTTATAAAGGACGTAGATTAAAAAAAAAATCGAATATAAACTCAAATATGGAAAAATATGGTAAGTTATATAAAAAAAATCGAAACAAGAAAATAAATTTTTATTTACCTTTTATATTAGTGGTGATAATTATGTAGAAATTATATTTTATAAGTATTACGCAAAATCAGTAAAACGTCCAAGAGCACATAAAAAAAAGTTTGGTACCGAACAAATAAAGAGTGAGACACTGATTCAAGTAAGAATCAAGAAACTTCTTACGGTAAGACTGGAAATTCAGCAAAATATTTTATATCAGTTGTAAAATGTAAAAAGGTAAAAGAAACGGAATAAGAGAGAAGTGAACATGGGGCAGAGTTGTGAAATGAATCAGAAATAATATTATAAATAAATATATTAAGCTGTGTGGAGGTCGGTGTGGTTGTTGATGAAGATGGAGCCTTACTTCTAGTTACGAGTGACAGAAGGAATGAACAGCATAGTTGTAACCATCAATCTACAATCTGTGTATACAATAAACTGACTTTTCACTTTGCTACATTGGTTATTTTGTGACAGTATTGTGCTAATAATTTAGTCTTCTTGCTCTTTCAGTTGACAGGGGTGAAATATTACTAAATGGCACTGCATATCGTACTGGGTGCTACTATACAAAAGAAACATAATACCCTCTGTTAACTTTAAATTTAAGATCAGCTGATTTTAAATGTTGCTAATATAAGATGACAAAATACAGTCCAGCTGTAACGTATCAAAAAGCAGGTGGATCAGGTGAGAAAAGAATGGAGAAAGGAGTCACTCGAAAATGTTACGGTGCTCCTCAATCACACTCTGGCCAAACATCTGCAAACAAGTTTCAAGAAACAGAATTTTTTATTTTAAAGGAATTCGACCTAATAACCACTCAGCCAACTTTATGTGTTTCTTCTTTACTCAAATGTACTAAACTTTCCAGAGTTAATACAACCACAAGAGAAAGAGCAACACAGGATTGACGCAACACATAATTAGAGCCATCAATGCCCTGGGTCAGACTCGAACCGGTGACCATTGCAATTCAAAGCCATCTCGCTATTCCCACGTTAGCGGATGGGTGTCAGGGAAAGTTTCTCAACAAGTGATATATAGCACTCTTCTAATGAGAAATAGGGAAACACTTCTTCAGGACGCAGTAGGGTTGGAATTATAAGATGGGATAAATTATTTCTGGCAACAAATTTTCTGGAACCGAAATTAAACGAATATTAGCAACTTGAAGTATGTTCAGACGTTATTGAAGCATTAAATACTGGAATAAAATGTAAGGCTGGTCATGTGTTTTTTTAAAAAAAGAGAATCTCCGCACATTTAACACTGGTATGAGATGTCTCAGGGTACCTTGCATTGACACAATTGTGTTCACGGTTTTAATTCGATCTTTGGCTATAAAATCACCACTTACTTGTTGCGAGATTCATAGTTTGTAATAACTTATTACTGACGCTGACGGAACTAACAAACTTCAAACGATCACAAAATTCCGTAGTTATTAATAAACTAATGTTGTACTGCATCATTAGAGCTAAAGTGTTTAGCTGGTGGCGTTTCTTCCTTGTAAGAAATCGCATTGGATCAAAATTTGCGATATCAATTTTGAAAGTAACTTTTGAATATGCGTGGAACGATTACTGACACCGAAAATAGGCAGCGCGGTTTGTGTTCTTTAAGGCACTTTGCTGCGGTTTGTACTAGAGGCGATATTCTATGACTGGGTGGTAGGAACATAGCAGCACTCTGTTTACAGGTAAAATGAAAAAAAGGAGAAGCTACTCAATATCTAACGGCCCGATCTTGTGGCCAAGAAGAAGATTAAACCCTAAGCACCTGCTCAGTATATGATGGTGACAGTAGAATGAGGACTTGGCACCGTAGATGTCTTGCGACAATATTATTGGCATCGACTACATCCTGTTCCTTGTTCATCATCACAACACCCTCCGTATAGAACTCCATAGTCCCAGCTGTCCACTCACGGAACTAGAATATTCATACTCCGTCCCTGGAGACGGGAGGATCCTAAGCGACCATCGGGCTATGATTTTTTTTTTTTTAAATGGCATTCGGCGTGTTAGCCATTCAGCCAGCTCAATGTGTTTGTTTGGTCTTACTATGTACAGATTACTTATAAGTATGATTATTTTCTCTCATGTGTAAGGACGACACAAGACGAACACTACACTTAATTAATACCACCCATGCCCATGGCCGGACTCGAACCGGCGACCCCTGCAACGAGAAGCAAGCACGCTACCCCTACGCTGCCGGGGTCGGCTCGGGCTATGAAATACAAGGAAAATAAAAGTTACTCTACGCGAAATACGAGTATTAATAGAGAGCACTAGGATAGGTTTTTGAGAAATGCAACTACACTGCAATAAGTTTTTATTATTATACTAGCATTAACCCGCTGCTTCGCACGCGCGGGTCTTGGCGTATATACAAATATTCTACCCTTTTTTGGTTTAATACCAAATATTAACTTGCAGAAGCAAAAAATATAAATTTCATTTAAATATTTTTCTTACCTTTAGTAATTACCTTAGATTCGATTTTCATACTATAGATCGATAGTTTTTTTATTTTATACTTATATTTTAACACAAAAAACGTATTAAAAATAAGAAATTTAAGCTACGTGAAACATAATCGCTAACGGTCCAATAAGGACACTCAGTTGACCTTTTTGACAAAAATTTGGAACACACTTGCCTGGGTATAAAAAGTGCATATTAAGGCAATAGAAATCTACCTTTCACATAAGGCATCACGAATGGTACCGTCTGTACACTCGATGGTCATTTCCAAAAAATACCTCTGTCATCAACGATAGCATTTGCTACAAGGCATCTGAAATCGCTGGCAAATTTTCGTAATACGATATGTGTACATTCTTATGCCGTGGATAGTAAAATGTATTTCTTGCTTAATAACTTCTATGCATCTACCAAAATATCGAGCCATCTTACTTCATCGTATCGTTAGGTTGAAATTCGTCCTGGACTAGAAAACAACACGTTACCAAAGCTACATGGAAATATAGGTTGGACATGCATCACGTTCGTTTTGTTTCCGGGAGTACACGTCATCACTGACATGACACTCATTAAAGCAGATTATTAATTAGTAACAATAATACTTCATGCCTTAGATTGTTGCAAGAACATTCTGGTCCAGGCTGTATTTCGACCAAACCACAGTCTATTCTAATAATACCACTTCAAAATTAAACGATGCAGATACATCTAAACACATGAAATGCACATGTAAATACATTTTTGGTAATGACAACATTGTCTATTTCAAGATTCAAACTACGTGTAGCATAAATTATAACAATTACTTTCATAATACTACTTCAGTTTGTACTGCAAGAGGAATAAAACAAGCGCAATAATACATTGACTGTATCGCAATGTAAAGTTTATCCTTTTTTTATTTCTAGAGGTTGTGGTTAAGTTGAAATGCGGCCTAGAACAGCTTAAAAATGTCACTAAAGGCACAAGAAACTAAACATATAACTGACTTTTTTAATTCAGATATCTCGAGAACTATCAGTAAGCTATATATCATAAAATATTATTCTCTACTTTCAAATTGTCTATCGCTATCCACTAACAAATTTCGGTGACCCGGAATCTTGAAAACCATTTACTGTCGATATTAAGCACAAAATTACTTACAGTAAATATTAAACTTCTGTTACTCTTATTGAAGAATTAAAATGGTGGAAGGCGATCCTATCCACCACCCCAACCCTGGTCCTGACCTGTTGAAATTTGGATTAAGTGCTTCCTTATAATGTCCTCTTCACGTGGAGAAGATCCCCTCCCACCCAATTAAAATATTATGTAGTGGTTTGAGTAACGAATTCTATATAATTATATTTATCAAAATTGATAAAAATGGAAAATTTTAGCCAAAGACAAATATATACAATTCAGAGATATATTCATCTTTGGTCAAATGCATCATTTGATCAATAAATTAAACACTGGTAATAGTAATACCTATTACCTATGATTCAGGTATTCCGTTTATGTACTGCATTCAACAAAACTGAAAAACTAATTATTCGAAGTCAAAATATTAAACAGAATTAAGTTGTGTGATTTTTTTCAGTTTTTGTGCAAGGAGTGAGCATCTCAATTGCAGCGTGATCCGTATCTCATAATTTTGTTAAAAAATGTATTTAATGATTCCCTCCATACCTCGGTACATATGTCATTAGCTATTTCCGCAGATTTTAACTGTGACCGTTATCTCAAAAAAAAATGAAAACACCACCCAAATTGCTGCCTGCGGTAATTCTTGTGCAGTTCCCGTTGAAATAATGAGACACACGCAGCTTGCATACAGATTTATATTAGTATAGACTTGCTTCGAAGCTGGTAAAAAATGACGGATGGGACATTAATAATTCGGCGTCAGCAAACTGAAAATAAATCTTAACACTTTACGTTTACACCACCTAGTAAAATGGCGACAGTGAAATCAGAATAAATTAAAATATATACGAGTTCTTACATCTTTCTTTTTCATTACCGACGAGTCGGATCCATACAAAAAAAATTGAATTGGTTACTTAGATGGAACTAGGTGCGCACTTATGAAATGATAACCTCAGTAATTGTGAAAACAAAGAATATTAAAAATAAATCTTAGCAAATTGGTTGTGCGGCATAATGTGAGTTTTAACCATTGTCCAGAGCGCATAGCTCGCGATAAAGGTGGGATTACTTTCATTCCCATTTAATTATTCCTGCCCTCTGCTGCAACGACGAATATCATTCTGGCCTAGTCTAAATTTCAGTCTGACGAAGTATCCACTAATATTGCTTCTCGAAAATAAAAACTTTTATTTTAAATGGACAGAATATAACTAAAGTAAAGAAAATTCTTGTGGTAGTAACGATCAGCTGCACAATCCACCCCTGTCGTAGCCGCCTTAACCTGATCCGGTGATCTTGCCGGGTATAGGGGACCTACAGTTAAACGTGCATCCGAACCACCGAATCGTTCTGCCGCACTTCATATTACACGGCAAGCTGTGCTAGAAGTGAAGGTCGGATGAAGGGATTATAAAAGTCCCCGCCGTGACAGGGATTCGAACCGTGGACCGTTCACCCTCTAGTCAGACACCTTAACCACTGAGCCACCAAGCCTTTAGAATTGAGCTAAAACATCTACATAGAATGAATTCAAAGAAACAAAAGGCAACTAATCATTAATATGCGATTGACTTCGATTACACATTAATATGTTGATTTAAATGAGATATATACTTTACTTCAGTATTCTGGCAATTCATATCCTCACGTTTACTCAATTGAATAGAATTGTTACCAAGCAATTTTCATAATACGGAGTTTCTAGTATTAGGGAGCGTCCATAAACCATGTAGCTCCAGTTTGGCGTCATGTGAACCTCCCTCCACCCCAAGTAGCCCGACGTGGCTTTAGCGTGTACCCCCCTGTTTGAACTGTTTTCTCTTGTCAGACTAACGTAAATTACACACGGAGATAGTTAAATGACAGGAATAAAAATTCACATGCTGTTGAATGTTCTGTACCTTATTTTAACTGTGACAAATTATATGAATTAGAAGCTACGTGGCATGGCTTAGACCCCGTCCCCCGCCCCTGTAGCTCAGTGTAGCTTTCCAGCCAACCCATCGCCCCGCCCTCCCTAGACGGACCCACGTAGTTTATGGACGCTCCGTTACATGAGTCCGGTAACGAAGGCCGGGTGTGTGACGTCAGCGTTACCAAATGCATTTGTTTTACTGTGATTACGTGTTATTGCGTTATGTGAAAGTTAATGTAGATAGCGGCTGCTGCGACTTACAGGTGAGAGGCGATGTCGTCGGGGCGGCGCGGGGGCGGCGTGGGCGGCGGCGCGATGCTGCTCAAGAGCGTGTCCATCTTCCTGTCGAGCGGCCGCAGAGCGTCGCACACGCTGGCGGCTGCGGCGGCCGGGGGCGGCGGCGAGGGCGGCGGCGCGGGCGGTGGAGGGGGTCGCGGCGGCGGCGGGCGGCGCCGGCGGCGGGCGGCGGGGCGGCAGTCGCGCGCCGGCGGCGGCGGCGGCGCCATGGCCGACGACAGCAGCGTCCGCGGGGCGCCCTCCGGCGCCAAGGCCGCGCACCTGCTAGTAGACCAGCTGCGCCGCCGCACCCACTTCACCAGGTGACACACACATGCCCTAAAACAAGCTGCTCACCAGTTGGGTAGTCTGCTGAACAAGCACATTTAACTTGCAGTTTTTTAACAGTTCATTCAAAGATTTCTGACCGGCACTTGTTTCATACAATCTCCCCAATCAATATCATTTCGATTAGTTAGTGTTTTCCATTTATCGTTTTGACCTTAAAGTTGAAGACCTGCGCGAATGAAGGTTGTTGCTTTGACAGAAATCTACTTTATTCTCACAATAGAGTGAGCGCTTTTAAATTTAATTTGTGTAAGTAGCTGCCCTAGCTCACAGTCGTAAGCCTACAGTTAACTGAGACATTTGGTGTCAGATGTGAGGTGGAAAACAACAACAGCTAAGGGCAACGATTCAGTTAACTGTAGGTTTACGACCGTGAGCTAGGGCAGCTAGTTCCACGTTCTACATTTAAAAGTTCTCTTACTGCGTTGGAAATACTTCAAGAGTTTACCTGGGATGTCTGCAGACGCTATCTTGAAATTATCACATATAAAATAATTCCTTAATTAAAAATGTCAATGCACTCTTATTCACAACTCTCATAAATTTTTTGTTTGAATCTTAATCTTAATAATATTATAAACGTTAAAGTTTGTATGGGTGTATACTCGGATATTTGGACTATTTGCATCTATAACGTCTCAATTGCTGTACAGATTCCAATGAAACTTGTATAGTATTTTTTTCTTTTATGTAACTTTGTGGTTCGTTGAAGCATTGAAGGATCACTCATTACCCAAATCATTCAATTTGTGTGCATATGTTTTAGTAGATAAATCACAACCTGGCTCAGAGACCTTAATTTCCTTTGACAGACTGAGAAACTCAGAGGAAATTATAATAATATCAATAATTATGAAATAAATACTTCACGGGTTTTCTGCCGGAAAATTTATTTATTTAACAACGTTTCCGCAACTACCCCGTTGCCTTCATCCGGCAGAAAACACGTCAAGTATTTATTTCATCCATACGCCGCGAAAAATTTAATTCGAACAATAATAATAATTATTATTATTATAAATCCTAATGAAGAAACGATGAATTATTACTTTAAAAGGAAAATTTCTATTTCAAAGCTGAATTAATTGATCAGGCGTCATATCGACAAAAGAAATACCCAAATACCCAAGGAGTCCTTTTAAAAAATTAGTACTTTTTGAGAGGTGAGGGGCATACGGAAGTCAAGTCTCCAAGTGAAATGTACTAAAGTTAGTACTTTAAAATTAATCAAAGACCACAATGAAGAAATAATTAAATTTCTGTTTTAAAGAAGAATTTTAATCTGGTGATAGACCATACTTCCGCAATTGTTGAACAATAATTTTATAAATAATTCCGTCAAAAACAACTGTTTTGGTGAATTTTGTAATTATTATTAAAGAAAATTCTTATACTATAACACACTTTCAAGAGGACAAAGTCGCGGTTAACTGCTAGTTACAAATAGGTTCTTTCAAGGCTTTCGCTGACTCGTAAAACACAGATCTTCACAATTTCTACTTATTTGTGTAAAATTTGTTGCAAATCACAACTAGAATTGTATGATTGTTCCTAAGAGCGCACATAACTTCCTAAATAATAGGTATATTTCACTGTTGTTCTTAACATGTTTCCCAGTTTCGAGTTAATAGAAAATTAACATACTGAAATAAGATTGTCTTAAGCTACAATTCTCACAAACTGTAGCAATTACATCTCTCAACAGCGTGATTCAGGGAAACCTTGACTGTTGTATGATTTACTTAAATCAAATATCAGTGCCACCTGTAACTAATTAAAACGAAGTAAAATTTTTTTGTGTTCAACGAGTTCAGGCAAAAGAACCTACAGTATTACGTTTTCATCCAGCCATATGTGCTGAGCCTCCAGCCCATGAGGCAAATAAAAATGTTCTTGTAGTTTTCCAAACCGTTTTACAAGCGGTTTTAAGGGAGCGGAAATTTTTTAATTTATTTTTAGTGGCTTTCGGCATCTTAGACCATACAGCCTGCTCGATGAATTTTTTCCAGCTAATTAGACACACCACAGGACGGACATGACATTCACAGACACAACACTTAAACATCCAAGGCCACGTCCGGACTCGAACCGGCGACACGCTACCGTGACCTACAGGAAATTGAAGTTAATAGATCGAATAAGTATGAAGTTTAAATATATACCAAAGAATTATGTCTACTTCTCATGGAATTTCAAAATATTTTTCAGTTAGCAATTTTATGCTTTAGCTTCGTCTACGAACTATTTTGAGGAATAATTTCAACGCTTTGTTGTTAACACCATGTTGATTAGTAGTTGGTGGATGCGGCAAGTAGTTCTTGTCACCTCACTGTGGTGGCTGAGACGTTTGGGGAATACTGTCTTAAGCAGTCCGAGGCAAAAGACGTTGGGCTGCCAAGGATACATTAGGCGAGCTGCTTCTATTGATCTCGGTTCATGCTGACTCAGCGCCAGTTCTTTGGTGTACGATCCGTCGCAGAATTTTCTGCCAAGAGCAATATTGTAACCAGTCGACAGTCATTTATCGTGGAAAAAGAGTCGCAAAAAGCTAAAAAGTTCTCACAACTGATAACTTGAATTCAGATTTAATCTCCTGAAAGTGTAAAATTCAACCAATGCTCTGTAATTGCTCTATTATTGTTCCTAATTACTTGATGAAACTATATGGCAATTTTTTAAATTTTCTTCTGTAGCCAGGTTATAAAATCAACCACGGTATGCGCTGTTTGTTTAGATGTGATACTATTAGTATCTTGTCTTTTTCCCTTCAGTTTACGCTCGACGAAACTGGCAATTTTCTTTTACCTCCTACTCATCTTCGTCTTTATGTTTTCGTTCATAATACAGTATTTCTTTCCGTTTTATGCTCCGATTTCGCGGTAAATCCTTGATAGCAAAACGAGAGTCGAGGGTGCTTGTAAATTTAAATCCATAATTTTACGTCTCAGTTCATAGTTTTAAATTTCGACATTGTGTTCTGAATACAAAAGGATTATACGTAAATGTTTCGTCAGCATGAGGATACTTTTCACGTGTGCATGCTTTCTCTAATCTCTTTGCGGTCCTGAGTTGTGTACTGAAAGTACTATGAACTCTCTCAGACTAATCCGAACGTCTCCTGCCACCGGGTTTTCTGGATGATGCCTTATCCAAAAAATTAAGCCAAATTTAAATATCTATTCATGTCAGAAGCTTCTACCTAAAATCCCTTTGTGACCAATGCTATTTAAGCAGCGTCCACATCTTAAGGAAATCGTATCGGTGGCAGCCGTGAGCGTGTGTTGAGCTGAACTGTGATCTTCATTGTGAATTCATGTGTTACTCGATTCTAGAGACAAATCAGTTTACAGCTTTCACTCTGTAGTTTCAGTACACTTTAGATCTAATAAATAAGTAACATTACCTTGCAAGCATTAACAGATTTTCTTTTGGATAGTGCCCGAGGCTTTACTGTTATCGACTTTGAGATGTTTAGAGCTGGCAGGGGAATAGGAGCAAGAAACGAGAAAGACCACGGCCATGCCATTGAAGGAACCATCCCGGCATTCACCTGGAGTTATTTGGAGAAACCATGGAAAACGTAAATTTGGATGACAAGAAGAGCCTCCCAAATACCAGGACGGAATATTGACCGCTCACCCACTACGAAGAATGGAAATCTTCTTTTATAATATCGCTACATACAGCCAATATCTTTCATACTCTACTCGCTAATGACATTTCTTTCTGGGGAAAAGGTTCACCATGACAGAAGTTATTTAAGTAACAAAAAACCTACCCTTAGAATTATAATCCAATTGGTATCGTACAGAAATCTGTTTCAAATTGTAGGAGCACTTATAATGACAGCAGAAGACCTTTACTTCCAACTATCTTTTCTAATAAAAAATTTCGGAGACTTCTTTCTCATTTTTTACATGCAGTTATAACACTATGAATAAACACAACATACTAAATGATTGAAAGTCGCTATCAGTTGAACACAAACGGGTAACTTTCTGTGGTGCGTCCTTATTCAATGTCTTACCACAGGAATCAATTGTTAAGCTGCAAAACCTGACAGCGTTAAAGCTTTACTTAAGAACCCATTTTTACATTGAAAGATTTTTCTTTTCGGAATTTTGTAACTAAAGAACTGACAAAATCATATGTGTCAACGTTATTCACAGTATGTACAAATGTATCAATTAACAAGAATCACTGGAAGTTACGTTGAAAGACACTACGACACGGTGGTCTATAAATGTAGTTAACATGAGAAACTGTTCATACTGTACTTACTCGTAATCAGTACTTGCTAACATTAAATATGTGCGATGTTACACATCACGAAGGGTGTTATTATTTGGGATCAAAACGAAAGCCGCATGCTTATTTGTATAGCTGTCAGTAGGTGCGGCAGCTACAGACATTTAATTTGATTTGAGTGTTTTATTTGACTCGCCTAATTGTGAGTGACCTTGAATAAGCAAAATCTTGTTTGATAATCTCCGTGTGTTGATTTGTAAATAAAATCAAACATAGTTTTGATATTCATTATTTCCTTTGTTTGCTGATTTGAGGATTATTATGTACGTACTACGTTTCTCGCTAGAGGGCCAAGTAATATATGATCATTAATGTTGCAACTTATTAATCGTAGTTCATAAATATCTCCATTCGCGCATACAAAATTTATATACTGCAATGTTTTATGATAAATTGAGGAATGTAATTTAGACTATTATGCATGAAAGATTACTGGAGAAGTGACGTGCCAGGTCTTCTTCTGAGCAGATAGAAATCAGTCCACTACAGATTATACAAATCAGCACAGCCAGATACGGATGCGAATCCTCACTGTATGTCAGTGATATTCCTGAGCCTCCAGTGATCGCGTTATTGATGTGTCTATAAGAGAATGTTACTTTAGGCATAAATCTATCGCACAGTATATGTTTACATCTCCGTTTGGTTTTGATCAATATGAAAATACTTCATATTTGGCTGACTGAATACCAGTTTTTAAAGTGTTGTTTCGGGAAGATAATTCATAGTAAGGTCTTGTGCTTTCCTTCAGCTCTGTCCGCAGAAGTTTATATCGAAAAGCAGAGAATATACAAACTTGGAAGAAGCATAAAAGTTATTGGCAATGCCGGAAGATTTAAGAAAACATTCTCCGAAGTTCCGTAATCGAAGGGAACCTCGACAGATGTTTTGGCAGCAGTTGCCTCCGCAAATGGAAAGCGAAAGTCGATATCGGAACCAACGCGAGAGTCGACTACTGAAGGGTAAACAGACAATGTGTGGGGGCGACCAACTGAACAAACTTTTCGGATCAGGGATGACTCTAATTTCCTGACCTTCGACTTCAAGAACTGAAAATACTAACCATAGTTCAGATGGACACTGCAATAACGGTTACATCACAGAACAGAATAAGAAATAAGGGATGTCGCAAACCGCGTTGTTAATGACGACCACTGAGTGTAAGAAATCAGGAAGAAGTCTAATACACATTCTCACGTCAAGCGGAAATCCTTCAATAGATAATATATATATATATATATATATATATGCTGATGCTTTTAATGTGGTAATTATCTGACTGAAAGTCAGTTACTAACATTTTTCTCTAGCCGACAGAGTAATTTTTTTATCTGTTTAACGTCTCTCTAACAGCGAGTTCTTTGGAGACGGGAAAGGATGGCGGGCAAGGAATGGGAAGGAATTCGGCCATGGCCTCTTGAAGGAAGCATCCCGGAATTTGCCTGGAGTGATATGGGAAACCATGGAAAACCCAAATCTGGATTCCCGGACGGGGATTCGAACCGCCGTCCTCCGAATGCGAGGCCAGAACGCTAGCCGTTACACCACCACATTCGGTCCAACAGAGTAAGAACGACTTCGAGATCGAAATAGTCCGTATAAAAAACAGTTCATTAACATGTTGAAAGGAACGGAATGATGAATTGCGTGAAAATCTTACTTTCGATATTTTACTCTCAAACCGCAGAAAATTCAGTAAAAAGTCTCAAATCACATAAAATTTCCTACTTTTCGCAAATCATATAATTTTTGGGAATGTACAACTCTTTTTTCCACCCGGTTGCAGCTTTCAAGATGTTTAGTATTTCCAAATGCAGCTATATGCAGAACCATGATCCCCAACTAGTAATAGGATCAAGCTGGCTGGCTAAACATACACGTGACACTAGTGCTGCTAGAAACAGTTGTACTGTTTTCGAACTTTATGATGACGAATCAAATGTATCCAAGGTAGCTGACATCACCTACTTTTATGTGAATCCTCTCAACTTGTGATGTTCTTCTGTTCCTGACGACCCGAAAATGATGGTAAAAAGAAGAAGGATGCCTATCTGCAGCTACATTATTGCGAGAAACCGTATAAAATTTTAAATAGCTACAAACAGTATGTTAACATCATTATTTTATCATGGAATCAAACAAAAGTATTATGTAGCTATTTCCAGTTTATATAGGATAATTCCGAAATAATTATAGGTTTTGTGCGGAAAGATAAATTCAATGTGTGCATGCGAAATCCAACCCTTGTATTCTGCAATAGTTAGTGAACACACTGATTATGAAATCCGCAAGTAAAATCTCGCACTCTTAACGATCTGGTGACATGGTTTCTTATCGGCTGCGCATAACGCCTAGCATAACCAGGTAATCCTACGTCGTACAAGGGACCTACAGTTTAACATGGAACCCGAACCCCGGAAACGTCCTAGCGTACTGCCCATTATACAGCCAGCTATGCGAGATGTGAATGTTGGTTTAAGGGTCTATGAAAATCGCCAATGAGATAGAGACTCGAACCGGGGACCTCAACCACTGTGCGTAAAATGGAAACGCCCATATTCCCTAGCTTCGAAATAATGATACCCCGACTTACCACTTATCTTCTAAGTTGTGTTAAAATTGTTCTTAATCGTTACACACGAAATAAAACTTACAATAAGTATATTGCAATATACAAAAATACTAGTATTTTATTATTACAAAAAATATTTACAATTATCACAAGAGGTAAATCATGTAGGCTTTTTTGGTTTAAGTTCAGTATAAATGCGTAACGAATTTAGGCGCCGGCATGATAATTTAGCAGCGTATCAAAAATTAATACTGAATATATTACACAAGGCAAGCAATTGCTATGCCGAAGCCAACCAATAAACAGACCGTGTATCATTGTGTGGTGTGCAGTAAGGCATAATATCGTTAACAATGCGGCGGAAGAAACGGCGGGCGGACGAATGATTGGGCTGTTCTCATGGTAATGCGCCGCCTCGCCGTAATTGACTTCTCTGATGGGTTCGCAGCAATTTGCCGCAGGCAACAGCGAATGCTTAAAAACAGACAGCACGTGAAAGGCCACAATACCGATGGCAAACGTCACAGTGAATTTCCAAGTTCATCACTTTTCACATTTGTCGACTAAAATTTAATGGAGGCAATATTGTTGCAAGCCCTTTATCCGCAGTTTCTTAGTTAATTTGTTGTTGATATAATAATGCCAATGCAACTGTTTTCTAATTTGTTTACTATCGTACGCGTTTCACGTCTCATTGTGGCATCAGCAGCTACGAATCTGCGTTAAAATTTGCACGTAATTAGCAATTCACTGTAAATAGTAAGCATTAAAAATCAGATATGTTACATGTTTAGAATTACGTAAAACAATTTAATAAGAGTGCAAAACAATTTGTATATTTTAATGCAGGTTCGCAGCTGCTGATGCCTCAATGAAAGGTGAAACGCTAACGACAGTAAACGAAACACAAAACAGTTGCGTAATTAACTACCAATTATAATTTAATGGGCTTAAATTTGTTGACTTTTATTCAAAATATATTTTAAGAAGTTGGAAAGTAAATTAATTCAAATAACTGGCTTCTAGTCTGTCAACTGTTAATGCAGCGCACTGCATCAGAAAACAGTGATGTTGGCATTAGAAAAAACATCGGCAGTGAGTTGTGACCTCCAACACAGCCAGCTGCGGCAGCATTCTTCCTCGATTTTTCTAGCAAAGAATCTGCAGATATATTATTTACTGACAGGGAAGTTGAAAGATGTTAATACATTTTCATGAAGAATTTCTTCAATTTTTTATCGGATTGATTACCTGTTTAGAAGAGGGTATCGAGTTTCAGTCAAATTCATAACGAATAATAGCTGAATTATACTATGAGGTTCATTGATTGTTGTTTGTTTGGCAGGAACTTCTGAAATACAGAATGGTTAACGTTATTCTTGATGAACGAGGAGAGTTTAGGCAAATGACACCTTAAATCAAATGTAGATGTCTTCTCTGCCATATTGAAAAACAATATAAAACAAAAAAATGCATGATATAAAAACTTGACCGCAATTGACAATACACTTTAGTAATACATCACTCATTTCGTAACTAGAAAGTTGTGGAAATTTGAGTTTCATCCAATCCTTCTTTAAATTAATAATGTTCAGTTTAATAGTGCCTTTTCCTAAACGATACTTTAATGTAACCGCTTTGTGATCGATTGTGTTAAAGCAATAGGTAACTTGTTTCCACTCTTCACCACTGGACGATCAAGTACTGAGGTGCTAGTGAACTGTGCGTGAATGATATTCGATACGGAAAAAAATAAAACTTCGCAATAAGTGGAAAAACGAAGTTAACAGAATTTTAACCTCATATTGCATTTACTAATAACGCATACAAAAGAACAATGCATAGTAGTCACTTAAATAGCTTTTAAAAATAATTCAACTTGAGCTTCTTCAGACGGTGAGAACGTGATTTTCACATCGTTAAAACTCTCTAGACAGTGAAGTATAAGAAAAATTTTCTGCAATAGGTGATGTCCACTTACTGATTTTCAGTGACTGGTTACGAACCAGTTGATGTGATGCGCCACTTCCATAGTGAAGACGGACTGTGTATTAATCTTGAACGTAACTGTCGGGAAATAACGGCTCATGTTCATGTTGCAAATCATAAAAAATATATCTGATCTTTGGAAAAATGAGTGGATCACACATAGTATAAGGACTTACTAGATCAGTAGGTTATGTTAACAGTTTGTAAATGCATTCGAAAATTCTTACGCAGGACTGTATTATATACATAAACAAGAGGGATGAAGTAACGAACGGCTTTTAGATAAGCTAATGTTTTTCATTTAACTGAAATAAAATCCAAAAGCACTTTGTTTGGATTCAACAGAAGGTAATGTGAAAGGTCATTTGACACTACTTCCTCCTTTGATTGAGGCACCTCTTAAAAAGCGTGAAGCGTTTTTGTTGGAAAAGGCTTCATTCATCCTGTGAGTGACTGGCGCTATATCCGTCAGCATAAAACGTCTTGTTTTATTCTTTTTACACAGCAGTCGCACCGCAATGGGATAATGTCAGTGCTGTTGACGTTAATAATCATTCAGAATGTTATTTGACGCAGATAATCGAGCCCGAGGCTCCTGACAGTGGCAATAAGCCTTGACACTGGCGCGGCCTGCGCTGTAACTAGAGAGACGCGCAGTGTGTCGAGGCTGCTAGAACGAGCGACCTTCAGACTCGGCGAATAAAAACAAGTGGACGAGACAGGTCAGTCTCCCTCAGCTCGCATTCTACTAGCCCCTACCTGCGTCTCAAATGGGAGAATATGAAGTCATACAGGGACAATGATTTCGAGAAGCTTCTAGACATTCGGATAACAACTGGTGTTTTTTGCGAACAAAACCTCTGAATCCACAGGAGTCAGCAGCCACAGACAGTTGATTCGTCGGGATAGGCAGAATTTATCGAGCGAGAAAACATAAAATCGGGTAGTAGTAGGTCTCGATAAACCGCGTCGGCCGTGGCCATCCTGATCTGCGTTTTCCAAGACCGCTCCAGGCGAATGCCGGGATGGTTCCTAAAAATAGCCCATGGGCGCCTCCTTCCATATCCCTTATATCCCTTCCCAAGCACATCAGTTACACATTAGTACCCTCCGCCACACACTTTTAATGAACCGCGTAGATAATAATGATAACACATTTTATCAGATTTTTTTATTTTTTAATCTGAGGTTGGATATGACTATTCAAAAAACAAAAAGCGTGAACTGTTGGAATATGAAATTGAAATATAACATAATTATTACTTTCCAGTATTGCTATTAACAGCTTTCTGACGTAGAATTTCTAGTTAATTTTATGAAAAAAACTTGGTTTATGCAACGTTTTAACGCACAAATTTACCTAAAAGCAATGCTTACTCACTGTCAACTAACCGTGCAATAGGTGTTTCAAAAATTAATATCGATTATTGATTTTTTATGGATTTACTCCCCGTCGACGTCGAGGTCATAAGAGGTGGGAAAGGAATGGGGACAAGGAACGGAAGAGAATTCAGTCATGGCTTTTTAAAGAAACTATTCTGGCATTCGCCTGGAATGATTTGGAGAAACCATGGAAATAAACCAAAGCTGGATGGTTGGACGGGGATTCGAACCCGCGTCCTTCCGACTGTAAGACCGCGGTTGGTATTGATATTAACTTTGCCACGAACAAAGGCTATATTTTCTAAAATAAAGAGAAATTAAATGCAAACTCTGAAAACCTCAGGATTTTTTAATTAATTCGATATAAGTTTTTGCGGGTAATTTCAAAACTACTGGTTACGTAGAAAGGGAACTAAATTATTGAGACCTGAAATTCAAGGACTGACGAAAACAGATTTCTACATACGAAATTCACCCTTCAATGAAAAAGTCGTCGATTTGGTTCTAGGATCATTTGAACATGACAATGCTGAAATTTCTTTAAAAAGGTCTAAAACGTTTTGCCTGATTGCCTGATTGTCCTCAACTTGGATTTATGCAACAAGGGGAGGAAAACGTAGAACAGCTTACAGCAATGAGAACACTCAACAGAGGTATCCACTGTTGTCTCCAAGGTCTGAAAGCGTTAGGCTTATTGTACGAAAAGTAATATACATGCATGAATACTTAATGGCGGATTGGTATTAGTTCGATAATAGCAGGTCACGATTCGACTGCGAGGTGCGTCGGGTTGCTAGGCAACTGTAGGCACGCACACGCCACAATAGAACCAAGCGGCGCCACGCGGCTTGACCTGGACTCGCTCGTGTCCGCATACAGCTCGCTGACAAGGTCATGCACTGAGAAATAGAATATTAAAGTATTAAGCGCAAAGTAAAAACTACTTTTCGAACTGGAAAATTCGGTGGCTTTCTTGGTGAGCCCATATGCCACAAACTATGCGCTAAGTGTGTGTGTGTGTGTGTGTGTGTGTGTGTGTATCTGTAAATCCGCCCTACTAAGAGCTTCTATTAGTGCATCGGAATGTAAAATGAAACTTTAAAAGTTTCAAGCTTTATTTGAAACAGTCTATAGATCTTGCTTCGTTATTCACAATTTCAGCTACAAAAATTTAATATAGCCTATTATTGACGATAAGTACATTTGCAGTTATAAATTAAACATAATCATCAACTATATATTAAACCAGTCTGTGCTCGGATTTTTCACTGCCTACAGAAAATACTGTAAAGGAGAAATGTAGTTCATTAGTTTACAATTACGTTTTTAAAATTATTTTAAGTATTATTTGTATCTGCAAGGTTATAAATGTGTTATTTACCTGGAATAGTGACTAAAAATAATTAACTTTTTTATTTTTGACAAAATATATTGAATATGATAAAATAAAAGTGAATTTGGAGTTCTGTACTATACCTACTAAAATGAGATTGTTGTGTTATTGTTCTAAGATCATTTGATAGTAATGTTCTGAATACCACATGTGAACTGTCCCAGATCACTGTTGCTATTTGGTGGTAATCCACAATTAATATTAACTTTATGTGTGAACGTTTACTCCAGTAAAAATTATCTGATGTTTATATTAAAACTCCAGAAACCCTTTATTAGTATGTTAATCGTCAAGATTATCAATAGCATTTGTAATCACTTTACTTTCTGACAAACAATTTCGTTTGTAGCTCATTTCTCATCTTGAAATAAGCAGAGTGACGTCAGTCCATCAAAGTTATAGTAGAAAGGTACTTGTCGATCAACATTTATTCTCTGTCACCATCACAAAACAATAGCATCTTAAGACAAATCGTATGACAGAGCAGCGGATGTTTCAAATTCCACTTTTAAAAAAACATTGATTCGTTGGAATAATAGTAGTAAAATAAGAATAAATCGTATTCATTGACGACTCTCGTCTAATTCAAATTATATTCATTCAGGAGTTACTGAACAGAAAATGTTGAGTACTCATGCAATAATACTTGTTATTTTACAGAAGAAATCCACTGATAACTGTTCTATTTGCTGCTCCAAGGACTGGGGCCACTTTTTCCCTTTTGAAATTGCGATTGAAATCTGTGACGTACTCACTACACTCCACTCATTTAAATAATGCATGTTTATAAACATTATATTATATGTCATGAGAGGTTCCATGTGCGTAATAATTTGTTTAGCCTACGCTCTGGTTAATGTTTAAATTGACGGTATTAAGAATTCTGTGTTGGCTGTATTGTGTGCATTGGTCGCGCCCTACATTGTTGTAGCGCGATGTGTGCTAAGCAACGGACTGATTTTTTATAAGGGCAAAAGGTCTGGCAGCGGCTTTTTTGTGAGCTGGACTAGTTTTTTATTTTATTTTCTGACAGTAATTAATATAAAGGAATGTGATTTAATGAGTCGAAGGGTTTAAAGGTGCTTCTGAACATTTGTTTTTTTAATAAATCTAGTATTAGTACAGTATTGTTTCATGATTCATGGTGACAATACCAACACCAGTTTTTTTTTTTTCCCGACTGCTTTGATGCAGTCATCCATCCATTCCTATCCTGTGCTAACCTCTTCTACATACCCCTTACAGCCCACATCCTCAATTATCTGCTTCATATATTCTAATCTCTGTCTTCCTCTACAGTTCTTACCTTCGACTGTTCCCTCCACTAACCAAATTTTTGTTTTACTGCAGCGCCTTTCGTCAGTGACTGAGTGGCTCAACATTTTCTGTACTAGTCACGCTGAATATATTTCGGAGTAGAAGTGGTAACAACCACTCTAGGAAATTAATCCAATGATCGATTAATAGCTTGTAAGTTTTATAATGTGATGATACATTTCTGGGTCTTGTAATTTCAGATTTAGTCGAACTGGGCAAGAAAACGAACGTCCCTATAGTAGAATCTTACCCGATACCGTCATAGCCAGATCTAAAATCCCATACGACATAAAGATCAACTTGTGGTGCGACGAGACTTATACATATGTGATAAAAGTGTAAATAGTTATAATTAGAGTCTCTAAGGTAGTATTATATAAGTAATAATAAATATAATTAAGGATCTTAAGTTTGCCGTAGCGAGAGAAACGCATGGGTATTATTTTATCATGGAATTTAAGCATGCTGTTGTAGATAGACCTTTATGGCAGGAAGCCCACGCTTAAAGGTCAGTCACCCTCTTACCGCAATACCTTTTGGCGCGGAGAGGAGTCTCCCCGTCGCCAACTCTCACACGCAAAAAGTCATCTCTTTTGAGTGGTACTATCTGTGGGCTTGTCCATAATAAAGAGGAGTTGGAAAACAGCAAAAGAAATTCTTGTAGCCAAGGTTGGTAACAACAACGTGAGAAAGACACAGAACGATCCAAACTACAGTTAACCGGAGAGTATTTAAGGCCCACTGAACACAGTAGGGCCCTCAGTTTTGCTCAGTCAGATCTATTGCTGTGACTGCCTGCATCACAAGCCTGCTTAGCAATGATGTAAGTCCATTTTTCTTTCTCCCAATGTCTCTGTACTAATGCCCACTCTTTCTACGGTGTTTGGTTAAAGGAAACTCATTATGTGAAGATAAATCGTTACTACTTGGAATATCTGTTTGGAAGATTTCTATGAACTTGCTGAATTACGTACGTGAATGAAAGTAATTGTGGCAAGGAAAAGGATTTAAGGGTAGAACTGTTGGTTGCTGCACAATTAAATTCCGCACATCTCAAACATCACATCAACGAAACATATGCTATTTTACCCCGGCACTACAGGCTGTACATTCAAACAGACACAGATAGACACAGTTTTTAAAAACAGTTGATTTCTTTTCTATATTGCCCCGAACTGATTTCTTCCCCCAAAGATATCACCAATGTACATACTTTCTTCCGGTTACATTCTTATTTTACGTGTAGTTATTTCGCACGGTGGTAGTGTCCCCACGCACCTACATTCGGACAGCTTGTTTGAGTGTGACGTAACGTGTTGCAGGC
The DNA here is from genome assembly GCA_031002005.1 of Vandiemenella viatica. NCBI lineage: Eukaryota > Metazoa > Arthropoda > Insecta > Orthoptera > Morabidae > Vandiemenella > Vandiemenella viatica. The sequence continues at coordinate 143,621,874 of JARYHS010013630.1, forward strand.
AGGAGGTGGAGGCGCTGTGCCGCGTGTACCGCGGGCTGGTATCCAGCAGCAGCGCAGGGGGCGCGCTCGCCGCCTCGCACAGCGCGGGGGCGGCCGTCGTCGCCGCCCCCGCTGCCGCTGCAGCCACCGGAGAGGTAAACACAAGTCCACTCCTACTCGGATTTGATGGTACAACTTCAAGAACAGAAACTGAAACAGAGTTAGGATAAAATTTTCAATCGAAACAGAGTAGGTCTGTAAAGGGATATTTGCTTGGTGCAAAGTGTACTATTACTGGATTCCAAGAATTTTCATTTTTATCACTGATTTGAATGAATCATTGTGGACTAAATGCTCCAACAATCCAACTTCTACTACTGTTTAAAATTTGGTTGTAATTCTACAGCTTTTGAACATGCAGGCTTATTTCGGTATGTTACGATGTATTAATTTAAATTATACACTCATGTATAATACGTCATCCATTCAACCTTAATGAAGGATGGAGTGTGACTTCGAAAGAAACCGTTCTCTTCCGAATGTCAATCAACTGTTTACGGACAACCTTCTTTTTTTATGTCTCTACTTTTTTTCTTTCAAACATGTCAAAACGGTTTCAAGGCGAACAATCAACCATGCGTAAATTAATCTCTGTATATATTTTATTTAACTTGTTCAACATAAATTTTCGTAGCTACTTAATGTAATTCCAACAATCCATAAGCTCGGATCACCAAATATTTCACTGTTTCGCCACAAAAGGTCAACCAGTTTCAATGCTGCCACGACGGTCCGATGCAGCCACAATTGCGCTAGAAAAAGTTTCTTCTGAAAGAAAGAAAGAAATGTTTAATATAAGTTTAAGCTTATCCGAGTATTCTGCACATGTTCTTTTCATGTTGAGTTTGCAATCGCAGTTTTTACTCTACAATAGTCGTGATTTTTTAATGGAAAAGTTTACACTTCTCCATTGGGGAAAGCAGAGGGATTTGGAACATGATGAAAATATGTTCCGTCGACAGCTTAACAAGTTAAAGCTGTTCAGTGTGTTGTAAAATGCAGTATTAACGTGGTCGGTGCACCTGATGTTCCAATTTTGAACTGACTATAGGGAGAATATTCCTTACTTTGAACTTTTTACTATTTCAGTAGAGATTTTGGGTGGTCATTTATGTGCCCTGTAGCAATTATTATACCATTGGATCCGACACTACGGTGGACCTGCATCAAATTAACCGTAGGTGGTACACTAAGCAGACTGATTGGTAGTTTAATCAACGCTCAGAAAGAGGCGTGCGTAGGATTCGATTTTTAAAATTGAAGAAAATCTGCACCTTACTCTTGTATTTTAGACTTCGTAATACCTATTTACGGTTTATAGTCTTTTTTTCTAGAATTGTTGCAATCACGGAAGTAGAAGTGTGAACCCAGTGGTCAGTCGCCGTAGTGTCAGCAAAGCGTTCAGTATTTTGTGTTTAAATGTTATACGTAAACATGAAGTATGTTGGTTTGAGCAGACACGGGTTTGTAGTAGTAAAGATTGTGCTTGCTAGGGCCTGGACCGCGTGGTGTTCCGCGAGCTGCTGCACAACACGTTCGACCTGGTGACGGAGGAGGTGCTGATGGACCGCGTGTTCTGCGCCTTCGACCGCTGCAGCGACGGCGTGGTGCACCTGGACGAGTGGGTGCACGGGCTGTCCGTGTTCCTCAGGGGCACCGCCGAGCAGCGCACCGCCTTCTGCTTCCTCGTCTACGACCTCAACAGCGACGGCTACATCACCAGGGACGAGATGTTCCACCTGCTCAGGTCAGTAGTCCACGTCGGATCAACAGAGTCGCTGAGTGGTTTAAGGAGCGAATGCACAGCGAATTAGTGTGACAACTGAAATTTAAGTAGAGCTCCGCGGAAGAGGATGTTTCGAGTTCAATTCCAATTCACCTGTCACGGAACACGGCAACCAAAGCTTTCTGATTCTCGACTAAATCATTAGTGACGTTCCTCTCAATTAGAACAGAAGAGAACTGAAATCATAACCTGGCGACCAGATGTATGGGTGGGGAGACAATATGGCGTATTACCGTAAACAGTGCCTCAGGCGTTATCTTAGGGTTAAATACTTTAATAAATGTCTTTGACGAATGTAAATTCTTTCCAGAACTTGGTGCTCATATGAATAACTGGTTACATCTCCATAGCTGGTGATCGACTTGAAGTGGTCTCCTTGGTGTTCGCATGAACGTGGCATGGGCTACCTGCTATTGGCTTAGTAGAGCACACTGTTTGCTTTGACGGTAGTATGGAGAGGACGGTTGTTCTCACACTGAGCTGCGAAAATGCTAATGTTGACGTAAGCAGGACTTGTAAAGTATACAGTTACTAATACATCCTGTCTTCCGGGACTGCATTCTACTACATAACGCTTCGGAAAGGAACTACAATTTTATATCTTACCTTCCAAAATGTACCAGATTGCTACAAGTTTAGGATGTTAATTGTACGGTCAAGTGTTAGAGTGATACTGTGAACGTGATTTAATCATCATCATCATCAGTTTTCTGCAGTCGGGCAGGTTTTCACTTGGCTGCTCTCCATGCTCTTCTATCTTCTGCCTTTCTCTTTAGAACCATGTAGTTGCCGTCTTCCTTGATGTTGTCTATAATTTTGTACCTCCTTCATCCTCTTATTCTCCCCCCACAGACTAGACCTTCCAAGGCGTCTTTTATCAGGCACTCCCCTCTCAACAATTGTCCCATCCAGTTTTTCTTTCTCTTCTTTATTACTTGGAGAAATTTTCTATTTTCACTGACCCTGTCCAGCACTTCAACATTACTTGTTTTATCCACCCAGCTAATCTTCTCCATCCTCCTCCACATCCACATCTCAAATGCTTCTAACTACTTTTAATCCTCTCGTCTCAGTGTCCATGTCTCCAACCCATAAAAGGCCACATTCCATACAAAACATTTACCGAGTCTTTTCCTAAGTGTTTTGTCTATTTTTCCAGTTAGTATCCTCCTTTTCCTATTAAATGCTTCCTTTGCTACGGCAATACGAGATTTTATCTCCTGATGGCAACTCAAATCTTCGGTGATCATACTCCCAAGATATTTGAACGAACTTACTTGCCTGATATCAGCTCTTCCTAACTTAATATTTATTATTTTCCTTCCTTTTCCAATCACCATACTCTTAGTTTTTGCTGCATTGATTTTCATTGCAAACTCTTGGCAAGCTTCATCTAGATCTTTCAGCATTCTGTTTAGAGTTTGTTCGCTTTCTGCCAACAATACCATATCATCAGCAAATCGTATGCACTCTATTCTCTTGTCACCAATACGCACTCCTCTGTTTCCATTTAAGCCTTTTTCAATAATTTCTTCTAAGTATAAATTGAACAATAATGGGGAAAGGCAACAACCTTGTCTTACGCCTCTCCCAATGCGGCTTTCTCCCGACATCTCGTTTCCGATCTTTATTCGTACTTTCTGTTGTAAATACAGGTTCTGTATCAACCTTCTCTCCTTCCAATCTACGCCTTTGCTCTTCAAGATATCCATCAGCTTCCATTGCACCCTACCAAAAGCTTTTTCCAAGTCAATAAAGACGGCATAGATGTTTCTTCCTTTCTCAATATATCTTTCCCCTATGATTCTTAACAGGCCGATAGCATCTCTTGTTCCTTTTTCTTTCCTAAATCCAAACTGTTCTTCTCCAATCACTCTATCTAACTTTACTTATAGTCTTCTGTTCAGCACTCTCAACAACACTTTAGATGCATGCGAAATTAGGCTGATAGTCCTATGCTCTTCACATTTATTAGTATTATTTTTCTTCTGAATTGCTATCATTACCATTACGAGAAAGTCATCTGGCCATTCGCCTTCGTCATATATCTTATTACAAAGGTGTACTATCTCCCTTCTTCCTTTGTTTCCTAAAATCTTCAACAATTCTGCAGGTAAATTATCGATTCCGCATGCCTTCCGATTCTTCATCTCCTTCAGAGCCTTTCCTAACTCTGTCTCTAGGATCTCATACCTCTTTCCATCTTCTGTTACCTGTGCCTCTTCTTCAATTTTACTTTAATACATTTCGAATATGCAGCTGAGTGAAACCTTCACGCACGACAGTAATTTACTGTCGTCGGCGAGAGCTTCCAATCTGTCAATCTTGAATATTTGCATTAAGGACATCAGAAGTATAGGTCGTCAAAGATCTCTAATGAAAGATGTGTGCAAGTTATAGCTATCACCAAGTTATTCACCGTACATGAAAGAAATAAAATAATACAATTTATCCATCAACAAGTAACATGATACAGTAGAACTCCAATTATTCGAATCAATTGGGACCGGACCCCATTCAGACAGTAAAAAAAATCGGATAATTGGATTTTTTTCCGAAAAGGGTCTATTTTAATTAATTACTGTATGCATGCTGAAAATGATAGGAAAAAACTATTTTTTAAAGAAAAAGAGACTTTAATTAATTAAATGAAAAGGCAACACTTTTACACGTTAAGCGTACTTACAAGTGCTGTACATTAGTACAGTATGTATGTACCGTACTGTAAATAAAAGTCATTTCTTGCTGAACATCTCGCTCAAAGTAATCTGTTTGACTGTATTCATCCGTTTTCGAGCAGCCAAGTCGCGCATCCGCTTGACAGTGAGAAGTTGCATGTGGTCACACGCGGGCTGATGCTCTATCCACTTCAACGCAAAGGCCGGAAAATGCTTGACTAGCTGATGGTCCCGTGTCATCTTCTTCCTCGAAACTTTCTTCTCTCACAGTTTCAGTAAGTCCAACATCATTTAGAATTTCATATCCAGGGTCTGACGAATCACACGCCATCCACTCTCCTATATCTTCAGCACTAACTTCTGAACATCCAAGAATTTTCAGAAGAATGTTTCTGAATTCCTCAAGTGACACATCATCCCATCTTCTCCTGTATCTTCCCTTTCCTTTTCTTGAGCTTCTTTTTCCTTTGTCTCCTTTTCCTTCTCTTCTTCAGTTGGTATGCCTTTCAACATGTTCCATGCACGTCTTAAAAAAGCGATTCGTATATTTTGCGATTCGGATATTCTGCGATTCGGATAGTCGGAGTTCGGATAATTGTATACTTGCTTGCGAGTTTAAGTACATGTAATCATTTCCTCATCACGTGTCTATAGCGAAACATTTTGGCAATAACACCGCAGTGCTCCTGGGCAGCTATTTGCTTTGATTGCTCAGTGCTCAGGTTGCCCGTCCCAAAGTTACAGCACGAGTTGCGTGGCAGGAGGCAGTGGCAATTTCTCGCAAGTTTACAGTCTTCTGGGAATAGAATCGAGAGTTCTGGTTATATAAGTTCTAACAGGCGACTATCAAGTGCACTGCCGCCGCTATCCCTGGCTCGCTATCTACCGCCTCCATCTAGCGTGCCAGCACTCGCCTGGGAACGTGACAAACCGGGCGGCCTGCACGCCACCATGCACAGGCGTATCCGACAGGCACAGCGAGGTTCCATTCGTTATCGGCTTGCCTACAAAATAGAATGAGGTTCGGTATGACTGACACAGCTCTTCTGTTTCCAGCCGAAGGCGGTACTTCATTTGGCTGTGAGGGAATACAATCACGCCATACTTGCGGTGCCATACGACCAGTGTAAGAGTTGGAAAATTTGCGGAACTGCTTATTGGGGATGTCAACAACATCCAAAAACGACATTTTTTAAACCAATTAGAAAACTAAACATTGCGGTTACGGCATATATTTTCCTACGAAACGTCGTGTCAGCCTGCCTGTCTGCGCTCTTGGCATGGCAGAAAAAAGTAAATAGTTGACTCATTATGCTGTCCACTCCAAAAGTGGCTTCCGATCTCAAAAACTGTAATGAGCTTATGCAGTGAAACCACTGTGAACGAAGTTTGCAACCTTGACAGCGACGGTGTCGACAGGAAATAAATCCCCACTTACACAAAAATGTGTGAATAATGATGGAACCCAAGCAACAGCTCACTGGCGCGGCAGCTCGTGGTTGCCTTAGGATGGGCACTCTTACGCAATACAGTCAGCATATCGCAATTCCTATACGAAAGGTAGAGTTTCACAAGTTGAGCGATCCGCTGAAATTTTGAGAGAGACGACAAAATTTGTTAGAATCTTTCAGTCAGCGATAGTGATGCCAGTGTTCTCGACATGCTGAGCCGCCTAACTCTAATACAGCAAATGCGGGACGAGTGCTCTACTAGAGACAGCGCTCTGCCACTTACCAATTATTGCCTACTGCAAGATGTCTCCTGTCTATCGTGGACGCGAAGTTCTAGCAGTGTTAAGTCTGCCAGCATTGTTTCTATGTGGGAATTAGTTCTAAATAATGCCATAGAATGTCAGCACATGGGCACAGCGATGTACTGCCGATATTTCGAGTACATCGAGGCCCATAAATACACTCCTGGAAATTGAAATAAGAACACCGTGAATTCATCGTCCCAGGAATGGGAAACTTTATATACACATTCCTGGGGTCAGATACAACACATGATCACACAGACAGAACCATAAGCATATAGACACAGGCAACAGAGCATGCACAATGTCGGCACTACTACCGTGTATATCCTCCTTTCGCAGCAATGCAGGCTGCAATTCTCCCATGGAGACGATCATAGAGGTGCTGGATGTAGTCCTGTGGAACGGCATGCCAAGCCATTTCCACCTGGCGCCTCAGCTGGACCAGCGTTCGTGCTGGACGTGCAGACCGCGTGAGACGACGTTTCATCCAGTCCCAAACATGCTCAATGGGGGACAGATCCGGAGATCTCGATGGCCAGGGTAGTTGACTTACACCTTCTAGAGCACGTTGGGTGGCACGGGATACATGTGGACGTGCATTGTCCTGTTGGAACAGCATGTTCCCTTGCCGGTCTAGGAATGGTAGAACGATGGGTTCGATGACGGTTTGAATGTACCGTGCACTGTTCAGTGTCCCCTCGACGATCACCAGAGGTGTACGGCCAGTGTAGGAAATCGCTCCCCACACCATGATGCCGGGTGTTGGCCCTGTGTGCCTCGGTCGTATGCAGTCCTGATTGTGGCGCTCACCTGCACGGCGCCAAACACGCATACAACCATCATTGGCACCAAGGCAGAAGCGACTCTCATCACTGAAGACGACACGTCTCCATTCGCCCCTCCATATACGCCTGTCGCGACACCACTGGAGGCGGGCTGCACGATGTTGGGGCGTGAGCGGAAGACGACCTAACGGTGCGCGGGACCGTAGCCCAGCTTCATAGAGACGGTTGCGAATGGTCCTCTCTGATACCCCAGGAGCAACAGTGTTCCTAATTTGCCGGGAAGTGGCGGTGCGGTCCCCTACGGCACTGCGTAGGATGCGACGGTCTTGGCGTGCGTCCGTGCGTCGCTGCTGTCCGGACCCAGGTCGACGGGCACGTGCACCTTCCGCCGACCACTGGCGACAACATCGATGTACTGTGGAGATCTCGCGCCCCACATGTTGAGCAATTCGGCGGTATGTCCACCCGGCCTCCCGCATGCCCACTATACACCCTCGTTCAAAGTCCGTCAACTGCACATACGGTTCACGTACACGCTGTCGCGGCATGCTACCAGTGTTAAAGACTGAGATGGAGCTCCGTATGCCACGGCAAACTGGCTGACACTGACTGCGGCGGTGCCCAACCGCTGCGCAGCTAGCGCCCTTCGACGGCCAACACTGCTGTTCCTGGTGTGTCCGCTGTGCCGTGCGTTTGATCATTGCTTGTACAGCCCTCTCGTAGTGTCCGGAGCAAGTATGGTGGGTCTTACACACCGGCGTCAATGTGTTATTATTTCAATTTCCAGGAGTGTACATGTATAAACTTCCAAACACGACACTTTACCTATTCCAAAAATAACCATACCCTACTATTCGAAACAGACGACTAATATTTTGCATTATTTCTTTGTAACACCTTTAACATTCTACACATAAATATTACATTCAATCGACATCTTTACTCTCACAGATTTAAGAGCTCTAATCGAAGTTTTTCTTTTAATAATTCCGATAAAATTTGTGAACAATTAAACTGATATTTTACTATCTACGTTCGGTTATTCTGTATAACTGATGAACGAAAATATTATAACCTCTTCCCACCATGAGACTGGATTCCGTGTGCTGACGTTGTGGATTCGTCATGCTGTATGGAAAGTTTATAAGCGAAACAGAGATGCATGGGGAGTCATTTTAGCGACGATACGCATGGGAAATGGGGAAATTCTCTCACATAAGTGACATCACGTGGAGGTCCAGGCATGCCCCGCTATGAAAAGGCGATCTGTGCCAGATATGACGGCAGAGTGCTGCAATGCTGATGCAGACACAAGTGTGTTGGAGGACAGCGTTCTGCACATATTGCTGAACATGGGGCTCCGTAGTCGATGGCACCTACAAGTTCTAATGTTGATCCAATGACATTGTCAATTACAATTCCAGTGGACATCACCGAGACTGGACTGTAGAACAAGGGTTTGAGGAGATACTATAGGAAACGCACGTTGAAGTCTTGGCCACCACCTAAACCTTGGCCGGACCTCAACCCGATACAAACCACCTTAGAGGCTGTTGGGAGCCAGTTCTGTGACCATAAATCACTGTGTGTAGACATCTGGTGCCAGAAACCTCCAAAAACCTACCATGGACTTATCTAATCCATGTCACACCGAATCACTGCTACTTTTCATTCCAAAAGAGAAAGTAGGTGGTCATAATGTTTTAGTTCGTCAGTGCATATTCCTATGACATTGTTTAAAAATGGAAGAAAATACTAACATAATTCTAATTTTACCACTGCTGTCGCTTTAATCGGTATTTTAAATTTCTGCACTTCAGAAATAATATCATAACGGCATATTTTACTTGGAGATTTCCCAGTCACCTGCCGACATTAGCTTTGTGTTCGACGTATTCAAACTGCCTCGGGTTTTTGAGCAGATATTTCCCAATTTTATATTTTTCTTTAGTGCATTCTGAAGCTAGCTAACACTGAAATGAGGCTCAAGCAATCCTCAGTGGCATCAACATGAAATAAACATTATACTGGGTATTGACGGTCGATTACAAGTTACTGCTGAAAACTGGACTGCAATTTTCTAAAATCTACATCTACATCTACATCTATACTCTGCAAATCACAAATACTGTGGGTGGCAGAGGGTGCTAAGCACCAATCCTAATTCTGCGCATTCCAATCCCGAACAGATTGAGGAAAGAAGGAATACATAAATGAATCAGTACGGCATCTTATTTCTCTAATCTTATCCCTCCTGTCATTGCGACCTGAATAGGTTGGCGGAAGAAGTATTTCGTTTGCACTCGTAACTTAAAGATTTTCGCATATTCTCCAGCAAATTCAAACGAAAACGACGTCGTCTGTCAGCCAAACAATCCCAGCCCAACCCACGAATCAGCTCTGTGACTCTTATGTAAGGACTGTAACTAGCAGTCACGAATCGAGCGGCTCTTCTCTGTACTTTCTCTAATGTGTCAATCAATCCCTTGCAATACGGATCCCAAATTCCACAACAGTATTCCAAATGCGGACGCACGTGTTTTGTACGCTATTTCCTTTGTTTTAGCATTACAACTTGTCAAAATACGTCCTATGAATCTTAGTTTGGAATTAGCTTTGCCTACAACGGAAGTTATGTGCAAGTCCCATTTCATGTTGCTTTGTACTGTTACGCCTAGATACTACAGGGAATCCACAGTGTCAACAACTGAATTGTTAACTTTGTACTCCTGAGCAAGCGGGGTCTTTTTATTACTTATGTGCATTGCCTTGCACTTTTTACAGTTAACTGTAAGCTGCCATTCACGGCACCATTCCGAAATAACATTCAGATCGCGCTGAATTTCTAAGCAATCGTCGGAGCACCTCACTTCCCTATAAATAAGTGCATCACCAGCAAAATGACACAAACAAAACAGCTGAAGCAGAATCGATAGCGTGCCTCATTAATAGATATTGTGTATGGTCCAGAATTATCTATCTCTCACCGAGCGTGATGGGTGGGTGGTACGCTCTGGCCTCACATTCGGGAGAACGGTGGTTCAAATCCCCGTGAGGGCATCCAGATTTCAGTTTTTTAGCTAATGTCCTTATTGTGCGACAGCGATAATTTCTAGCCTATGGTATTGGGAAGCAAATGAGAAATGAAATGGAAAGTGGCTGTTCTTACGAAAAAAATTCTCATCAAGGAAGAACATAAAATTCAAAGCTTCCGTATTTAAAAACATGCTGCTCTGACTAATGATAGCTAATGATATAATTGATGCATAACCGCAACTGGGAATTATTCGTAGCATGGAGTTATCTTCCCTGTCCTATCGCGTTGACCGCTATCTCCGGGAGTCCGTAAAAAATTCGGTTTGCGGTAAGGGGCAAAATCGTTAACCGTAGCACAAAAAGAATATACATTATTAAAGAAGTGCAGCAATTTTAAAAGTTAATTCTGAGGCATATCACCATTGATGAAAAGTTTCTTTAATTTTATTTCCTAAATTTAAAATTCCAAGAAATAAACAGTAAATTCCAGGAACGAGGAAAGATAATGCCTGGTTCGTTATTAGTTTCTTCTACCACAGCTTCCGTCTCTGGTAAGCCTGACGCTATGGTGCTGTAATTGGCTCAGGTTCGGATATGCTGATCCCGGAAGCTACGAGGTGCGATGTCTTGCGGTTCCACGGTTCGAGTCAGCCGAGGGCAAAAGTGGTTAAATGATGCGTTATGTTTTTCTTGCGTTACCCGTACACTGGGACAGTGAAAACATATTTTACACCTATTGGGAAGTTGAAATTACAAATTTCTGCCTGTATCTATTGTGAAATCAAAATTCATTCTATAAAGTCACTATTATTTCAAAGGCACGGAAGAGATTAGTATTCTAAAAACGTAAACGAATTCGGCAACGAAATTTGAGAAATTGCAATTCCTCATTCCGTTGAGTAATTTCGAGATTTTTTATTTAAACAGAATTTTTGATAGCCAGATCGTGAATTGACTACTGTCTAGTGCCACTGATGAAATTTACCCTTCACCCAATTCGTTCAGCTATTAATTAATGTAAAATTGCGGGAAATAAACAATAACTATCATGAACGACGAAAGATAATGCCAAGCTGTTTATGCGTTGAAGCCACCTCATCATCCGTCTCTGGTAAGCCTGATGCGATGGGGTGGTAAGTGGCTCATATTCGCAGATACAGATCCCGGAAGCTAGTGCGTTGTCTCGTGGTTCCACGGTTCGAGTCGCGCCGCGGGAAAAAGTGGTTAAACGATGCGTTATGTTTTTCTTGTGTTACCCGTACACTGAGACAGTAAAAACGTATTTTACACCTGTTGAGGCGTTAAATTACAGATTTCTGCCTGTATCTATTGAGAAATCCAAATTCATTGTTATTTTTCTGTAAAGTCATTATTATTGCAAAGGCCTGGAAGAAATTAGTTTTTTTTTTATTTAACCCGAATTTTTTTGGCTGGATCGTAAATGTGACTTGACTAATGTCTAATGCCGCTTATGAACTTTGGCTATTTGTTTGATGAACAGTAACACAATCAAGATTTAATTTAAAACTGCTGGTATCTGTATGTATTGACATATTAACTCATTGTATGCTGAATTGACGCTAAAGTAAATACAATCATGTTGTGGATACTGAAAGTTGTAACAATCTAGTCTTAAAGTATAAATTGTTCGCGATCATTCATTTCGCCAAAGTGTAAAGTAAAAGGTTTGTTTCCTCATAGTTGTGGAAAAACGATAGCCAGTATATAGACGTCATAACATCCACGAGGACTATGAAAAGAAGAGTGGTTTTATAAACATCCTTCGTTTCATTTATTCTAAACAAAACTCTATCAGTTTCTAAATTTTTGAAAATTTTTATCTCAAGATAAATATCATAACAGAAAGAAATAGTGACACTTATTTTTTCGTAAAGTTTTGTTAATAGAAAACTTTTTAAAAAATTACGTGTCAGCTGATAGATGACGATAGCACTATCAAGCGCTACATTGTAATTCATTATAAGGATTTATAGTTTGTCTCAGTTACACTCGGCAAGTGATGTGTGGTAGGATCATCATAAGGAAATAGGGCTGTTTACACACAGCGTTGGACGCGCAGCCTTTCCGTGAACGGCTCGTATGGAATATCCATTCCCAGGATATTCCTACTTCTTAAAGAATGCATAATCATTAATTTTCTATATATACTCGTAGAGTCTTTGCATTAAATGTGGACAGTGCTGTCATGTTCTATCAGTCTTTTTGCACAATCTGGCATCAATCTCATCCCAGGAAAGAGTAAGACAACGCTGGATCCGCCTTTTGGCAACATCATTGGGGGATATTTCATTCATAGCCATCTATATTTCAGATTATTCATTTCCGTACGTCAATGCATGAAACAAAACTATTATTAAGCTCCTCCCCACTGACGATTCATAATGGCGGGGTAGTTCATCAACCTTCCCCTACATTTCAATAACACTTTAAATGAATTCAGATCGTAAAACCTATCGCAAAAGTTGTAATTAACGGGAATGCAGTAAAGCGAGGCAAAAAATAACCCCTAAGGCTCCGTTCTATTTTTTACTACAACTGAGTAGCGTAAAACTTTAACGATCATTATTTACATAATGGTTAAGCTAATTCCTTCCGATAATATTTCACTCATAATGTGGTCTGTGGACATACCAGCGAATAACCATTTTCGAGGAGGTAGAATTGTTAGTACTACGAAACTACAGAAACAAGAGATTATTTCGGAAAATATTGAATGACACAGTCTTCCTAGGCAGCATTTTTAACAAACTGACGAGTAGGTATCTAGCTCGAGCGGGGGGGGGGGGGGGGTGTTCCTGTGGTCAGCGTTGTGGTTTTCTGAAACTGCGATTAAAGGTTCAAATCCACGTATTTTTTTCCCCTTTTATAAGTTCCAAACCTACACTATGCTTATGCATATTATATATTCTTGATTCCTTCCAAACTGCCTCAGGGAATAAGATACTTAAGGAATCTCTTATAACCGAAACTATCAAATGATTTTTAACCAACTACCAACATGAAAGTAAACACTTTTGCGGTGGCAGCGCTGAAAGAAAGCTACTCTGGTTCGCAGCCACGCCGAAATCAGATCGTCTGTCCCATTTCCAACTGTATACGTTTATCGAAAATAATCATTTCGCAGTAGAACGAATTTCACGTTTCAGAAACAATTAATTTATCGTTGGAATTATGTCTCTAATTTTAAGCCATGTATATCATTAATTCTGTAGGTGGTCTATAATGATCACACACCGTCGTCAAGGAAAACAAAAATATAATGTAAAAACATGAAAGGAAATCGCATGGAACCAAATATTAGTACTGTAACAAATTAAATGACCATTGTCACTCAAAAGTTTAAAACCAGGTTATTATCGTAGGACTAGGATAAATTCTTTTATTATTGGTACAAGTAAAGAAAGTTAATTGAGAATCGGGATTGAAGTAGAGAGTTCTAAAATTACTGCTCTACAGCGTAGCGACTTGATACCTGCGGGATTTAAAAACTCATTACTTAATAAATCATACAATTTTTGTGTTATTCTTTGTTTGCGATTACTTCAGTATAATAACATAATTAGATGAAGAAGGATGTCGCCACTCGTGTGAGTGTTCTTTAGTCTCGTGTGTGAAGTGGAACGATGACTTTTCGTCACCCGTGATAGTCTACTCCAAAATAGACTAAGGGTGCGTTTATGTTGGAGCTGCGATAAACGATGAGAGCGACGATACTAGCGAAGCGAAGAAAAGTGAAACATTGTTAACAATGGAGGTGTTTATACTGGAGCAGCGCGCAGATCAACGCATAGTAGCAGAGCAGCGATGTGAGCGACGATAATCGCTGCGAGCATTTTCTTCGCTATCATCGAGGGTGGCTGCGACCGTTTGATCGGTGAAGTTTTTAGTAGGTCCCTTTTGTGGTACAGTAAATACAAAAATCACCATAACAGATTCGTTCTAGACAAATAGTAGGATGAAATGGCCACTAAACATAATAAAACAAACAATTCTAAACGTTTTTAATTAGTGCGATTTCCGTAATTTAAACTCATTTTAATGTGTGAACACTACAAACTGAAGATTAAAGTAAAAAAATAAAATATTAAATCAGCCAAAAAGAAATTATACATAATTTACTGAAAAAATATATTTCTATTAAAATTAATTTTAATTATAAATATCAAATTAAATGCATAATATATAGAAATTGGTATTAATTTATTTCGAATTGTAACAAAAGTAGATTTTATATAAGATGCCGGTATTTTTTGCAGATTGGTTTGGTCTTCAAATATTGGTGTCAAATTCTTAGGAATTTAAGTGTTAGTTTCTTCGAAATTCAATACCTTTTCAGTCAATAATATTATGGAGCAAACAAATGCTCTTCTTAATATTGTCAGTTACGACTATAGAAGTATCTATTGTTGTGACTAAAATTCTCCATTTAGAATAAATAAGGCACATTTGACGGTTCGTCATGTTCACGATAACCTAGCATTGAAGAATCATCTATCTGCATCTAAATATTGTCCATAAGGATCTAATAAATTATTTAAAAATGGATAAGCCTCGTCACCTATAAAAAACACGAGGTTCAGTGATTTCAGAATTTGGCAGAACGATTTGGAATATTCTGTCTTCCATCTATTAAAGATACATACAGAACTGCAGATCTAACTATTCCACCGTCACTCTGTTTATCATAACCTCCAGCTTCAATGTTTATAAATTTATAATTAGCATTGACAATAGGAAAAAATCTTGTAATTGTGGAACATGAAGCCAGAGTGTGCAGAACAAGTAACTCTGAAGTGTTTTCCGTCGACAGCGCCCACGCAATTCGGAAAATTAGAAATATTGTAACAATCTTCGGCTATATTTTTTAACGAAATCCTGTTCCTCTGGAATCGTCATATGAAGTAGTTGAAGTATTTTTCATAATTATTTCTCTTACAACTTCTAAAACTGTACAACTCCTATACGAAAGAAATAAGCTAGATTTCTTCTACATGTCTGGCCGGTTGACAATTGCGCGCAATATAAAACACGATTCTACGCTATTATCGAAGCTCCAATATAAACACTGCACGAAGAAAGAAATTGAGCGCCGCTCTTGTCGCTGCGTTTATCGTCGCTCTCATCGTTTATCGCAGCTCCAACATAAACGCACCCTAATCCGAAAAAATTCAAACAAACACAGCCTACCGGTAAAGAAAGTTCGACAGTGCCTTAGGATCGGAGGACCGAGCGTAGTGGATGAGCCTTAACGCTCTGGCCTCGCATTCGGGAGGACGCGGGTTTGAATACCCGTCCGACTATTAGAGGCGGAAAAGGACTAGTGGCAAGGATTTCACCAATGGCCTTTTGGAACTATTCCGGTATTCACATAGAGTGGTTTGGGGAAACCGTTAAAACCCCAAATCTAGGTGGCCGGACTAGGATTCCAACCTGTGTCCTCCCGAATGAGAGGCCAGAGCGTCACAGCGTCTACAAGAATGCGTGTGTCGAATGCTGATGACGTATAAAATTGTATAATTGTTCAGCCCTTAAAACGATGTATACATTGAAGAAAGTAAATTGAAACTTTGCTTGGGAGACCTTAGATTTTGGATTTCCCTCTTACAGTTTTAATTTCCAGCTGTGACTTGCAGTCTTAAGTCGCATAATTGTAGTGAAAAACAATGAAAAAATTTAGCCGAATTTGCTGCTCGTGATGAATTATTAGGTGTATTATTTGCGTTATAAAGGTGTTCTTCTTAGCCGAAGGAAATAGGAAAGTTCACACTTATTTCCTCCTGCAACGCTGCCACGTCTACTTCCTCCAATGTTGTCACTATTTCTGACTTCTGGCAGTGCTCCGGAAATTCCTATACAAGGAATCGTGTCTCATAGCTAGGCGATATCATAAGAAGAGACACATTGCCGAAATGGAAAATTATTTTTCTTCCAGGTCTCATACTTTTATTTAAATGATTTTTTTTCTGTTTTTAACAGTTTGATTCTTTATACAAATTATCAATAACTATTCATTCACGAGATTTTGTATCTATATAAATCATCACTTTGGGTATATAATGGACGAAGCATGTCTGTTTGTAAAGGCGGACTGGCTGAACGTTAATGCGCTGACCTGTGGAGCTGTTGAGTATTTTTTCGTTGATTATTTCCTTTTCACTTGTTGCAAAATACATATCATATGTATATATGTATAAAAAACTTATTATATTTTACGGCAAATTGTTTAAAAATAAATTCTAATATCAAGCGCGATACACTTGTCATCGGATGTCTCAGTCCACTAATATAGCAGCATCTATAGTTGTTTATCGTGAAGACAGATTCATTTAGCACTCCATATGAAAAACATTTTGTTAGCAGTTTATAGGCCACATCGACGATAAAATGTGTGTATTTGGAATTTAAAATACTGTTCCGCTAATATAATCTGACGAGTTTAGTGCATTTTAGTGTCGTAAAGGCAGGGAACCACGAGACAACGCACTAGATTCCGGGATCTGCATCTGCGAATATGAGCCACTTACCACCCCATCGCATCAGGCTTACCAGAGACGGAAGATGAGGTGGCTTCAACGCATAAACAGCTTGGCATTATCTTTCCTCGTTCATGAAAGTTATTGTTTATTTCCCGCAATTTTACATTAATTAATAGCTGAACGAATTGGGTGAAGGGTAAATTTCATCAGTGGCACTAGACAGTAGTCAATTCACACTCACGATCTGGCTATCAAAAATTCTGTTTAAATAAAAAATCTCGAAATTACTCAACGGAATGAGGAATTGCCATTTCTCAAATATCGTTGCCGAATTCGTTTACGTTTTTAGAATACTAACCTCTTCCGTGCCTTTGAAATAATAGTGACTTTATAGAATGAATTTTGATTTCACAATAGATACAGGCAGAAATTTGTAATTTCAACTTCCCAATAGGTGTAAAATATGTTTTCACTGTCCCAGTGTACGGGTAACGCAAGAAAAACATAACGCATCATTTAACCACTTTTGCCCTCGGCTGACTCGAACCGTGGAACCGCAAGACATCGCACCTCGTAGCTTCCGGGATCAGCATATCCGAACCTGAGCCAATTACAGCACCATAGCGTCAGGCTTACAGAGACGGAAGCTGTGGTAGGAGAAACTAATAACGAGCCAGGCATTTTCTTTCCTCGTTCCTGGAATTTACTGTTTATTTCTTGGAATTTTAAATTTAGGAAATAAAATTAAAGAAACTTTTCATCAATGGTGATATGCGTCAGAATTAACTTTTAAAATTGCTGCACTTCTTTAATAATGTATATTCTTTTTGTGCTACGGTTAACGATTTTGCCCCTTACCGCAAACCGAATTTTTTACGGACTCCCGGAGATAGCGGTCAACGCGATAGGACAGGGAAGATAACTCCATGCTACGAATAATTCCCAGTTGCGGTTATGCATCAATTATATCATTAGCTATCATTAGTCGGAGCAGCATGTTTTTAAATACGGAAGCTTTGAATTTTATGTTCTTCCTTGATGAGAATTTTTTTCGTAAGAACAGCCACTTTCCATTTCATTTCTCATTTGTTTCCCAATACCATAGGCTAGAAATTATCGCTGTCGCACAATAAGGACATTAGCTAAAAAAAACTTTTTCTCACAATAGAAACATTAGTTTGATTTAGTTCCTTGATTATTTTAAACAGTTATCATTACGTATTACATCAATGATCAATCGCCCGACTTTGTTATGAGCACTAGAAAAAATGAGGAATGTTGAGTGACAGAAATCTTTACGGTGAAGTTAAATTTAATAGAAATGTGTCTTTCAAATCCTACTCACACATGCTGCGTTGACAGTGTCTCACGTCAGCCAGAACATTAATATTATGATTCTTTTCTATTGTTCCACGCTAAGTATGTTCAAGAAACGACAGAACTAAAAGAATTGCTTTTACAGGCAAGCATACTTACAAGACCACTGCCAAAATTATTAAATCCGAAATCTTGTTACGTGTTATATATTTGACTGAACTCTTAGATAAGTCTGTACTATTTCCAAAAATTATAATACACAGCAAACTTTGAATATTAACGTAAATTTCGAGTCTTTTAAGTTGTTGTAGACGGGTATAAAATCTGCATTTTGTTGTTATCCAGTACTTGCTAAAAACCTGCATTTTGTTTGAGATTGGTAACTTTCGTGTTATGTGAGAACACTTAATAACTATAAAATGCCTTTGAAACAGTAAATGAAACGTATTCGATGTTCCTATAACTCTTTTATTGCCGAAATGTAATCACTATTTCGGTTTATGAAACAAAAAAGCGGAAATGTATTTCGTTTTATGGAGGTTTTATGGATGTGGCTCAATTTTAATAGTCGTGAGACTGTACCACCTCCTGGGTATGGTACTGTCTTCGTAGATGTGTATAATGGGTTGAATAAGTCCCAGGAGGAAATGTAGTGATGTACAATTCAGGTCGTTCGGATTAATATGAGCATGGTAGTACAATATCGTAACCCACAATCTTTAATAAATCTGTAGTAATATTATCTACATAAGCCCCTTTACGTTTTTTTTTTTAATTTTCTGAATACCTTCATAATTTCATGAGAATTTATTTTAAATTTTGCAGTTTCTTCATTTATACTTTTAGGGAGACTCTCCTCTGATTCATTCCCTCCCATCACAGGATGATAGTCCCTAGTTCTCACTAAACCAGTTACTCAATACGTCTTCAATTTTAAAATCCTCATTTTTCTAGTATAAAAATTTGTAGATGCATCGTTCAGTGGTCCTCCTGCACCAATAATATTCACGTTAGAGAGTTGCATTATTGGAGGGCAAGACTGATTTACAGCTAGTGAACAGTGTGATGGGATACTAGTGCAAATTATACAACCTCTAGCAGTATTTCTAACAAAACTCAGACATTTCCTCCTACAATTGGATATCTTCTGTATTCTATTTTAATTTATCACTAACTGAAGAATTAAAGCCGCAAAAATGATACAATTTATTTAAAGTAATTAACAAATTTTATGGAAGTTTCACTTTAGCAGATATTTCATATGAATACGACGTTGGAAAATTTAACTTACACAAAGTTTTTAAAGTTGAATACAAGGGCAAAAGTGTCGTAAAAACCTGCGAAATATAAAGAGCAATGTAACTTTGAAATGTAAATCAGGAAAAATTTGTTTAAAACTATTTTATTTTTAGTCTAGATTCCAGAAAACACAAAACACCATTGCCGAACACGTGTTGTAATTATCAACACAGCGAAAATAGAAATTCCTAACATCGCTACATATAAAATTCTGTTGGCGACAAATTCCATGGTTTTCTTTGCTCCCGGATCAAGCAAACATTTACCTACACGATTTGGGTGGGTTTTTCGCAGTTCTGGTCTAACTTAAAAACTGCACTACATTTTATGACTCTACGTGAACGGTGGAACAAATGGAAATCTGTTCGTAAACTGAACAGATAGGTGGCAGAGGTCACACTACAGCAAAGATAAACATTCATAAGCATTTGTACTAAATACTTTACAAAAGGCAAAATAAAATGGCTTTCCTTGGTGTTGTGGTTTTGTATTTCAAGGCCAATGCAACACCAACGCGCTCTTTTTTACATATGTAATTCTGTAAGCGGGCTGTGTTTGTCTATCCCTTTGTTTTGTTTGGCATTACGCAAAAAATACCTAACTGATTTTGGTGGGGTTTCACAGTTTAGAAGCTCATGATTTAGTTTAAAAGTTGCAGTATATCTCTACGTGAGCGGAAGGGAGGGGGGGGATTTAACCAGAACAGATACCCACCAAAGATCACTCTACACCACAGATAAACATCTCACTGTTTGGATTTTGTTAATATTGTTTTTAACTACGTAAATCTGGTAATTCATTTCTTTGGTTTTATTGTGTATTAGTTTTAATATTCATAGAATCCTTTATGGCATCTTTAAATACCTTTATTCTATCGGTTTTAACTACACGAAACTGTTATTTTTTTATTTACTGTAAACGCTACAAGGATATAACATTACAGACTTCACATAGAATTCTAAAAAAGTATCTAAAGTCACTTGAAATATAAAAGTAGCTATAAGCAACAAAACTTTTTACGTGATAATTATTTTTTTCTCCTTCTCCTGGTTAATAATTACGTGGGCGTGGTTGCGGGAAAATTATAGTAATTTATAAATTAACGATTTAGGAAGTACCTTTTTTTTACTTATGGATTTACGCCTCATCGACGTCGAGGCAATTGGAGGCGGGACGGGACTGGGGGCAAGGAACGGGATGGAATTCGGCCATGACCTTTTGAGGAAGCTTCCCGGCATTGGCCTGGAGTGATTTGAGGAAACCATGGAAAATCAAAATCTGGATGCCCGCCGGGGATGCGAGGCCAGAGCGTTAACCACTCACCCACCACGCTCGGTGGAAAAAATAAGCTGGTTTTAAAACCTTTTTTGTCTCAATATAAGAGATTCACAAATTTTATATCATAAGTAATCTGCTGAAAAGAAAAAGTACGGTTTGTGTAATAGAGTGCGAAGACTGCGAAACTGCACTATAGGGCTCACAGTTTGCCTTCTATTCATGTCTCGATGAATTACGGAACTTACAGATTTCACGCTGAGAATGTGTTTCAGATTCTGAGGGTATAGTTATTAATACGTCACCGCTTGAGCTGAACACCCTCATATTTTCTGGTTGCGCCCGCAGGAACTGCCTGATCAAACACCCCGCGGACGAGGACCCCGACGAAGGGGTGAAGGACCTGGTGGAGCTGGCGCTCCGCAAGCTGGACGCAGACCGCGACGGCAAGGTGTCCTTCCAGGACTTCCAGAAAGCTGTCCAGGACGAGCCTCTGCTGCTGGAGGCCTTCGGACAGTGCCTGCCAGCAGAGAGCGCCTGCCAGACCTTCCTCGCCACGCTCAAGGAGCAGCCTTAGAAACACCACAGTACCGACATCTATTAGCAGCCTGTGTTTTATATTTAATTTAATTGCGATGGAGCGCACGCTCCGGTGGCAATTTCCCTATACGCCCATTTTCCCCTTTTCTTATACCCGCCTACTTATGTAATCTACGAAATTTAATTTTATATTAAACATTACTGCTGTTATGTGAAAAACTCTCTGGCCCACGACCGGAGTAGTGTGTCAATCTGAAGTGACGTTTCGGAGTCACTCTCCGACTCCATCTTCAGGCGAATTATACTTCACCAGAAACGAAGCTTAAGATTGACGCGCTCCTCCGGTGGGAGATCTGAGAACTTTTCACACAACTGATAAATCGGTAAAGACCTTATTGTAGTTGTTCTTGGAGTCTTCTCAATGAATAATACATTTAATTAACTTATCACTATTACGTTTGTTTGTTTGGCATCCAGTGGGATAACTACATTGCCAGCCTGACGTCCTTTAGAACTACATACAATCACATAAATTTTCAGTACTTACTCATCATTCACAAAATTAATTAAAAAAGTAAAACTATATCCTGGTAGCGATTTTAAAACCTATCCATTAATACCACAGTTACAACTGTTTTAAACAATTAATCGTCGTCAGCAGCCAAAATACAACCAATACTTCTCAAGTTTTGACACGGTCAGGTGTTAAGTATGTCACTAAAAAAAAAAAAAAATCGTCGTAAACTTTATCACATTCTAAGTAAATAGATGTGACAATGTTAGTATAAAATAATTTTTCATGTTAAAATACTATTACATTTCGATGCAGACGTTAAAATCATTACTTTAATCTCAGCGCAACCAGTTGCTGAGAGGTATTGCTCGTATTTTTGTTTCAGTTTTCGATTTAATTTAACCAGAACTACTAGATCCACTGCCCCTCAACTTCCCTGAAACGTTTCCATTATCATCAAGCTATACCACACACATTTTATCAACTGAAATGTGTAACATCATTACATCTTTGGCTTCTGAGTATTTTTACAGTGGCTGAAGTACTAGATTAGAATTTAAGAAAATTGTATCAAAGCTAGCATGTAAAATCTTTACATTTGGAACAAGATAATCTAAACAGTGTTTTGTAGTGTAAGCTTCTGATATCTTTGTTTGGAAAATAGGATGTTAAGGGATAGATTTATTAATTAGGTAACAAAAACACTACTGCATTAAAAACGCACCAACCAGTGAATTCAAACATAGCAATTCCTCAATTTTTTATTCTTCCATTCAAACATGTATTTATAATGCTTGCATACGATTGAACTAATCGCAGGCTGTATGAAATGTGTCAGGTTTGATATCTTTCATTATCGTTCACGTTGTAAGTTTTAATCATAGAACTTTATCTTTAATGAATGAAGTGTAGGGTAAAACCAATTACCCAATAAAGTAGCGGAAGAAAAATTGTTTACATGCAGCACAAAATTATGAATTATTTACTTCACTATTTAGGAGACATTACACTATATTATAAAATAATCGTGTTAGTTATTATGATGTTCTAGTTATTAATGTTGATCTGTCATTAGTCTATAACAATGCACGACACTATAATATATTTTCCTAGTGTTTTATGTAAATTTAATGTTTAGTCACAATGGGCAATAGTTACCTTCAAAAGTGCAGTAGTATATCATAACCGGAAACTGATATTTCTTTGCCGTAAGCGCAGTGTATATATTTGTATCCAAAAATTTTGTGATTGCTGCAATAACATTTTTTTGGAATCAAGCCACGCATTTATGCTTCATTCAACATTTATCTTCATACCAACACTACACTACATTCCAAACACATGTATCTGTGAACTATTAGCTATGATACCGATAATGTTTACAACATCGTTACATTTGAACGATCAATGTTTACGCTTTTTATTTATTCGAATATAAGTATTTACTGTTGCATGATCCGAATCTACAACTACACAAAATACTTTCTGATGTGCAGTTCGAAACCATCCACTGTACATAGTAATATGCACATGTTTAATTAAGGTGCAAGCATGTGGCTGTATTAGTGTTGCCTGTATGAAAAATAAAGTCATAGATTAAATTGAATACTGTAAAATCCTGATAAATACTTATAAAGGTAGACAAGTCATTACATTCCATGACAATACCATGCCTTTGCTTACCGATTAGATGGCTGTTGCTGCCTTTAATATAACATTGACGTTGGAGAAATG
This sequence comes from Vandiemenella viatica, assembly GCA_031002005.1. NCBI lineage: Eukaryota > Metazoa > Arthropoda > Insecta > Orthoptera > Morabidae > Vandiemenella > Vandiemenella viatica. The sequence goes on from JARYHS010013630.1 coordinate 143,645,130, forward strand.
TTTTATTGCTATAGACGTTAGCTCACTATATCTCTGTAGTACCAGCACCTTCCTGCTCACGGGATTGGCACTACGCACTTGTTACGTTTGCTCAGTTGTTCTGAATAGTACAAAACGATTCCGCCCACAGAGTACAGTGCCCTGTACAAGCTGTGTTATCTGATTCCGTCCAAGAATTGTACATAAAATTTTCAGTAGTAGATAAGAAAAGAGCTTTAGGTATAAGATGTGTATATATTTTCTGGAAACTTTTGATATTTAAAATATATTTGTAATATCCTGTGCTGTGTATTAGACAATTAGCTAAAAACTTGTTACATCTGTAAGCAATAACTTAGTTTACTAGAGCAATAATTTATTAGTGTGCCTTACATAAATGAACACGAGCTTTCAGTAGAATACAGTACCTATTAATTATTGTTGCACATGACTTATCTATCATAAAATTTCGTGTAAATGACATATTTTTGCAGTTTTTGTTCTCTGACACATTTAACTGTTTGATGTATGACAGAAAAAGTCACCTTTCATATTTAAATAATTTAGAATTACGTTCTATTTAGTGTAAATAGCATAAGTCTCTCTGTTATTCTTGCATAATTATGTAAATACATGATACATTTGTAAATAAAATGCACTTTATGTTATGACTTGGTGTGTAAAAAAACAGCTGCATGTTGTTGTAATACTGGTACTAGTAGAATTCTTCCCGTTGTTCACTATTTACTAAAAAAAATTAGAATTCGATTTTTTTTTCAATTGTAGTTTTTCTCACTATGGTGTATGACCTGAGTTGAAAAATATGATGGGTTTCCTCACTTTAGAGTTTATCTTTTAAATTATCCAGTTATTTATTAACCCAAATTCACTCAAATGTATGAAATTTAAAAGTAGAATGTGTTTTCACGTTCATTTCAAATATGTAAAATTTTGTGTTGTGTCCATTGAAACCAGTGTTTCTCAGTGTTTTTGGTTCCAAGGACTAGTAAATTGCAAAAAATAATTCTATGAACTACCAACTTATATGGGTCCATGTCATTAACCAACTCCTCCAATTGCTATTGGTAGGCCTACATATATGTTTATATTCCATTAAATTATCCTCATCTTTCTCAACCTGTCCTGTGACTTAAATATCACACTTGCCTCCCTTGTAGTCTGGTACTTGATACATCTAATTCGATGTTATTCCACTGTATCTGCCACTTTCCTTTTTATATTTCTCCATTTTTATCTAATTGATTTTTGTGATAGCTATGATATTAAACTGATGGCACAGTAATTGGCTTATGTCATACTGACCTTTGCTATTGAGCTTGAAAATTATGCTTCCTCTAAAACTGTCGCTATCTCCAGTGCGTCATAAGGTTTTCTTCTTGAACTTCCCTTTTGATAAATCGTTTTTGATATAATTGACCCAATATCATAAACTTTTCTCTCCTTGTGTGAATTTAAATGTTTCGAAACTCTTCCACCTTCTCTGCTTACGACTGTAATGTTCTTATCATTAGAATCTTCCTATTTTCTCAGTATACTACCATCCATGTTTATTCTGTATCCACGTTGTTGGGTATTTTTGCTATATCAAAAATTTTAGTCTCATTAATCTAAGCGTAACAGCTCTAGTTTTTTCATTCTCAAAATACAATTCGCGAAAAGTTTCTTGTTTTTTTTTTTTAATTTCGATGTATCTTTTCCGATAGGTACCCAAATGTGAGATTATTTATCTCTATATTATTTTGAACAGAAATATGTGAATTTAAAGGACAATATTTTCACCCAAATTCCTTTTTTGTTTTAATTCAGACGGATCCATCATATCAGCGTTCACCTATCGATATTCCTACATTTGTTTTATGATTTTATCTTCAAAATGAACAGTGGTATAATCAAAGCGTAGCTTAGAGTTTATCCATTTCCTGCTCAAGCACCATCGCAAGGACTAGAACGTTCTGCGCGTCGTTACACATACTCCACTCTTGTATTAGATGTTGCGTTGACATGTTGCGTGTGAATCCTTATAACCAGAGTCTTTGAAACGATAGAGCCTAACCAATGGAAACGGGATCTGAGGTAGAAGTTTACGTTTCTCTGGAAGAAGCTGTATCCCAAGTTGTTGCGTATTGCGCTTAATCAATTCCACGACAAGAGCCCTAATGCGCGGAAACAGCCGTTACGGCGAGCCGGGATTGCGCGATGTGGAAACTTTGACGCATCTTCCTCGCTCAAGGCGCTCATGAGATGCATGTCTTCCTGCTGGTCTTACAGACGTTTTAATTACTATGCGAATCTTAGTCAATCTGATATTTCCGCAAGAGTGACAGTTCATTTTTGTGGTCTCGAGAATCTTCAATAATCTAAAACTGAAGAGAATCTTGAAGTGAGATTTAATTGATTATTACCTTCTTGTGCCAAGCATATCAAGTGTCGACATTACCAGATCTAACATATATCGACGTTTGCAAATAACTAGCCAAGAGGAAGATGAAGAAAGAATGGCTGAGATTTGACTGCGGTTTCAGGTATCTGATTTGATTTTCTTCACACCACTAACGATAAGCATGTGGGTTGCATGATTTTTTCCCCAGCTTGATGAAATTTATAGACGGGTTGACGCTATGGTCTTTTAATATGAGAAAACATTTGACATACTGTGACGCACACACTTCTTAATGAATGTATGAGCATGCGGCTCACCAGGATCGATCCACGGATGTATTAAGTGTCAATTTTATGTCCTTCATTCTTTGATAAGTTCAGGAATGTGGCAGGGTGATGAATGAGAACTGCTCTAAGTCCTGTTGAGCAAGAAACAGCAATTCCTGTATGAGTATCACCTGAGCAGTTGGTCGCTAGATACAGTGGATTCGCTTAGAGTTTGGCTGATGACAGAAGATATTAGTAAAAGAGTTCGACGATAAACTGCACCTGAGGAAGCTCTTCATAGGTTGATGTAATACTTACTGTAATGAGGATACCAAAGAAGTAAAGCAATAAGGGAGTGCTATGGCAGGAAGTAGGATTCGTATCCGAAATGAATGAATGATTGAGGATGTAGAGAAAGTTCTACGACTGACTGGCTACTGCAGCCTATTCTAGAGCGTTGCAAACTAAGTGCAGACTGTCCTACTACTTATCGGCAGACATTCTTTCAACGCGTACTTATTGACTAGTAGTTGGATTATAACTTTATTCCGTTAAAAACACGAACGAATGCGTGAAATTATAAAGACAGAAAATCAAGAAGCTAAGATGGTTTCAACATGGCTTCAAATTTCTACACCGAACCTGGTTGATTGTGGCATTTCGGCATTTGGGAGGACTCTGGTTCAAATCTCCGTCCTGCTGTGCAGATTTCGGTATTCTACGGTTTCACGAATGCGGGGAAGGTACTTTTAAAAGGCAGTGACCGACTTGCCATTCCTTGTCCCCAGACTCCAGTGATGCTGACAAGCTGTGAAGTACGGAAAAAATAACATTATAGTAGCTTGCTTTGTGGGTGTGATGTACACTAGGACTATTTGCCACTTCAAGCTACTACTTGGTGAGACCATTCCACGACAGATATGAGACGAGCCGCAAATTGGATAACTGTTAGTCGGTATTTAAAACCAAACCCAGTTAGAAGATTTTGCTATCGGAAATTTACGCAACGTAAATCTGAGTGCGCTTAATGTGCCATTAGAACACATTTACTCCCGATTGTCTGAGTTCTTTAGTAACCTCACTGTTGAAATATACAGTCATACCATAAGGAATAATTACAACATAGATAAATTTTACAAGTCATTTTCAGCTGTACAGATGGAGATAAAATTATCTGTAGGACTTTATTCGAAGTCTTGTAACAAAAGGTAAGATGTTCAAACCGAAATGTTTGTACTTTAGAACTGCCGAATTGTTTTTCATTTCGGCTTTGGAAACCGAAAAAGACTGAGGAACAAAAACGTGTGCTTTAGTTAAGTTATTCTCAGCCACTGGTGTGGCGTACAGTTTTTTTTTTTTTTATAATTATTTACAAGACTCTTTCGACAATAGATTTATATAATGAAAAAAGGTAAAATAGGTTAGTATGTAGTAAACTTTGCAAGTTACTTGGTTTTTGGAGCTAAGTAACTATCCTGTTATCATAATCTTCGGGATAACATCAATATTATTGAAACTAATATCACACGGATTTAATGTGAACATAAAAGATTTTTTTTTTCGTCGTCATCAGTCCCTCGACTGGTTTGATGCAATCCTTCATCTGTTCCTATCTTGCGCTTACCTCTTCATCTCAGTATACCCCTTATCTGCTTCACATATTCTAATCTTTGTCTACCTCTACAGTTATTTCCTTCGACTGTTCTCTCTACTAACAAATTAACCAATCCCGCATGTCTTAAAATGTGACCCGTTTTCTTGTCTCTTCTTTCTGTAGGACCTTCACACACTTAACACAGTGCAATTTTAATCATTTCTGCTAATGAAAAATACTTACGGCAGTTTACGTTCTTGTTTTATATATTAGTAATCTTAAGACAGAAAGCTGTTTCAACTTAATTAGATATACTCACAGACGACGCGTAGTACAAAACTTGAGACTGCGTTGACGAGTACTTGGCCAAATGCATCTGACAGCTGTAAATGAGATAGACTGTCCGTACATCTTGCAAAAACTTATGGGCGGATATTAACGACGCTGCATGGCTTATATCATAGTTAAACGTACAGCATACTGTTAAACAATTCAGAATATGGTAGCGCCTTAGCAATGTTATAATTATTCGAAGATTATCAGATCTGTCGGAGCGCCAAATGGTTAATACTTCAATTAGAGTACGTTACTTAATTCTTTGATCTTTTTGAATAACGCGGCTGTCGTTAAACTTTTTACTCGACTCAAACATATTAGAAACGCATTCATCAGATATTAGAAGCGCATTTCAATAAACAAATGGTGTAGCGTGTTAGCACTACTACTAGTCAGCTTGAAAGCTCATAGTACAGAAAACTATGAGTGCCGACGGAATTTTCTGGCACTCTGACAATTACGTAATCAATTTAAATCATTAAAAAACAATTAAAACTTATGCAAAATTAGTGGAAATCAAATATAAATCATTTTAAATTGAATTACAGAAATATTTACAAGCATTTAAAATTATGTTGACGGACATAAACATTTTAAATCGGCGAAAGTGACACTTTTAACGTAATGTCTGGCACTGTAATAATTTTGATAGATTTACAGGCTGTCATTCAGCTCATTTGTGGCTTTTCCACACATCAAAACACCATATGTTCATGAGATAATTATACAAATTTCCAATCACTTCAGTTCCCAGTCATAAACAAAGTTGGTTAATTAAAAGGATGGTAGATAGGAGTTAACAGAGTTTAAGGGCATTGAAATCCAGTTTTTCTCCGAATACAATTATAGTTTCTGATGATTTAGAGGTAAAAACTGAGATTTTTGCATGTCTATGGACAAAAACTAAAGACCGAGTTTCAACGAAACTGCACACAGTATATTTTATGTCATGGTTTAACATACAGGATATTTTTTTCTCCCGTTAAATAACATGGCTGCTTCAGAAAACGTGGAAAATCCACTTACTACAAATTAGTGTGTGGACTGAGAGTTTATGTACGTATTAATTAGTTCCTATGGAGTAAAGAAAGTTTTTCACTTTTTCTTACATATAGTTCTGTTATTCTCAAACACTGGCGGAAATTAAAAGCTCAATACCCTGACAGAATTATTAATTTTTTTTTGATTATTTGTAAATATATCCAGGGTAATACCCAGAAGAAATGATAAAGTGAAATGGATCAGGCTAAGTTTATTATCTTTAGATACATTTGTCAATAAGTGCTAACCTTGAGCACAAATATAAACTCTTGGATCCTTGCCGGCATTTAATCGATGTGTTCGGTCGTCTTGCTGGGGGATATCTTTCTCTACGCCTGCATGTCTTATGCAGTCAGTTGTCGCACAATTTGTGCTGGGTGACCATGTGATCTAATGTATCTACTCCTGGTATCCCAGTCATGCTCTATTGGGGAAAAATCTGGGGACTACGAGGTCCAAATTGCGATCGTAACCACTTGCAAGATTTGTGTTGCGGCTTCAGCATGAAGACGAGCATCATCCTGTTGGAAGGTGCAATTTGGATCATGGAAACGAAGGGTACCACAATAGGGTGCAGCAGCCCGTACACATAGTGGTGCCTGTCATTGTGCCTTTAAAAACAACTAACTCAGTCCTGATATTGAAACTGATTGCCGCCAAACCATGATCCCGGTGGCTGCACCTGTGTGACCTAAAACCACAGCAAGGTAAGCAGTTTCTCCACTACGCCTCTGTACATGTTGTCGATTATCACTTTGCCACAAACAGAATCAAGACTAGTCTCCAAACACAAATGTACGCCATTCACGTGTCTCTGCGTTTTGAAATGCACCAGGATAGACGATGCTGGCAATGATATCAGGTTAAGAGATCACATTGCACAGTGTAACCCAGCTTCAACCACTGCTTGTATTTGGCCTGCAGCCACCTACACAATTTGGCGGCCTTCAAGTGGTCTTGTCCTTCTGTATGGATCTGTGTCTGCTCTAGGAGTATGTTAGGCTTCTTTCATCCACTGTTCAACAAGTCTGTATACTGCCATTGCACTACGTCCAATCCTTCTGGAGATTTCAGGAAAAGATGCACCAATACGCGCCAATTCTCCGACCTCTCTCGCAGTTAGACATTTTGGTGTAGAGAGTCGTCACTCTTCGCCTTGGCATACTTGGTCAACAAAAATTTGTGGACAAAAAAGTGTAATGTTACACCATACTGTTCACCACTTATACGCTTAAAAAAAAAAAGAAAAAAAAAAGCTATTTTGTGTACTAAATACCCCCGTAATTCCCAGACTATTATATGTAAAACCTTCAATTTGCAATGATTTAATTCTCTTCATACGGGGATACTTGTGGTCAAATTTCATTCATTTATCACAACTCAGTCTGGCTGTTGGACTTTTAATTTCCGCCAGTGTATATAAGAAAATAATTCAATTACTTACCAGCAACATCAGTCTTTTATATGCTCGGTGACGGCGTTTTAAATTGTAATAGGCTGACTATGTAATGCAGTTACGAATTTTATATCATAATTTATGTACATATAGTAAATATAGCAATTTGTTAGTACACGTGCCAGGCCTAGCCACTGCAAATAAAAGGGTATTGCTTCAAGAAAAGCTTTTCGAACGATATTGAAATTTACCAGTGGGTCATTCATAACCACAAAATCTACTAAAGTAGTAGCAGTCTGAAGGGTGGTAGAATCAAATGATGTACACGAACACGTTTAAAATTTACATCCAGAAAGAGAGGAAATTATGCAAGAAACACGGAAAATAAGGGCTGCTCCTCTGCTTTTTCCAAAGCAGTCAACATTTCCTTGATAGTTTATCAGTGACATAACAGCACAAATCTCAAATTTGAACCAAGTCACAGACACAGCTAGTAAAAAACAGACTTAATCTCTGAAGAATTGAAGAGAATTAAGGTCTGTAACAGAATGAGCTGTGAAGGCGAGAGGTGGATTGAGCTGGCTGTTTACAGACCTTGGAGAGTTAAAGCCATTAACAGCGTAGACAGTAACAGCTGTTACAACGGCTGCTGCCGTCTTCCTCGTAGACAACAACCAACCGCTCAACACGGACTGTTGGGAAGTCACAGGTCACTGAACTAGCGCATAACCATTCAGAGTACACAGGCGTTACAATTGCTACGTAGCACATTATACTACAAGCACTAATTCAACCTATTGTTTAGAGTTCGCTTGAATTAACAATATGTTAAGGATCTTGGAATACTAATGCTTTCTACTGACTTGTAAAAATTCGAATATTTACTTACATGTCTGGACGAGAAGTGAGTTTAACTCCACATTAGAGTACTTCAAAACTCCTTTTGATGTTGATAACTTTTAACTTAACTTTTATTCCATAGAAAAACACACATAAAAATATACTCAATACAAAGATTATAGAAGAGTATTAGAAATACACAAAATGGCGTGGAGTTGTATTAGCACTATTTCGAGTTTTCCCAGTTCTCGATAAATGCAAAAGTAATGACAGTCTTTTCTGGAGTGCTATGAAAACAACAGAAATCGTACAAAACAACTAGACCTTATTCTAAATTTATCAAAAGTAGATGGAAATAATATGAATGAAATTGCAAACATATTTGTGAGTATTTAACATCATACTGACGAAAGTAAACATTTCAAACTGCGAAATTGCATATTAAACACTGTAACTAGCACAGTATTCCCATTTACAGTAATTAACTAATTATAGTTATTGCGCCAGGTAGTGTTATACAATAAAACTTGCTGACCCGGTCACGCGTTGCTGTGACTTACTAATTATAGTACGTTGGATTAATGTTATTCTAAACTTCCTCAAGTAGTCAAATTAATATTCACTAATAAAGACAAAAACATTGTAGTCGATTTGGAAATTCAAATGTAATTGGTAAAGAGTTATGGAGAGTTGAAATTAAGGACAAACGATCATAAAAAAATTTAATTTACATTTCATTACAAATTACTTAATTGAAATTATATAAAAATTGATATTTATAAAATAAATAAATAAATTATTTTTTATTTATTTATATAAACTGAAATTTCAGTTATATCTTCAGTCATACTGTTTTTATATTTTCCCCACAAACTCGAAGATTGTGTTGGATAACATGTTGTCAAAATAATTGCAAACAGTTTGACGAATACTGTTCGGCGTGGCTGTCAACGCTGCATCAGCAAGTGTCAGGTCCCAATAATTGTTGTCTACCAGCAGCTGCAACTCGCGACATGCATCTTGACATGTATTGAACACTAGACATGTATTGAACACTCGACCATTAACTGTTCGTAATCATTCGAAAGAAGCTGATCCGGGAACATTCACCAATAACAAACGCTGAAAGAAACATTCACATTGTTTTGGATGCACTGTGGAAAGTCTTTGCTTTGAATATGCCTGCGATCGAAGGATGTGGTTCTCCTTGTTTACGTGGCTACCATTTTTTACCTAATTTGTTCCATGAAAAATAGCTTGGAACATCGGTATATAATAATGTTTTTGCGAATTGGCGGAACACATCAGATTTTTGACACAAAAAGAAAAATTCAGTTTGTGGTTTGTCGTTTTTGGTGGCTCATGTATTCTTTGGAAAATATTTTCTTCGGTGAAATATACACGTTGACCGTTTTCAAGATGTATTGCAAGATGGTGGATGGAAGGGTCTCTTTCATGGGTGCGAAAACTAAAAATATGCCAGATAGCTTCGTTGCTGCTGATGTATCTACCCATTTGGTATCGTGTTATTTCGTCATTTTTATTTACATTTTGAACTTCAAATACGGCCAAATCACTGCCTTTATTAACATATTTGCAAAGGTACTTAATATATTTTACAGAACTGCAAAACTCGACATTAATATGAGCCTTACACGTTTCTGAAAGCAATGGTGAGTATGATACCACCCACTGATTGTCAATTTCAACTTGGTTTCTAGAATTTGACATTCGCATTGTAAATGTTTGGCCACCATTCTCAGCGTTTCTGCGGCGATACAACGGATAACCATCGATATCCGTAATAGTATCATTCGTATATTCCTTTGGAAAACGCTTCTTACATTTTCCACCTTACATGCATGGCGATGTCATGTTAAAAGCACCGCACGGTCCGTGGATCGAGTGACTGGTAACAATATCAAACAATTCTTGATCAATTAATGGGTCCGGAATTTCGGCTGAAATTATTTCATCAATTTCTTCTGGACGGATTTTAACTTCAAGCCAAATCAAAATGTGAGAATGAGGCAAACCTCGCTTTTGTCACTCATTCAAATACAGATAGCAACGTGTGTTACCGAAAACTGAATATTTTACGATTAAATCAATCAATGATTTTAATTTTTGTTTGAACACACGTGCCGTGACATCATGACGATGCATTGATTGATGGCCTGGTAATAGCAAAGTTTGTATTTCCTCCCAATTCGGATTACATGTAAATGTAATAAACAAATCTGGACGACCATAATGACGTAAGTCATCGCATCTTGTATATATTCCTGCATGTTCCGTGAACTGCCGATGTAGCTTGAAGGTAAAATAAATGCATTACCGATATCATTGGCGTTTAAATTTTCATAAATACTGCCGATAACAGTATCTCGTGAGAGGATGTTTTCCTCCGATCGTTATTTAGCCTGGTTGTATCGAATAAATCGCAAATGCTTGTTTTCAACCTTGGCGTTCATATCCACGACGTATTGAAGGCACAGTTGACGATATCGAAGGATATAGTTATCCTAATTACGTCTAATCATCAATCGGGGGGCGTAGTACTTCATTGAAGTAACTTTTTTATTTGTTTTATTACCTGAAAAAATAATAAATTAAATAGTAAAAAAAAGAATTAGAAATCAATATAGTGGGCCAGCTATAATCCGTCCCCTGGTCGGAATACCGCGGGTACTACTGTACTAATACGAGGCGCGTCCAGAAAGTAAGTTCCGTTTCAATTTATCTCCGCTGCAGCGCTGCGATTGCAGTTCCACACATGCGCTGTAGACGATGTGTATCAAGGGGAAGAACGTGTGCCATTTGGAGATCGCTTTCAGCTACGTACGCTTTGTTGTGCTTGTTTGAAATGTCGGCGTTGATTGAAAATCCCGCCGCCTGTGAAATCAGGTCTGTGATTCGGTTTCTGAATGCGAGGAAAGTGAAACCAAGTGAAATTTATCGGCAAATTTGCGATGTTTACGGACCAAATGCGATGAGTGATTCGATGGTGAGAAGATGGGTCCGACAGTTCAATGGCGGGCGTAGTGATGTGCACGATGAAGAACGAAGTGGGCGTCCACCTTTGGTTACAGAAGACTCTCATCTGTTCTTACATCTCAAGTCTTTCCTTGGTGGTCATCACTTCACCAATGACGACGAGCTGAAAGAAACTGTTTCCAACTGGTTGAAGACACAGGCGGCAGATTGCTATGAAGAAGGTATACAAAACCTGGTGCCACGCTATGACAAATGCCTGCAAAATTTCGGCAGTTATGTGGAAACGTAGTTTAAGAGTTGTAGAATTTTGTGCAATAAAAATTTCTTCTGTATCTGTGTACAATTTCATTTTATTACCAAACGGAACTTACTTTCTGGACGCGCCTCGTAAAATAACGAATTCAATAGTTGAATATTAAATTTACCAGCAATTGGATCACGCTGATTGATGTTGATGTGATATTCATTCTGCCCTTGCTAGAATATCAGTGGATACTGGAGTGCGTCATACGAACGGTGTAGATCCGAAATTATACTAACAGTTCTATCTTGACGTGTGACTTTAATCAACTGAGTCACCAACCATAAAAACTGCAACTTCATCTACGGTTGGCGCGTTGAATCTGTCAGCGTGTTCTCCTGATGGTAATTTGTCAGCTTTGATGACAATTTGATAGTTGTCATTTTTTAATTGTGGCGACACAATTGAATAAGTTGATTATTATTTTCCAAACAATTTTCCAACAATACCACAATTGCTCTCTCTTCTGCTTGTTCGATGAAATTATACTGGCACCTAGTTTTCAAGCGTTCCTCACAATTTCCAATAAATTTGGAGAAACTTCCGGTCATCGTTTGGTATCGGTATCAACGACCCAAACTTATGGTACACCTGGCCTTGTATTTTGAATTTAATCTCAAAATGACGTCCATCAGATGTAAGATCGCAAATTTTTGTTGCCCCAAAAGACGTCATCTGGAAGCAAGAATTGAATTTGCGTGTCTTGCGCAGAAACAATTTCGAATCGTTTGATTCGCCAGCAAGAAGAATTGTAAATGTTCTGGCGGATTGGGTAGTGGTAATAAAACATCTTTTCCTGATGCACAACACATGCCGGCTGCTTCATTGCGGAATTTTAACGCCTGATAATACTGGCATATTTTGCTCATTGCACCGATTGCAGTTTTAGAATGTGCAGAGTAATAAATGGCTGGTGCACATTGGAACGCAAGACGAACAAATGATACACGTCTTAAAGCACGGCTGATTTACTGTCTCTCTCGTTCTCTTTCACTAAATGTAGCTATGTGCTGTTCTCGTGCCGCTCTTGTTCTCGATATATTCTGTCACAGACGTTCATCACGCTGTTCTTGAGATTCTTGCATACGACGCTCAGCTGTCCTGATTCTTTGAACTTTCTTGCTTGCGCGATTTGTGTTGCTGATTGATGGGCTCTCTCGTTGTGCGTCTTGCCTCTCTGCTACACGCATTGTCAAGGTTAGATTCTTTGGCGACATTTCACTGAAAAATATTTGAATTACAACAAAAAGTGCCTTTCTGAAAGCCTTAAAATAAGACACTATAATACAGTGGGTCCATTGAAAAATACAGTAAAATGGAAGTTAAGAACTAATGAGGAAATATAAAATAACATTGAAAAAATAACAGAAAAAGAAGAATGATATTTTTTGGATACATTTATAGCATGGATGACACCAGGCTTTCAAGAGGTTTAGAAAGATTTGAAACGAAATAATACCAGTGAACTGTATGGAAAGAAAATTTTTTCGATGGCAGACTTTGAATATGGCAGGTTTCAAATGTAGAGAGGAGTGCAATAATGAAGGTGTACTGGGGAGGAAGTAAGAAAAAACAACAGGAGAGGAATTGAAATTGACACGTGGTCTCTAGCTGACCATAACAAAAGGTAGAAGAAAAATGATAAGCTAGCGAGAAATGCTTACACGATTCGAATTTATCGTAACGTTTTCTTCAATGTTATATTCACGTGTGTAATTACTTTTTCGCTAGGTATAAAGACACACAAACGATGAACAACAATACAGTATAATTATAACACAATACACAGCACAATTAAAATTGAATAAACTCACACATATGGAGTGGAATAGACCGTAGCATAAATAAATCGAAATACAACGCCATCTATTTAATGGTTCGATAAATTAACACACCGCCATCTGTTAGGAATAAACTGTAGCATAAATAAATTGAAACAGAACGTGATCTACTGGATGATTACCCAACCTAGCTAACCTAGTGTTGTATTGATAAGTTAACACATCGCCATCTGTTAGAAACTTATGGAACTATAATAATAGTTATGTGTGGTCGTAATGACCTGGTGACATGGTTTCTACTGGCTGGGCATTCTGCCCCTGTCGTAGCCGCCTTTACCTAGTACGCCCATCCTGCCTGGTACAGGGGACCTATATTTTAACGTCGAATCCGAACCACAGTACCGTCATGGCGTATTTCACCTCATACAGCATGCTGCGCCGGGGGTTAATGCCGGGTTAAGTGTCTATAAAAATCCCCGCCGAGACAGGGACTCGAACCGGGGACCTTTCCATCTCCACTCAGACGCCCTATCCACTTAGCCAGCAGACCGCTTAGCCTTGGTGGCTTACAAATAATTACAAACCATTGTCCTATGACAAACATTTAATGAACATTTATTTCGCAAATAATAAATATTGAGGTCTATAATCCATATAAAAACTATCCTATCTTTTAAGTTGGATAAAATTACACACATTAAGTCAAATTTCATCTAAATCGGTTATGTAGTTTCGGAGTTGATCCCGGACGAACATCGTGACACGAGATTTTTATATATATAAAATAAAGATATTTACAACGGCTATTCAGTTCAATCACAGCATTTTTCACAAAAATACTCATCGAAACACCACATGTCCGCGACCGAGCGTAGTGTGTGAACGGTAACGTTTTTTACTTGCAGTCGGTAGGAAGCGGGTTCGAATCCCCGTGGGGTTATATATAGTTTCCCAAATCACTCCAGGCGAATGCCGGGATGCTTCCTTCAAAAGGACATGGTCGAATTCCTTGCTGACCGTAGTCTCCATTCCTTTTTCACCACTAATAATAAGGCCATAGGACAAACAAAAACAAAAAAAAACTTGAAATAGTTCTACATATTTCAATCGCTTAACTTCTTTGTTAAACACAAACTTAAACATTCAAAAGAATGGTAATTAATGGGAGCTGGTGGGACATTACAAACAGCTGATTTTCTTATTAGATACAGTGCAGAGTAAAAACAATTTTACCTTAATTTGGTATTAGATGTTTCTCTCTAGTGTATTTAGAGAATACAGAGTTTAGAGATTGCTGTTTCACAGATTGCTGTTTCACTTTGTATATCCTCTATGAGGACTGCATTCAGATCTTGAAGATCTCACTTCGATTGATCTCAATGTATACATTTAGCCACTTTTCACTAGTCGATTATACTGAAATGTACATAAACTCAGTAAGGAAGATGTTGGTTGAAAATATAACAAAAGCTGGGATGCTGACAGTTTTAGCTTTAACAGAATATCATTGAGAATATTTTGGACAATTACCGCCAATGAAGAGAGGCAAAATGTGACAGGGAGTGACTCAGGCTACTCGGCGAGGTAACTTTGATTTGTTGTTAGCTGTTGAATTCGATGGCGTCGCCGAGTTGTCCTTTGGTGCTTTGTCATAGTGAACACAGCGGTGACAGGCTAAACGATGATTGTTTAAGTTACTACTGTTTGCTTAGTTACATCATACAAGACTTCACATCAACTCTTGGTAATGAATTGCATGTGCTCATTTGGCACATCGCTTATTTTGAAGATTGAAGATAGCTCAGAATATATAATTATCACTTGGTAGCGATTTATTATTGCTTGTCCTAAGATAGTTTGAACAACATTTCACTGCAGTCGAGCTACAGTAACCATATTTTCTGCTTATAACGGCGTCAAGCACGATTCTTGTAGGGTTCCACGCCGCAGCCATGTCCTGGGCGGTTTTGCTTTAGTGTTAACAGTTGCAGACGACCGCGACATGGCAGAACCAAAACGAATTGTATCATCCGTGGCCATTGTTTCGGATAACTGGTTCTTTGGCAATATTTCTGTTTTATCCTGTAAAACGACTATACGTTAAGCGGGTGCCTACTCAACTCCCGTCTTACTGGTTTTACTTGTTTTCGTTTTTTGAAGTCTGCTTGTGTTTTCGCCACCAAATCTAAGAACACAATGCAAATCACAGTATAAACAAAGAAATGTAAGCAATAAACGTACTTATGTTCTCCAAAACAGAGTGGCCTGGTCTAAGAAAGTAATTAAGGGTACGCGTATTGGTCTCACTTTATAAGCCACTGCAATTTATATCGCTTGTGTAATTCATAAGAGAAAACGAGAATAACATCAATAACACTTTTTTGTGATTTGAGCACAACTGTTCCCACACAGTGAGCGAGAATTTTGAGCACGACTGGTTTTTCCAGAGCGACGAAATACTTACATTTTGAAACACTGTACAGGAACTTCTGTTCACTGGGAACAGTAGAACGAAATGCTTTATACTTAGATTTCTTACGTCGTGGGATACCGGGATACACATGAACACAGGTGTTAAAACTGTTGGACTGGTGAATGACTATGAAACTTTTAGAAACGTGACGGCAAATAATCGATTCTGAACGTGGGCACAACATTCGGAAGTGATTGTGGTACTGTATTTAGAATTGTACACTCCACAATGTCAAGGGCGTGTCGAGAATAGCTCATGGATGGTGTCACCTCATATACAGAACAGCACAATGGCCGGTCATGTCAGCTGAATGAGGGACACACTTCAGACTTGTTTGTGTGCTCCGGGCAGTAAAATTTGGCGTTAATGGGAAATGGCAGCAGAAGACAGATTCGAGAGAATTACTATTGGCTCCACATGTTTTTTGCGAACACATGCGTTTGACGACTGGAAGGAAGTAGGTTGGTTCTGGGATTCCCGTTTGTAGTTGGTCTGTTTCGGGTGTGACGCAAACTCTATGAGTACGAGGATACAGCCTGTCAACCAGGCATTATAAGGCTGATGATGGTTTCGTACCTGACTTGGATTGGGCTCTTTGGTAAAACTGACATTGTCCCTTAAAGGATATCACTGTGCTTAGCTTCTTGTTGAACATTTGCATGTACTCCGATAACGGTGGGAAAAACCAGTAGGATAATGCGCTTTGTCACCGCCCCCAGACTGTATGCGATTGTATCGACCAGTTTTCTGGGTAATCCTAGCAAGTGATTTGGCAATCTGGTTCTCAAGGCACGAACTCTGTAGGGAATATTTGTGATGTAGCAAACAGAGCCGTTTCTTGGTACCACTGCTACCATCACCACACAGTTACGGGCGACTATAGAGATAGCTTGGCTGCAGATCCCTGCTGTGGACTTCCGTCTGCTGAGTCCATGCCATGTCAGTATGTTAGGCTTCGCCTAGCTAAAGGAGAAACCAAGTGTTATTAGAGTTGTATCCCATCACTTTTGGCATCTCAGTGTAAATTACTGTGCAGAAAGGGTGCAACTTCCTTTTCTCATTTTTTCCATTTATGTGACAATATTAATTCTGTGATTGTGGCAATGAACGCCAAGTCTATGGCTGCTGATAAATCAGCAAAGTGTTACAATGTCCTCTTAAGGGTGAACGAAATTGGTGTTTTCCAACTGGTGATTTTTGTTGTTGTTGTTGACAAAGTATCTTTATAAACGTACTTTCAATGCTCTAATGTGTTACTAAAGGTAAAATTTTATTATTCAAGACCTTTGCAGCAGGATGCTGTATCTCTGAAATTTGAATTTGACGTTTGGGGCGCTAACGAGGTTCTTTTCGCAACTGTGTGGTGATAAGCTGCTCGGTAAACTTTTCCTTCAAAACAATAATTCCCTACGCAGTTTGTTAGCTTAGGTAGTAAAAAGAATGAACATTATTTTTGCTCTAATTTTTAACGTTTTTCAGCGTACTTGACTTTTAACTACACACACACCGAGCGTGGTGGGTGAACGGTTAACGTTCTGGCCTCGCATTCGGGATGACGAGGGTTCGAATCCCCTTCCGGGCATCCAGATTTGGGTTTTCCATGGGTTCCCCAAATCACTCCAGGAGAATACCGGGATGCTTCCTTCAAAAAGGCCATAGTCGAATTCCTTCACGTTACTTGTCCCCAGTCCCATCCCGCCTATAATGACCTAATTTTTATGACTCACAGATGTTTGATACCTTGATTATATCTTAATTCAGATAAGGCTCTAATCCATTTACTGATGATGTTCTGATAATGTGGAAAGGATTTAGTATTCCTAAATAATATTTTTTATTGCAAGTTGGGAAAATTTTCCATTAAAAGCGCTTAACCTATTTCTATTTTTCAGTTTCTCTTTTCGCTGACATTTCATTTCAAGCATCTGGAAGATAGTGGTATAGAGATGGAATTTCTCTGGACAGTTCTTTCCTTGACAAAAATCACTAATAAGAACACAGCTTAGTATTATTATAGGCCTAAATGAGAAAGTTTGGGTGTATGTATGTTCGGATGTTTGGGTTATTTGCATCAATCAGCCTTAAATGAATGAATTGATGACATGATTTGAATGAAATTTGGCACATATAATCTGTGTAGTAACATAGGATAGTTCTTTTCCCGCACAAACGTATAGTTCCTTTCGAAACTGTTATCAGTCCGCTAACAGCAAGGAGTCTCCTACTTCGTAGACAGCACTGCCACGTTTACTCTTTGTTTCTTACGTAAATCGCATACACTACTTTTAAGTAATCAAAGCAAGAAAATTTTGACATTTTCAACAGTGTGTTCAGTTTTAAAGGGGGAAAATGTATGTCCTTGATGAACTAATAAATATAAATTAGTTTTTACCCTTAAATTAAAGCCGTATGTTCTTAGTTTCCGGTAATTTTCACAATTCTCTTGGAAGATTACGGTGATGAAAATAAAAGATTATAGGCCTATTTACGTTTCCTCAATCTGTTTTAACATTACTAAATTAAAAAAAAATTACATGTAATGCCATCATTTCTCATAATGCAGTTCTAAAAATATAGATAGCAGAAATTTACATCTTAAAGTAGAAATTGGTTGATTTGAATTAAAACGTAATAAAATTTCTGCTTTATTTTCTTTTATGTAGTTTTGTGGTTCGTTGAAACATTGAAGGTTCACTTCTTACACAAATAGTTTAATATGTTTGTATATGGTTCAGCAAATCAACCCAAACCTAACGAAGAGTAGTAATTGACTGACAGACATTCATTTTCCTACTTTGACAGCTTGAGAAACTAAAAGAAACTTATAATAATATTGCCGGAGATCATAATGAAGATACAATTTATTTCTGTTTAACGTACATTTTTATTTCAAATCTTAATTAATTGATTGAATCTACCTATAGACAAATCATAGTTAATATCCAAAGAGAAAATCAAATTTTTCTACAAAAAAAAAGGTCATTTTAAGACGTGATTGTCAAATGTAAATTAAACATTTTGATGAAAGGTAATAAAGCTAGGACTATAAAATTAATCAAAGATCACAATGAAGAAACAATTTTTTTACTTTAACAAGTTAATTTCTATTTTAAACAGAATTGAATGATCTAATAGAGGGTAAATATTATGGTGTTTTTTTGTTGTAGAATGTAAATAAACTTTTATTATTACATGAAACATTTATTACTATCGTTAAAGAAAACTCTTATACTATAACACATTTCAAGTGGACAAAGTCACAGGTGACAGCTACTTCTTAAATAATAATAATAATAAAAAAATAGAACCTACACTTAGAAATTAATGTTTCTGGAAGTTCCTTGGAAAAATATAACACACTTTCAACCTTTCGACAAATTAAGGCAATATTTTCATCTCAGAATTCGTACTCACTATCAGAGTTAGACTCTGTAAAAGCAACGTCTGTTTCAAAATTTGTGCTTCAATCTTAACGTAAAGCGTTTAAAAGAGGTTGAATCAAAAGTCATACACTAATAATGAATTAAAACCTGAGCAGTTGGAAATGAATTATTAAAGTTCTTTCTCCTATAACTTCCAAAAGTTCGCACATCCATTTGAATTTTTATACATGCCGAAAATAATCAGTGTGATTTTAAACCATACTGTGTCGTCGTATCCTAGGAAACGTACGAATTTTCTTGACGTCTTGTTTCGTTACCTAGGAAATGCTCACCTACCATTGTTAGTAGGATATAACATTCGGGAGGACGGGGGTCATATCCCGTCCGGCCATCCCGACTGTGGACATGACGGAGCAACAGGCAGCAGCAGGTGAGTTTGGTCACGAAAAGTATTGTTAACCGGCGTAAGCCCCTGACCGTTTTTTGCGTCACAGGTCTAGAATACTTCTAATTTTTAGGTTGAAAGATTATAACAGGTTGACCTGATCTGACCATAAATGAGGGCGAATAAAATTTCATGAGCTTTTAGAACTCAGAAGCATTAATAGACTTATTAAATTGGATAGGGAAGATAGCGCTAACGTATGATTCTTTCAAAGGTCGTAGACTCGAACTTGTTTAATTGCAAACTTAACTTGTATTTGACCCTTAAAGTTCACTTTGCCAAATTTATAAAAATTCTGTTTGCTTCGAAAGCATCACGTTGTTTGTTATTGAGGCTGGACAAACATTCATAATGTAATCTATGGTCATAATGTTTGTAACGGCCAGAGAACTTGATACGCTTCCATGTTATTAAACAGTTAAGAAACTATGAAGAAATGAATTGCCAGAATACTCAATTCGGTAACATATTTGGTCTTATGTCCATTTTAAATAACCTAATAACTCACGTACAGCGAACATGAACAAAGAACATTAACGAAACTGGTCAGTAAAATACTAAGAAGCAAATAAACCGTAATGTATAAACTTTGGTTAAGCAACAACATTAGTGAAATTTAGCCTAGTCCGGAATGACAATTGGCATTCGTGGTTACAGCACAGACCATGAGCAATTTATTTTTTTAAAAGTTTGTTTAATGTTGTTTTGAGAAGCAGATCCACCTTTTCTCAGACGTTAAATTTATCTATATCTTTTTTTAAATTATGAAATGATACGAAAAGCAAACTTAGTGCATATAATGTGGCAATTAATTTGGTAGCAGTTGCTTAGCTATTAAATAATCTCCAATTTCTTCTAATGATATCTCTGTTCGCTGTTAATTTGCGAGCGAAGACTGACACCTGACGCCGTTCTCCAGCCAATAGCTATCGAGGTGAGTGAGTGAGAGAGTGAGCTTAGGAAATTATATAGTAGATTGAGGGGGCTTTGAAGGAATGGTCTTCGGCAGCGACAGTGGCATCGACGTCATTAGCGCCAACAGATGAGCGTCTCGAGACGGGATCCACGGTGCATACCGCTCCTACGCCGACCAGCCTGAATGTGCTTTTTGGGTGGTTTCTCCACATTCGCAGAAGGCAAATGTTGTGCTGATTCTTCCATTCCGCCTCATAAATGTTAAAAAAAGTTGTAAAAGTGTAACTTAAAAACGTATCAATAAAAACTATTCAAGATATCTCTGTGTATTTTATTTGCATTAGTTGTAGTGAAAAATGTGCAACATGATTTAATGACTGTTATTAGAATGACCTAACACGACTGAAGTAATCAATGTGTAATGGTATTATGAAAAATCTCTAAAAGAATTTCTTTCTTTATACGACTTCTTGTAAATGTTTCTTAATACTGCGGTATCTCGTCTATCAACTGCAAGAAGCCGACAATTTTTCAGACCACTTTGATACGTTCCCTTTTAAATCAGAGATACAAGAAAACTTCACATACA
The DNA here is from genome assembly GCA_031002005.1 of Vandiemenella viatica. Taxonomy (NCBI): domain Eukaryota; kingdom Metazoa; phylum Arthropoda; class Insecta; order Orthoptera; family Morabidae; genus Vandiemenella; species Vandiemenella viatica. The sequence continues at coordinate 143,665,867 of JARYHS010013630.1, forward strand.
ATTTGGAAAAAGTACTTACATTATGAAAGAGCAGAATTAAAAAAAAATTCAAAGTACGTAGAACAAAGACGAAACTGTAACTGACATGATATCTCTACGTTAATAATAATCTGCCCACGAGCTTAATATCCAGCGAGGTAAGTTAAATGATACTAACGATCAGACTGTGTACCTGGTAATCTATATGCGTACAATTACTTCTCTTGTTACTGTTTTTTTAACGCTTACGAGTTATTTTAAACGCGAACACTGGTGTTGAAGGTGCTTTACCTCACAGGTCGGATAGGTATGAAGGCAGGCCAGGCCGTTAGAGCCGTACAGTAAGGAGAAGAATAAATGGAATCGCAATGCCGTGCTGTCGAGCGTCGTCCACCATATGTTATCAGATGCACTCTCCCACACGCTGGGAAAGTAAAGGAACGGTGAATTGTCCACGACCGCATGTAATGTGCTTCACCACTGATCACTGTCCTACTGCAGACGAATAGTCTAGTTTAGCACTGCAGACGTCAGCCTGAGGATCAAAGATTAATAGCAGCAATTTACAAGGAGAAGAAAAAGGTTCTCTGCTCCACGTAGACAAAGTCACGGGCACTGCTAGTAAATGATATAATCCCTTATGAAGGACTTCGTTATAGGAAGACGGTAAAGTTACGATGCTGGCCGTTTAATATAGATACACACAGGTTTTTTGCACCAAAGTTCTCAGCTAAAAAAGTCGTTGAAACTTGCTGCGCTCCGAGATTTTAATCTGAAGGCAAAGTTGGATCTACTCTAGCAGTAATTACACTAACAATATTTCCGGAAAACACTGATTTTCAAGTCGCAGTAAAGACAACAGAGGGAAATGAAACTTAATTGCTGCTCCAGTAGTTTTTATGTTTATGGAGTTAACTGAAAAACAGAACACCACGCGGAAAAAATGTTGGCATCACACTGTTGTTGTCATTAGCCGTCGTTTGTGTGAGAATTAATAGCTAGGCATACACACACACACATTTGTGCGCCAGCAATTCCGTGGCGATCCATGGAGACGATAAAATGTGTGTGTTAATTGTCTAACGACGAGCCGCATTACAAGCCAGTAACAATCCTTACAGATTTGAACGTGGCTAGCATGCGCGACGGTAACCATACACACTGAAATCCCACTTATGAATTTGCTCGCGGCAGATAAGACTTGCTGAGTGTCCAACAAGTTAAGTAAGATGAGCAGAGAATTCGTAGCTGATTTCATTGCGACATATCGACAACATACTGCATTTTGAAGGTGAAAGCAAAAAGAGTACGCGAACAGAAATTTAGAAAAATTAGGATATAGTGCATTAACAGAGGTTTGTGGGAAATATAGTATAAAAGTTGATATTGCATTAATAAAAAAGATAATCCACTCTTTGCAGAGTGCTTTTCGCAAGAAATATATATATATATATATATATATAAATGAAAACTCAACAAGAAGTGGAATAGGCGAAGACGAAATCTACAAAAATAATTTACGCTATTACTACGACTTACTGCTGTTCACGAGAGATCAACACGAACCAATAGACAGTATCAGCAATATAGGAAACCCAAATTAGTTAGGGGAAGATGAAGGATATTGAAGAAATGCATAGGAAGATGTATCTGTGCATTTATGTAATACTGAATAAATCAAAGAAAATGCTTTTCAAATAGTACAAGTAGCAGTAGATGATCGTGTTTATAATCTTCCTGCAACCACTTTTTTTTTGTCATACTGTCAGTTACTTTTTCTTTTTTACAGCTGTAATATAAGCTGCTGTACGAATAAATACATTTTTTGTTTAGAACTTAAAAACTTGTTTCAGTTCAATATTGTCACCTCGCTTGTAACATAACCTCACCACACTTGGCTCGCGATGTTTTGGAATTCCCAGTGAGCCGCTAGCCAGGAAATCATGTCGGATAAATCCGTAGAGCACTACCAAAAACACAACAATCTGAGCGCGGCGAGCCAGCTGAACGACAAATGTGTGGAACTGATGTTCCTATGTATGGGCTCCCACAAGTACAGGCTCGTCGCGAGAATATCTGCGCGCAAATCTTCAGCGAGCTTACTCGTGTGTGTGTGTATGGGCGGCTAATGTCACCACTGTTGAAGCGGGAAGACAGACAGCTGGCAGTGTTTATTGCCGGCTGTCCTTGGCTGTCGTCAATAGTGTGGAGGACGGCGCTGTGAATACTGCTAGTCACGCCAACACACTTTCATCGACCACGTATCCTACCTGTGGCCAGATAGAGTAATTTTTCTAATTTTGAAAAAGAAGTCATTTGGCTTCCAAGGCTATGCTACTAGCTGCTGTTAAATTTTTAATTCTAGTGATGTATATGCATGTGGATATTTCTTTTTCCACCAATATGTATATCACAGGACAGACCTGAACAGGTTATCCTTCGGACGCGGACCAGCTTGCTTAGACTGGTGTTACTTGAACACTCCGTAAGTGGTTTCAGAGCGCTAAGCGTAAAGAAAAGTTCGTGTTAATGATTTCAGGTATTGTATCATTCAGTTAGCAGTCCATATGAATGTGCACGAAATATTCTAAGTTCCTACTGAACGACACAGGTAATGGATGGTGTAAAAATGATGATGTTTATTTTCTCCATTTAACACCGAACAGGAAAATTACTCAACCAACGGAAATACTAGGTATCAAGAGGCTATTTTAGTTTTTGTCATATTCCAAGTTTCTTTTTTAATTTATAAAATGTTTAGTTACAATAAACAATGAAATATCAGAAAACAGATTTTTTAATATATATATATATATATATATATATATATATATATATATATATATATATATATATATATCGCTTTACGCCTCGTCAATGTCGAAGGACTGGGATAAAGAACGAAAACGAATTCGGCCATGGCCTTTTGCAAGAACCATCCTAGCATTCGCTTGAAGTGTTTTCGGGTAACAATGAAAAACCGAAGTACGGGTGGTCGGATGAGGTTTCGAACCCGCGTCCTCCCGAATTCGAGGGCAGAGCCCAATCGCTCACCCACCACGCTCAGTAATTACGTAATATGATACTATTTTAGACGATTATGTCGCATGAAGCGAAAATGCCTTATCTATTAATTTTGAAATCGTGGAACTAAGCTATTAGTAATTGTGAACACAGACTGGTGTGAAGAGCAATAGTAAGGTGAAGAAATTACACAAGTCGAGCAGTCAGGTGGACGGGTGGTAAATCTGTGTTTGAACCAACACTGCAAGCTTCGCAACATCCGTCCACCATGGAGTCATTATGGATGGGTGCCTTAACAGCCCACACTAAAAAGTGATTAACGTCAAATCACTGTTGACAAAGGCTGGAATGGAGGAATAGCGGAGCTTCGAACGGCAGCGTTTGATGTGCTAGCTTCGCCTCCAGAGTTCCAAGACTCATGCTGACTGAAGATGTTGCATTATCTTGTTAAATAAGATTTTTTTGAAGTTTAAGAAAGAACAACAACAGGAGAACAGATAAATTGACAGTTTACAGCAAAGGCGACAAATGACTGAACGAATTCAACGGTACTCAAATAATATTTCTAATCTGTGCTGGAATATCCCTTCCGAGACAAATAAAAAAAATATGCGAAACACTTTAAAAAATAATTTTTACTGTCCTGCTTATGTGCAGTACTTGCCCGCCGCAATTGAGATCAAATTACCTGGAATGAAGTTCTTTCCTAATATGAGTCTTATTTAAAGAAGATGGCTGAGTGAGTTGCGCGACAAGTCTTTTTTGTGAGTCACTTCGAGCGGACACTAAACAACTTTCTCGCAATGCTGTCGAAAAGCTGTGAAACATTAAATCAGCGAGGCATGGTATTCGATACTCTCTTCACACAAACATAAGAAGTTTATTACGACATTCGAAATATGTTTATCGTTAGAGCATAAAATGCTGTATAGAAAAATTTGTGATCGACAATCGTCGGTGAGAAAAATAACAACGTCAACAGGTAACAAACCCTACACACACGCCGGTCAAGTGAACCAGCTCTATGTGATCTAGACACAGTGAAGGAATTGCCGCTGTACAGTATATTCGGCAACTATTTGACCACTTTCTGTTTCTGAACGTAACTATGCATTTTTTGTGAACAATCGGGAAATGACTAACTGAACTAGCATCCACCCAGCCTCGTAGGTGAGTGCTAACACGGCTCCGAAACGCCACGCCGTCCAGCCGTCCAGACTTCAGCGTTCCACGATCTCCCTAAATCACTTCACGTGAATGTCGGGATGGTTACTTCAAAAGACTATGGCTGATTTCTTTCCTGTTTCTTACCTCAAATCCTTTCCCTACTCTAATGAACTGGACGAGATGTTAAGCCATAAAGAACTAGCTTCACGTTATTTACAACTGCATAATTCATCTTGGGTTAAAGAGACATGCTTTATTTTATCTTGAAGGCAGATAGCGACTGCAAGTTTCAAATGTGTTAGATCCTTCTTAATTTCCCTCCACATGGTAAAATCTGCTATGTCTTCGTGACTGAACGGTTACCATGTAAGGAAAAGTCACTAGCCGTTTGAGAACAGCCTAAAACTGATAATACAAGTAGTGATTTTCTTCTGAACGATCAAATCGATTAAAATTACTCATTTGCACTGAATCACCAAAAGTCATTGGATACGAATATGAAAATCTCGAAATAGCGGTAGCACCGTATAAGTGTGCCGAGCAGTGTTGGAGTTTTTATTTGTACTCTGGTGAGTAACATGCAAGATTTTGTGACGTGATTATGGCCACGCGACATAAATTAACATAGTAGTTTGCACTAGAGGTAAGGAGCATTCAGTTTCGGAAATTGTTCGAATTCAACATGTCTCCATCCACAGTATCAACGGCATGCCGTGAACACCTCTCATCATTGACAACGCTGTAGCCCGCCACGTGTACTTAACGACCGAGACTACGTCGAGGTGTCAGTGTTGACAGACAGACAACTCTGCGTCAAAGAACAGCAATACCCAGTGTGGAACTTGTGCGTGAGGACAGTGTAAGCAACTTTGGCGTTTATGGGATATGGCAGCAGAAGACCGACATGAATGGCTGAGCCACCAAAAAGCTAGACACTGCGGCGTCTCTCCTGGAGTCGCCAACCTGTCGATTGGACACTAGACCAATGGGAAGAAATGTTGAGTGGTCATGTGATTCAAGATTCTAGTTTGTAAGTCCTAATGCTAGGATTCGCGTGTGACGTAAACCCAACGAACCAGGTTGCCAACAAGGCACTGTGCAAGCTGGTGGTGGCTCCATCCTGGTATGGGTAGTGTTTAGATGGTATGAACATCTAGTCAAACTGAATCGACAGTTAACTGGAAATTGTTATGTTTTACAATATGGAGACCATTTGCAACCATTCATAGCCTTAATGTTACTATGAGTTCGTCCAGCCATCCAGATTTAGGTTTTCCGTAGTTTTCCCAAACACTCCAGACGAATGACGGGATGGTTCCTACCCTTTCCTTGCCTTAATTCCTTTTCCGCCTCTAATGACCCCGACGTCGACAAGGCGTATAGGCAGATTAAAAAAAAAAAAAACGCACCCTTGGGTGGCCATTTCCCTGCACATACATTTTTCCTTTTCTCACCTTTTTAACTTCAACAAATTTCAACTTTAAATTCATTCAGCGATTTTGGTAAATAATTCATCATTTCTCTTCTTAATTTATTCCAATCCCTGACCCCCTTACTTACAAAACAAAATCTTACCACCACCTTATGCCTGTAATCGAGTGCCATCTTGGATCATGGTCATCTTTTCTATACCAGGCACCTGTCTTAATTTTTCGACCATTATCTTTCCCCCCTCTCGTAACCAATATAGCCTTGTACACTCCCATGAAAGCTTTAGACCTATACTTATAAGCAAGTATGATTTTACAGCGCCATGTTCTTAAACCGATGTTATTTCTCCTCAAAAATCCTTTATAAATGCTTGTTGTTACATTTAAGTTACCACCTATGCAATTTAATATAAAATTTGTCAGCTGTATGTCAACTTGTATGCTCCAATATGTAAATATGGTTGAAGACGCACACATGTTCAGTATATCAATACTGTTATCTACTATCGCCAATTTAGTTAGATTTTAGTCATCTAATTATCTATGAGCCAACCATAGGAAATGTATACATTTTATAGAGCAATCAGCTAGTTTTATCCCGAATTTCCGCTTAAAGGTGATTAAAAAATATTATATAGTTATGTAGAACATGTGCTTGTGAACCAAGTCTAGTACAATTTACTTGATTTTAAATTTTCCTCTATTTATCGGTGGTTATGATTGAGGCGTATTTCACGAGAATCCGTCCTTAGTTCACGTGGATGCGCCCGCATGAGGCGCCTCCTATAGAGATTTCCTGGTACAATATTTACGATAGCTTAGCCAGTTGACGAAGCGTGCTTGGTTCAAGCACATGGTCATTTGCACCCACTAGTTATGTTAAATGATTAATTTGATGGCTTTTATCATAATTTTATATGACATAAGGTTGATTGTACCTTGAAATTGGCAAGAGTTTTTACTCTCTTTTATAGCATATTAACATGTACTTCTGAAGAAGACCATCTTAAGAAGGTCGAAACCGGTCAAGACTAATAGCCTGACTGATGCAACTGGTTGGCTGTATTTTACATTTATCAACCCCTATGATTCTCCTCATCCTCCTCCTGTCTTCCAATGAATTCCATTCCGCCTTCTTCATCATACAGTTACTGATTGTGTTCAGTCGTAATTTCCATAGACAAATCTAGCAGCCCTTCTTTGCTCCTCCTCCAACTCCTGTATTTGATACCCAAAATGTGGGTCTCAAACTACACCACCACATTCAGTCAATGGTTTGACTGATGTTTTGTAACGCAATTCCCTTATTTCTCCGGTACATCCCCTCATCACTCCTTCCGACAAGTAAAGGATTCTCAAACCTTTTCCTGCCTGTTCAATGTTTCCAGCCCAGTTTAGTTTGTTATCAAATGTTTTGCCAAGGTATTTATATTTCAGGTCTTTAACAAGATATTCCTTCCCCAATACGCCAGGTCACCGAGCCAAATTGTTCACGATTGGTTTGAGCAACATTGTGGACGATTCGAGCAAATGATTTGGTCACCTAGACCACTGCACGTGAAACCAATCGAACACCTGGGACATAATAGAAAGGTTAGTTCGTGCACAATGTCCTGCCCTGACAACAATTTCGGAATTTGACGGCTACAGAGGGTTCATTGTTAGATATTTCTTCCGAGGACTTCGGACGACTTGTTGACTCGATGCCACGTTGAGTTGCTGCACTACACCGGGCAAAAAGGGTTCCCTCATGATGTTAAGAGATATTCATGGTTTTTGCAACTTCATTTTAATTAATTTGCAAAAACAACAAACTGCACAAAATATTAAACATCGCTGTAATTATGGAAGAGTTTTCAGATCAATAGATTCTCATTCCCCCCCCCCCTCATAAATAAATAAATAAAATATAAATCATGGTATTTTGAGAGTTGATGTGGTGTCAGTTTACATTTGACATCCATGTAGATCATCTGGAGAAAACTTTTAATTATTTTCATCCCATTAATTTTTCTAAATCTAACGTTATAATTTTGTTACTGACTAATATGAGTTAAAGTTGCAGTTAGATATTTTCTAGTTAAACTGTTCGGACGTTATGCTGGTGTGATTGACGGACGTACGAGTGAATCTGTAAGTGTTCGGACTGTCATTCAGAACGCTTCGAACCTTAAAACAAATGGTTGGCATTAAAGATTGCAATCCCACAGTATTTTCAATCCCGCGGGATTTTTGCGGGATTAGCGCCAACCCCACGGGTTCCCGCGGGATTCCGCGGATTGGCGCTAACAGTTTTTCAACGCATATATTTAAAACATAGTTATTTGAAGTGTTAACAAATTAAATAATAAACATCTATTAATTAAATTAAAAAATCAATTTTAATTATGAAAATGAACTATATTATAATTGACAAAATGACATTAATATTTTTAGCATGTCTTAAGAATATTTCGAGGTTTTCATTTTTTTTTTTTAATCTAGACCAATTTTTAAATAAATAATTAAAAATACAAACTATTCAGTCTTAGGTCATATTATGTACCTTACAATAAGTCATATCAGTTTGCTGACTTAGCCATTATGCATACCATGTTTTCAGAGTTTTTTAATTTTTTTTATTCTAAATAAACGATCTAAAACATCGAGAGAAAGCATTCTATTTCACAGAGTGATGTGAATATACTATGTAAAGTGTAGACTTTGCTCAGAACAAGATCTCATAACTTTTTGTCACTGCACAAGCACGAATCTTGGTCTATTTTTAAAAGAATTATTTTTGTGGGATTTATTATTATGTCTCCTGATATCTTGATTGATCTTATAGTTGATTCATTGTTATTAAAAGAAACTACTAACCAAGACATAAACTGTCAAGTATTTCAGTTTTACTTTAAGTTGCGTAACGATTTTTTTAGAGTGGAAATTAATTTTATATATACTTGTAAGGGAAAGGATACTTTCTAGGGGAATAATCGCAATGAAGTTCTCGCTGGTGTATCGCCGGATTTCGTTGTAAAAACACGAAATTTCACACTTGAAGACTGCGGAGGCAGCCGTCGAAGTATGGTGTTTTTACAACACAATACACCCGCGAATACTTCATTATAACTTTTGTTGCCTTTAGTAGAAATAATGAGTTGAAAGGACGCATGCCATTCACTCAAAAATAATTGTGGCGATTGACCAAATCATCTCAAGAGGGATTAATCGAAAGCCAGAGCGGCACATGGCATGCGGCTTTCGCCACAGAACATGTGTTTCAAACGCTTTGAAGGTGGCGGTAGAGACAAGAATAAGTCAAAGGATATACAATTGCCTTTTGATAACTGCTAAATAAATAGGTATGCAATCGTTAAAATTACAAAACATTAATTTCGTATCAGCGAATAATCAAATTTTCAGCCGCAAATACAGGAAGTTGTCACAAATTTCCGTAAATACACATGACGCGTGCGACACATAAAAAATACTAATTATTTATTAAGAAAATCGTACTAAATACGCAATTTTTTAGAAATGTGTACTCAAAACAAATGTCAGTTTTTAATGAATACATAAAAGTGGATCTATTTATTTACGAATGACGAAGGTTGACAAAAACAAACGTTTGTTTGCACTAGCCAAATGCCAACTGCAAGAGTACAGACAAACAGTGCAATACATCTGATAAAGACCGAGTGGGGCAGCGAGTCACGCAGACTGACACACGTTTCCGCCGGATTTTGCGGATTGCGGATCCGCTTAATGTTGTGCGGGATCCGTCAGACAGTCCAATGATGCGGGATCCTGCTTTGCTGGATTGCAATCCCTAGTTGGCACAAGGCTTGTACTGCTTTAGCAAGAAACATTAGTATTCATTAATGTGATACTGCCAAGGAGCTGTCTCAGGAATGTTGAGTGTAGAATCAAGATATAAAGAACAACTCAGTATGCTGCGATTTTGCTGACAATATTGAACTCAGTAATGGTACAAGGTAATTACTGAGTGGGACCAAACTAACATTGCATGAGAAAGTTACGCTAAACAAAAAAGCATGATAAACAATAATAATAAAAATATATGTTTAAATTTGGATAACCGAGCATGGAGCTCGGGCTGGGCATTCGGGAGGACGCGTGTTCGAATCCCCCAATAACCATCCCGGGATCTGTTTTCCATGGTTTCCAGAAATTAGTTTAGGGAAACGTCAGGATGGTTCCTTTATAAAGACCACTGTCGAAATCCTTCTTGTTCCTTGCCCCATCCTCTTTTGCCTCTAATAACCTCGACGTCAAAAATGGGTAAAACACAAAACAAAAGAAAAAGAATAGATTGGGATATCTGTTGTGAAAGAAGTTAGAGATTTATGGTATTTAGGAATAAATATTACTGTTGATTTTCAAAGTCAGTGTTATAACAAAAGTCAATTAGTAGCACCATAAAGATGCCCAAGTTTTTTTTTTTACTGTGCGTACCACAAGTTATCACCGAGATTGGTGGGTGAACGGTTAACGTTCTGGCCTCGCATTCGGGAGGACGCCGGTTCGAATCCCCGTCCGGGCAAACAGATTTGGGTTTTCCATGGTTTCCCAAAATCACTCCAGGCAAATGCCGGGATGCTTCCTTTAAAAGGCCATGGCCGAATTCCTTCGCCTTCGTTGGCCGCAGTCCCATCCCGCCTCTAATGACCTCGACGTCGACGAGGCGTGAAGCCATAAGTAAAAATAAAATAAAAACCAGAAGTTATCTGTAGTTTTCATCAGTCGCCACATAGTGGCTTCTGTGTTTCTCCGCCATAAATTCACATTTTTCATACAACAAGACAAACAGTAGTCTAAGAGTCGCAATCGGAAGCGACCCTGATTCCCTCCTTTAGAAATGTGTCAGTGTGTGTGGCAGCCTCATGCAGGCTGGCTGCACGGCGTGGAGATAGCACACGTCAGGCGTCGCATCGTGAAGGTGAGGTCGGGCGAGTAAGGACATCGCGTCGGCTCCGCTGTGAGGTCGGACTGCACGCTATCAGTTCATAAACACACTCGGACACCAAAACACTATACACATGCGTCACGCCAGCTTACAAGTGTATGCAAATATAAACTATACTCTGTCATTTGTAATATATGAATATTAGATCATCATTGGCAGCGAGGAGTAAACTGCGCGCAGGAGATCAGACGTAAAGAAGACGATTATTACAATAGACACAAAATAATTCGATGATCGCTCACTGCAATGCTAGCAGCTAGGGAAGAGCTGCCAAAGATACTATGCTTTAAGTGTAACTCGAATTGTATACAGGTGCGGACGAAAACTTACGGGAATCATGTACAATTTGTTTGGATCATAGTGACGCCTTCTTTTTTTCCCACTCTGTTCAGAATGACAAAGATGTGAGAAATAGGGTAAACTGATTTAGGGGGCCGCGAAACCCCAAAATATACTCAGAGCATGGTGCCTTTCACATTCGGGAGGACGCAGGTTCGAATTCCTTCTGCCTATCCAGATTTCGGTTTCCCGAAATCACTCCAGGTGAACACCGGACTTGTTCCCTCAATGTGCCATGACCGAATTCCTTTCTTTTCACTGCCCCTGTTCCCTATCCGTCTTCAATCACCTATAAATCGACGAGGCGTAAGGCCATAAAAAAACACCAAAATTCTGTGGAATTACTTTATCTATTTTATATTCACCAAACAGGTAACGGCAAGAAACCCATTTAAGTAGTAAGTAGATAATAGCAGGTTCAGCCAATTATAATACAGTACAGTACATATTCGAACTGAGGACTGTAAAATCACCATCCATAAAATTCAATAAGAGCTTTCGGAAAGCGGTTTTCAGCAGATTCATTGATGCAGAAACCTTTCAGTTGTATAGCATAAAGGGACATTCCACCATCAACCTCGAAAGATTATTCATTATGATCACATCTTACCACTTCACCACAGACGTGTAACGCATAAAGGCATTGTTATACAATTTCTCAGTTCACCATGTTCTGTAAAAGATATTGTTTCAGTATCTTCCTTTAGAGTTTTTTTTTTTTTTTTTTTTTTTTTACTTAATCACATTGGTGACTGACCTGTCAGATATTCTACCTTTCTTTCATCTCGGAAGCATATCATTTAGTAATGTAGGTTTCATAAGAAATTACTCTACATCCTAAATATTGTTATGTACGTTTTCATAGATATGGCAGTATTAACTGAACTACATCGTTTAGGTGATTAACTGCTTTCAGTAAAGAAGATCATTTAATTTTAGTGCTCTACCAAATACCTACACAATTGGTGAAGGTAGTTTACGGAAAAATGTCGATGTTGAGGAAAGAAAAATCTGAAGTGCTGCTGGTACCTTACTTGTCACCGTGGTTATATGTCGTGTTATGGAAGCTTCTATTCCTGGTTCGAATGCAAAGTATCTCGTGAAGCACTGGCGAGTGTGGCAGCACATCAACAGCTCGTGTAAACATTGCGTTACTGTCAGCGTTATGTCTTAACAAATATGTACAGCTCGGAGAATACTTTTAAAACAAGAATAAAACAGAAATGTGTCCTGAAGTAGGTACTTACGGTTTATTCTCAATTCCGTGACATCACACGGCTCTTGAGACAGCTGAATTCTTCTCGCACCGTTCTGCGAGCAATGACATTAAGTAAGATGAAGTGCATGATGCTCCAGTGTCACTTGAAGCTTCATATGTTGATTACTGTGAACCAAATTCTTCTACAAGCAGTATTAAGTACATCATCCGATTGGTTGTGGGCAATTGTCGAACTAAGTACATTGGTAGGCTTGGATTAGAGACCACAGTGAGATCACTGGAAGTGCAATGGTGGGCCTGCTAGCGAAAGACGCAGTTTGATCCGGACAAGACAGTCAATCAGGTCGTGCTGCCACGGGATTGCAATCAATATAACAGGAAGAGAATGAAACAAAAGTAAGTCACAAGTCGGAGAACATAATCACTCATAAAGACAGCCACTACTCTCTAATTCAACAAAACCCTGGGGATTGGAGACCAGCTACTCCAGTTAGTTCACTACCACCATTTCTATGACCCTTCTCAGAAAGCACCTACATAAAACAAACGTTCTACCATCTGCCACCTGTGCTTCAGGATGTGAATCACTTGTTTTTCCAATGTCAGCGTAACCAAACTCACATGGAGACTCTACTAAGATTGGCGTTACCAAAGGGCACCAACTGTCAGTAAACATGACTTCTCACATATCATCCAAAGATTCTACCGCATACCGAATATTGTACGGCTTTGTTGTAGGAACAGACCTTAAGATTTAAAACTCGACAGAAGACCTGAGTTATAAGAAAACGATGCCAAGGACAATACCTTCCAGGGTGCAATACAAGCAATTACATAGGTTTTGTATATGTTCGTGTGCATATATATATATATATATATATATATATATATATATATATATATGTGTGTGTGTGTGTGTGTGTGTGTGTGTGTGGTGCGTATAGTAATGCTCTACCCTTCTTTATTTTAGTACCAAGTATTAACTTGCAGATACGAAAAGTGTAAATTTGTTTAAAAATTTCCCTTTCTTTTTGTTGTTGCCTTAGATTCTGATTTCATACTAATGTTCGAAACTTTTTTTTGGTATACTTATCTTTTAACACAACATAATACATGAAATTTAAGAAATTAAAGCCACATGAAACATTATCGTTAAGAGTCCAATAAGGGCGTATAGAAACGCGGTTTTTCTTTTGTTCAGAAACTTGGACCACACTTTCCTGAGGGTAAAAAAAAGCATATTAAAGCAAAAAGAAATATAACTCATACATAAGGCAACACGAAAGTTACCGTCTGTGATAGTGTTGGCATTAAAGTTGACGCCAACCATAGCATTTGCAGCAATAAATCTGAAATCGCTGACAAGTTTTTGTAAACCAAATGTATACATTCTCATGCCGTGGTAATAACATGTATTTCTTGTTTACCCAAATTTCGAGCCATCTTTCTTCATCGTATCTCAAAATTGAAGTGGTTAGGTTGAAATACGGCCTGGAAAAGTAAAAAAAAAGTTTCCAAAACAACACGGAAATATAGGCTGGACATGAACAATGGTTGTTTTGTGTCGGGAGTATACGTCATCACTTCACTAAAATGGCACCCATTACAGCAGATTATTAAGTATTAACAATAATTGAATTTCTCATGCCTTATGTTGTTGAAAGAACATTCTGGTCCAGGCTGCATTTCGACCTAACCTCAATCTATTCTGATATTGCCGCTTCAAAATCAAACGATGCAGACACATCTAAAAGCATGAAATGCATCGCTAAATACATTCTGGGTAATGATAACACTGTCTATCTCAGGATTCAAAGTACGCGTAGTATAAATTATAGCAATTCATTTCATAATACAACTTCAGTGTGAACAGCAAGAGGACTAAAACACGCACAACAATAATGACGGTACCGCGATGTAAAGTTTAATCTAACTTTCTTGTAGACGGTTATGGTTTTCCGTTTTTTGTGCAAGGAGTGAACATCTCAGTTACGTATCTACAAATGTATTTAATTATTTCCTCCATCCCTCGGTACATTACGTCGTTAGCTATTGCCGGAGATTTTAATTCGGACCAGTAGATCTAGAAATTTGAAAACATCATCCAAATTGCTGCGGTAGTTTTAGCGCAGTTCGCGTTCAAATAATGAGACAAATGCAGCTTGTTTACAGATTTATAATAGAATGTATAGATTGCACCACTCCGTATTTAACATTGTAAATTCTGATATTTCTTTCATGTCATGCAAGAAGTATATTAAGTTTCTGAAAAATATTTCACAAACATAGAAACACGGCGGTAAATAGAAACAGCGACACAATTTTCCCACTTCTTGGAACGTAACTATCGTTTTGCAAATGTCTGTTACCAACTAACCGACACCAGACGTTAACGACTTTAATTCCAACATATATTACGAGTATTTTAAGTAGGAAACCTTAGTAGAATGCAGGCTGTGAAGATGGCGGCCGTTTAGCTGACGAAATCCTACTCTTCCACTACAGAAATCTAGTTTAGTAAAAGAATATATAATGGTGCGTGGATTAGTTATTTCGATGTCATTAACCAAAGATATAAAGACTCGTATTTAATGAATGTTGGGAGTTGCGAAGTTATAGATGTACTCCGTTTCTCCACCGGTGGGTAATATGTTGTCCACACCTGATGAATACTCTATACACGGAATAGCAAAAGCTCAAAAGATTCTAATTTGTAACTTCTCCAGGATGAATTTGTGATTTTCAGGAAATGCACTGAAAGGGACATATCTCATAAAGGAGAGAATTAATATAACTGTGAATGTAGTGTTAATGAAAAGAGATAAAATACCAAACAGATTGTATTGAAGTAATTTTATTAACTGACAGGCATTAGAGATGGTCCAAAGAAGAGCCGCCCGATTCGTGACAGGTATATATAGTTGGAGGGAAAGCGTAAGTGCTATGTTGAAGGAGTTAGGTTGGGAAGACCTGGAGCACCGAAGGCGTTGCTCTCGACGGAAGCTAATTGAAAAATTCTCGACTGACGTATTTCGGAATGACAGCAATCAAATATTGCTACCAGCAACATTCATATCTCGGAATGACCGCGAAAATAAGATAAGAGAAATCAGGGCCAGAACCTATACATTTCTCTATTCATTTTTTCCACGAGCGATTAGGGAGTGGAATAGAAAGGAGTACCGGGCGAGTAAACACAAAATCCGGCAGGAGTAGCTTCCGATAAAGCACTCCGGCCATCCTGATCTGGGTTTTCCATGGTTTCCCTAGATCGCTCCAGGCGAATGCTGGGATGGTTCCTCACAATAGCCCATGGGTGCCACCTGCCATATCCCGTATATCCCTTCCAAACCATTACCTTTCCTGATAGGTGCAATGCACCCTCCGCTAAACACTTTTAGTGAATCGCGGAGTAATAGTAATAGTAATAGATCTTCGGTGTAAATAATGACAGCGAAACAGATGAAATAAAATGACATACCTTGAAAAGAAATCACGAATTTTGTTAGAGGTGTGATCGGCTGTTATCGACAAGATTAAGTAACTCATATTTTTATTAGGTACAAAATAGCCAACCAGTTGTTTAAATTTTTGATTTATTAATCTTAACTGCAGTTTCGACAAACATAAGCTTGTCTTCTTCAGAAGTATATTTAGGAGTTTCTTAGACGGATACAATATACCACTTCTGCCATTTTAGTGCGAACCTCCACTATGTCAACAATTCCAAAAAAGATTACTACTTGCGTCATTGAATCCACTGTCTGCATAGGGCGGGAGAATTCCGCCAGCTGGTTGGCTGTTATTATACCTAATACGAGTTTCACCGTTGCTGTAACGCAGCCATGATCAAGATTTTAACTCATATTTTATGTTCGCTGCGTTAAGTTTTAAGTTATTCAATGTATCTGTGTTGTTAGTAAAAATATGGTTTTGAAAGTGGTTGATCGAATATTGACTCGTCTTCAAGAAGGAACATGGAATTAGATAATCAATAACAAAGATAATTTTGTCTCTTTAACCTATATGAGAGCAAAATATACAAAGTATGGTAGCGAACCTACTTTCGACGTCATAATTATACTAGATATGAGGTATAATGTGAAAATACGCCAAGCAAATGTAATTTAAAATATATTGACTATCGTGTAGAAGTTGGAGAAAAAGACACTGAAGCAAGGCTACGGTAAAACAGATCTGAAAGTCACGTGGTTGTCTTATAGCTCTCATCGGAGACCGCAGTGGTCCGTATTACGCACTCTGTGGTGTACACTTCGCAATAGCAAAAAAGAAATATGAGGTATGGCTCGCGCTACTTTCTCACGAGTGCAACGAACCTCTTTACATAAGTGTTTAGAAAAAAGACCAGAGAGCTTAATTACTGAAGCTGTTGCGTAAACGTCTTTGACAAGGTGTTAGACATCTATTCATCTGTTACCAGCAAATTTCTCCAAATCTCTATAAGCCCATTCTAGGAATATTGATCTGTATCAGATATGAAAAATGAGTTGAGGATGTAAAATCTTTTAGCTAACCGTGTCAGACAATGTATAAACGTGAAAAACAAACATAGCTACAGCATGCAGAGAGTCAGCTGTAAGATTTAACGCAATCGTTAAAAGAATGCCAAGGTGCGACTGACACTTTGTCAATTTAGAAGCCTCGGGAACCGCCAGTGGGAGATCCGTTCTATCAGTAGAATCGCCTCGCAGGAATAGGAACCCTGGCTTACAGCAATGAAAAGCTATTCACCTCTCCTCATTCCGACTCATGTGATCATTTATTGCAAATACATTTATCATTATGTTAAAGCAATACATGGTATGGCCACTACTAACTAGAGCTGTAGACAACCGTATGTATTCGTTAATGATTAGCGAGTACATCGCCTGACTTGAAGTACCGAAAAGTTAGTCAAAAATTCATTTCGTTACTCGCATTTGTCGTATAGATGTCAGTTTGAGGGAGCTGGAACGGTTCGCCCAGCGATTAAACGAACAGGTGTTTTTTCCCAATTTATTTGATTTAAGTGCGGTGTAATTGTGATATTATGTATTATTATTACGTATATAATATTCTGTGCAGCAAAACAAGAGTACATTCAGTAGGTTTACGTAAGGTCATGTGCTAATTACTTTACTTTAAGATCTACCAAAACCAACAATTTAGCTAAACTTACTTTACCAAATAACAATTTACTTGAACTTTACAAAGTGCTCATAAAGTCATCCCGTACGCGGCTGGACTTGATGTGATGCTTCATGCTAGTGCTCATAAAGTCATCCCGTACGCGGCTGGACTTGATGTGATGCTTCATGCTAGTGCTCATAAAGTCATCCCGTACGCGGCTGGACTTGATGTGATGCTTCATGCTAGTGCTCATAAAGTCATCCCGTACGCGGCTGGACTTGATGTGATGCTTCATGCTAGTGCTCATAAAGTCATCCCGTACGCGGCTGGACTTGATGTGATGCTTCATGCTAGTGCTCATAAAGTCATCCCGTACGCGGCTGGACTTGATGTGATGCTTCATGCTAGTGCTCATAAAGTCATCCCGTACGCGGCTGGACTTGATGTGATGCTTCATGCTAGTGCTCATATAGTCATCCCGTACGCGGCTGGACTTGATGTGATGCTTCATGCTAGTGCTGATAAAGTCATCCCGTACGCGGCGGGACTTGATGTGATGCTTCATGCTAGTGCTCATAAAGTCATCCCGTACGCGGCTGGACTTGATGTGATGCTTCATGCTAGTGCTCATATAGTCATCCCGTACGCGGCTGGACTTGATGTGATGCTTCATGCTAGTGCTCGATTGTATCAAAAGTAACGAGTAACGAACCCATACGATAGTAACGAGTGATGACTGGTTTAGTAACGAATACATAAGGGTACACATTTCTCGATCTTTTACAGTTCTGCTAAAAATGCACTCTCGGTAGGTTTTGGGTGCTGCTTTGTTTTGTAGCAAGTACTGCAGAAGTCTGCCGTGGTTTCATGCTACAACTGCCTCAGTAATAGCTAGAAATATAATTGTGAGTCGCAAAGCGACCGGAAATTCCAAGGGATAAATCAACGGGCAACCTCATCGTCATTTGAGCGAGCTACGTAACAAAATTTAATTGCAAAGTACCATACATCCCAGCGACAATTTTTCTACACACTTTCCCATTTCAAGTTTCTTAACCTTAAATTCTTTTAGTGCCCTTTCAACATTTACCTGCTGTTGCCCTTTATGAATATACATTTGAATTTAAGCCAGGAAGATTAATCCTTAGCTACCAATGAAGTAGCTATGGGAAGACAACTCAGATATTTTCAAATGCTGAAGAAGAAATCTAAAGAAAAAGGATAAATAGAATAGGCTGAAATACATTTACCAACACACTGAATTTTCTGCGTTGTCTATCAGGGGCGTAGCTACTATGGGGCTAGGCGGTGCAGTGCCCCACGAGCCTTCACGGCAAACTGGCGACCTTTTTTTTTTTTTTTTTTTTTTTGCTCTACCGTCGTCTAAGGGGCCCCTGAGAACACAGGAGCCCCTCACTAAGGGCCCTTGCTGCTTAGTGGGGGGCCCCCAACCACTGCTCAGGGGCCCCTAAGGAACAATTCAAGGGCCCCTACCAGCACACAAAGTAGAAAAAAAGTCGCCCGTCTGGCCTGAGGGCCCAAAATAAATTTTTTGCACCGGGGCCCTTGTTGACCTAGCTACGCCACTGTTGTCTATTCTAAAAGGCTAGTGAAAATACGTTTGAGATATGCATATATGCATTTCAAAAACAAAACATTTTCAGTGATATTGCTGTGGTGCTGTTTCTCTCAGGACTATAAAAAATTCCACAAAGAACATTTTAAAAATATTAATGCTAATTTAGAATTTAAGCTGACGTCGAACCGAAGAAGGTGGATCATATAACCGAAAATAATTTTTTTGGGTTGAAGTAATCCGATCACTCGGAGTAAACGTGCAGGTGATTCACGAGAATAGCTGCATGGCTCTAGGGTAACCAGCAGCAAAGACTATGCACACTACTGTAAGTGAAAATTGCAACAGCCAGAAAGAATGGTATGAATCTTTCCAAAATCGTTGGATGTATACAGTAGTAGAACCATGATTAAGACTGCAGAGGGACTGCGTGCATGTAGGTCCAGCAGATCCCTCCAACCGGACAGGTTAGTGTCGGTGCTGACTGATATGCCTCGTAAGTGTCAAAGGACGCAACATCGGCATGTGAGCAAGTTCGAAAGTGGCAGAATGACTGGTCTCCTGGAAAAGGACACAGCGACTCGCACAGGACACGCGGCTACAACAGCGATATGATTGTGGAACGAGAGGACGTTCACAGTGACTACCGGGTACTGAACCACATAAAATCGTCACATCGTAACTGACAGAACAGCCTCGTCCACAGAGTTGGCTCGTTGTTGGGGTACTGCAATGGGTGTGGACATGTTTGCGTCGACGACATCTGCTGAGGGCTGGACTGTCATTCCGACGGCTTCCACTGACCAGAAACCACCCACGCCTCAGACTGCAACGGGCACGTGAATGCCTTCGCAAGGGTGCTGAGTGGCAAAATTTAGTTTTTTCGTAGGAGTTCCGATTCAACCTGTACTACACTGATGGCCGCCCAAGTGTTAGATGATACCTTGAGGAAGTCAATTGGGCAGACTGTATTGGTGAGCTGTATAGGGGACAAACGCCAAAACTTATGGTTTGTGGCGCCATCGGCTATAACATGCGATCTCGGCTACTACGTTTTGTGAACAATCTGAAGAGCAGGGACGTTTTAAAGCCCGAGACACTGCCACTCCTGTAGGCAGCTCTACATTCCATATTTCAGGAGGACCACGCCCGACCATAAGTGGCGAGGAAAGAATAACTTTCTTTTTGCTAGAAGAATGACGGATACCATTGTTTCCGTTATGCCTTGTGAACGCGCCTACAAACCGCGTGACAGTCTATACCCCAGCGTCTTGTGCAGCCTCTCTTTGATTCCATATCGCTACGTCTAGAGGCTCTGATTGTAGTACGTGGAGGCTTCACTTCGTGCTGAATTTTCACGGTCAAAGTGCATCTGTAGTCCTATAATTGTAATTATTTGCGTATTGTGATATCTCTAATCTGTGGAACAAATTTCAGTATAATCATTATAATCTTCTTCATGGTGTTACAACTTTCACAAACAGTAGTAAATCAGCTTTCAGTCTCTATAACGTAACTGTACAATGACTGTGACTGCTAGAAACATGTCGCAGCACGCAACACTCATACTGATTTTATTATGTTCATTGTTGTTCATTATATTGGCATACCGAGGCTGATTAAGTTGGATTAAATGTAAGCCAGGCCACCTGACGGTGGACAGGGCAAGGCCCTGTGCAAATGGACTTTGTGTTCATCTGTTTGTATGACGAATCGTCAGTGAGGTGACTCCACTACAGCATCCACCTGACTGACAGCGATACCACATGAAAAAGTTAATCAGGTTAAACTTGAATCTGCTGTAGAGTTGCGTGATTTTGTCCATGCTCAGTTCTTAAGGCGTCTGTTGTGGATCGAGAAGTCCCAAGTTCGAATCCCGGTCTCAGCTAGGATTTTTCTAAACCCCCCAACACGTTTTTTTTTCCTATAACAAAGTTCATTTGTGTACGACAGAACTCTCTCGTAGTTTGGACTCCACGTTATGCTGTAGGTCTCCTATATACAGTAGGATTACCGACTGGCAAATTGCGCATCGGTAAGAATCTATATGACCAGATTATAAGAACATCACCAAATTTCAATTACATTTTTGACAATTTCGGCCTTTCTTTTCGAAGAGACAACACTTAGGTAGGCGGATATGGTTCCCAGCAATCACATAAACAAACCGCAGTAGCTCATTCCGGTAGTACCAAAAAATCTGATGGTTTCACACTGCTTTGGTTCCAAGAATGTTGTAGCGTAGGAAAATGTCCGATGTTCAATCATTATGAAATTCTGAGCATGTATTTTCTGTAAAGTATGATAAATACGTCGACGATAACAGATTCTACGAATATATGACTGCATGTTTTCTTGGCGTTGTGTAAAGACTAAATTCTCTGTCCCGAAACGTAGTGTGTTACCAACGGATTCGCTCAGCTAACTACCAGAGATATATCTAGATTCTACGAATATCTTAATAAGCAATGAAACTGTCATGAAACAATAAGGCAAAAAATTTCAGGGTAATATTTGTTATATTAATTACCTTACCTTAGCGAAACATGTAAGCTGGCCACGATATTAGTTTCACATCCTAAACTGATCTGATGATTATCTTTGTTGTCACTGGGTGGAAGCGACGCATTGACCATTACCTTGTCATTCCCTGTGATTATTCCATTCTTTTAGAGTCTGAAAGTAATCTGTGCACTGGTGCATTACAAGTTAGTAACATGAGGCCAGAGCCCCAGCTTTCGTAACGATAAGATCCAAGGGGCCCAACAGAAAAATAGAGCCGGGATTAGAAAGTTCATCTGACATTCAGTGCATCTTAATGTTGTGAAATTTTAATTTGACGGCTTTACCGGCAGTTGTATGCGATATTACAAAATGGATTGGGCAATAACCGCTCCAGTGGTGGGAGCGAACGTCTCGACCAGAGGGGAGATGGACCACGTTCCTCACTTAATAGGAAGAAAAATCTCTCGACCAACGCGAAGGGCTGTAGTTATGCGCATCCTCAATGATGGTGGATCAGATAAAACGTTTTCTCCGAGAACGCACATCACAAAAGATAATTGGATAGTCCATACCAGGGGCGTAAACATTTCATTGGCACACTTTTGTATCTATTGATAACAGTATTTCCACGTCTTCTAAGTACGGAGAAAGTTTGTATGTAGAGGAAGCAATAAAGGCAGCGAAAGAAAAATTTGAATGTGGCATAAGTGTTAAAGGGGAAAAAAATCGGCATGCTACGATTTGCTCATGAGATAATGTCAGCATGCTACGATTTGCTCATGAGATAATGTCATGAGCAAATCGTAGCATGCTGATTTTTTCCCCTTTAACACTTATGTCACATTCAAATTTTTCTTTCGCTGCCTTTATTGCTTCCTCTACATACAAACCGAATATTAATGGGGATAGATTATAACCTAGTCTCGCAACCTTTTCTACTGATGCATGTCTTTCGTGGTTATCTACTTTTATTACAGCCACCTGATTCTCAAATGGATTAAAAAGTATTCTTGGGTATTTATACCATACCTCTTTATAATTTTGAACATCTCTTCCCACCTAACATTATCAAAAGCTTATTATAAATCAACAAACGCAACAAAAGTATCTTTATTTTTCCTTATCCACCCTTCAAGTATTAATCTTCAAGCCAGAATCGCTTCTCTTATACCGCGGTTTTTTCCAAACCCAAACTGATCATCACCTGCTATGTCTTCTACTACTCATTCCATTCTTCTGTATATTATTCTGGTCAGTAATTTTGAAGCATGTTGTAGTTAGTACATCGTCATTGTCTGAATGTTGTTTATTCAGTTATTGTTGAACGTTTTTTAAAATCTTTTATACGTTTTCTTGAAATATCTATTATCGTAATCACTGTTCAGAAAGCATTGCAACAAGATATCCTCGCATTTCACTTATTTCTATCACTTAATTATAGGACATCTTGAATACATCAAACACATTTAAATCTTTTTATTTGTAACAGTGACGATGAAAGTATCTTCAATTACCCTACTAAGCTATCACATTTATTTATTTTTCAGAAGTACGGTCGCAATTTTAGACATTTTAAACTTGTTGCATGGTATGGAGGGATGTATAATATTAAAAAAACAAAGTGCGACAATGCTCAAACTACAGTACCGTCAAACGTGGAAGCATGAGTTTCTCCCAGTGGTATCAGCTCCTTAGTGACGAACAACCAGTTTGAACGATCTTGAAAAACGTTTGAAAATTGTAGTTGACACGAAAATCATTTAGTTCAAAATATCAGATAGGCGATATCGAATAATTATCATCAGTTAAAAATAAAAACGTACACGTAATAATAAATCAAATTTCTTACAAAGAGAACTAAATATAGAATTTCACATTGAGTTATTGGCGAAATCTCCAAGAACCAAAAACACACGCACACGCACATATATATATAATATATATTTGGAGGTACGTTCATAATGGTTGCTATAGTTTAAGTAGAATACTGAATACTGCTGTTGAGTACAGTGAGTCAGCAAAAAAGCAAATACATTCACTTTTTATAAAGACGTCTTTACTGAAGCTTTGAGAACCATAGTCGCCTTAGCTAGGAGCTACTTTGAAGAGAAAGGGTGGCTTTAACTTTACCATTAGGAGGCAAATGAAAGATTTCAGGTTGCCGTTTTTACGACGCTCAACATCTCTTGCTCAGCAGAGTCGGAATCTCAGTCGATAAATGCTGCTTGAAGATCGACAAGGTTTTCTTTCGCGATTTTATATCACATCTCTTAGTCTAGTTCCTCGAAGTGTTGAGAGTCAGATTTTATTGTGAATGTAAAACATGATTTCACATTAGCTTGCAATTTCATTTCTACAGGTAACTGTGCTCTTTTGCGGCATTATTATATGTACTCGATTCACACGTTGAGGAAACAAGTACTGGGGGAAGGTCGCTGTTAATCGCTGTGAATATGGAGAACTCGGTGCTCAGGTTTAGCGAGTTGCATCTTAGTACATACAGACAAGAATTTAGGGATCAGTATGTAAGACGATACACATCACGTATTTTACTCCAGCCATTTACCAGAAACCAAATATTTAACAGCCCCTTTAAGGCTTGTTGACGTTAAGTCATTAGAGGCGGGAAAAATGGGGGCAAGAAACGAGAAGAAATTCGACCATGGCCTTTTAAAGCACTATCTCTCCATCTACCTGGAATGGTTTGAAAAATCATGGATTAGCAATATCAAGATGGAAGGACAGTGTACCGAACCCGACCTTTCCGAGTGCGAAGCTCGACGTTGTCGTTCACTAACCAGCCTCGATAATACAAAAGCAATGGGCTTGAATAGCCATGACTTTATCGCGTTGTGCGAGTGTGCTTATGCGTATCGGCCGCGGGGATGTTGTGGAGGAAGTGCTTTGTTCAGCAGCACAAAGCAGAATTGTGGAGCACATTGTGTCGCGGGAGAGTATTACTGACCCACTGCCTTTCTGTTTGTGCATAGTGCTGATCTAGTTACAAGCAGACGAGCTAACTCTTGCTTCTGTTGTGAAGGATACCACTGTCACGTGTAGTTACATTTACGATACAAACTCGGCCCACGTATCTGAATTACAGACACAACCATTTTACTATTTGCGTTTAAAGATTGAATAGAAGCTGGTAATTAGGGGTTTCAGTATCACCCAACCATTTTTCTTTATAATTTGAGTACAAACACCAATTGCTCGGTAACATGCTGTATTATTTCTATTGTCCTTCTTGAAAAGTGACATTATATTAACTGTCTTCCAGGTCTTTTCCAGCACCTGTACAGCAAATGCAACAGTTCCAGTTTCGATTCTGCTTATAAACTTGTCCAATTCTGGTCCATGTGCACTATCTTTTGTTTTCCGCATGTTTTTCTTGCCTCATCATTTCTTTGTTGCAAGATTATCAAATATGCACTTTTGTATAGTCTCAGATATTTTTTCATTCCAAATTCTTAGTCCAAGTGATTTCAGTGAAACTCATAATGTTTTATGAATGCATAGTTAAATATTAATCCATTCTCTACCAATGTCATCCTTCTTTGCAGTATTTGACAGATACTTTACAACTCTTTGTTTGTATAAGTGGTTAATGCTGTAGGCGTTAAGCAGGTAAATTTTATACCTCCTTTTTTCATTATGTGACAACTGTTTACTTTTCTTCCACCTACTGTTTAATTTTGTAGTGGGGTGCTGTTTGGCGCTAATTATTTTATCGCTAATAAATTAACTAACTCCCCCTTACTACGAGTTGAATAAAGCACTGCCTGGTCTTACAATGAGCCGACAAATGAAAATATCTAACAGAGCACGATACACAGACAGAAAGTAGCATTCCGCAATTATTACAGCAGATTATAACAATTTCGCGAAGTGATCGATCTAGTTTTAATCTGTTACAAAAAGACAACTAACTATCTTTGCCAAATGATGCTACGTTAAACAAGTTACATAAGCTTCAATTAGATGGTTGCCAGGATGTTTCAAAGTATACATCCACAAAATTGAATGATAGAAAGTACCTATATAAAAAATATTTCGTCTTTCAGCACTGTTAGTGCTCTCGGTTTTAGCACAATATCACTGAGTTAATTAGTCAGTCGGAGGGGAGTCTTTCCATCTCACAGGTTTTCCTGACAAAAGCGTTAAAGGCAGTTACTCAATGCACAATATGTTTGTTCGTAGAAACGAATTACGGTGTGATGTGATGACTGCAACAGCGACGGCGGCGATATGACATTAGCTCACACCAAACTCAACAGACATGCAGTCAGATCGTACTATACGACCCGCGTAAGATTATTGCGCCCTCACTCCACGAAGGCAGAGTGGGTAACAGCCTTCATTTTTCTTTATCATCCAGGTTTTGCGTCCTTCTCCCATCATTATGGATCGGGAGACGCCTCTCTCCGTCGTTATTGACAACATGCGAATAAAATTCACAGAATTTAAGACCGTGTCACTACGTCGGTGATTGGTTCACCAAGAAATCCTCATTCTTAACAGATAATTAATATTGGACAGAGTTCTATCTCGACTTTAGACAGAGCCGCTATCCATGATGAAACCTCGGCGATTTCTCGTTTTGAAAATTTCCGTTGCAGGTCGAGAATCATCGACTGGATTCAAGAATGGGTTCCTGTTATCCCCTTCACCGGAGCCACACTCTAGGTACTACTGCCATTTTGCTGAGCATGCGTCTGCCTATTGTCCTTTCGGGGATGGCCCACCCAGTTTCTGGCATTCACAGGGTGAAAGATCATGTTAGGTGGCCACTGAGCTGTTCGTGGCACATGCAGCTAACCACAAACTTGAAAATTCCCTCACACGAATATTCCTAACATCATTATTCATTGCTAAGATTTTAATAATAAAAATTGTACAGGATGACCTACTGCTACGAGTTTAATGGCGATCAAAGTAGGAAATAATGCGACTGTGTGTCGCTTTGTCTTGAAACTCTAATATCTGTGTTTTGAATACCTGACACTCCAATTGTATTTATGTCCTTCTCTTATCTTGAAAAATGAGTTTGTTATCCTCAGATAATTTTAAATAGATAATTATCTCCGTTTATTACCATTTGAATTTCGGCGAGTTTATCCATGCGGACCGGTAACTTTTGGAATGGGTAGGTATATTAAGTACAGAGGCATTGAGATCTCCCAGCATTAAAAGATAATCACTATTACCGATCCGGTCCAAAGTTATCTGTGAAGTCTCACAGACGTTGATGTTATCTTCTTTCTTCCTCTGTAGCATGTAGTCCGATAATCGTTGGGGCTTCTCCTTCTATTATGAATTTAGTTATAATGATTCTTTCATTCAGATCTCACTTCATTGTTGATCCAATTTTCGTACCAGTGCCGTTTTCTTGTTGCTCCTCTATGCTTGTTTATCGAAGTATGACCTGTATTTCGTTCGTCGGAGTTTCTTTTATCTCACTTATTAGCTATATTTGTATTCCTCTCTTTAAATTCCTTACAAGCTTATTTTGTTTAGTACGCAGTTGGCTGATGTGCCCATAAATAATCCATCTTTTATAACTAATAGTTTAGCCTTCATCTTACATAGACCGTCATCGTTATTTCAATCGGGCCGTCTACTTGCCAGCATCTGACTTCTATAGTTTTTTGTTTTTACTGTAGAGAATAGACGTAACGCTTGATTTAAAATAAGCTGGGTGCGTTTACAGCCTGTCAGTTGCTGAGGACATCTGAATACATAATTTGCGTAGTTAGTATAAGCTTGTCGATAGATCCGGTTTTATAGACACTGCAAAAAAGATCAATAAAGTTTTAACATCAAATTATTCAAACTGCGAGCACTGAAAGCAATATATTTTCGATATATAAATGTGATAGGAAACTTTCTACTAAGAAAAAGATATATATTTTTGTCCTTGGCTAGAATCCAACAACACATCCACATTGCAACAGGACATACAATCACAATATAGTCCAACATTTACGCGAAGAGCATTGCGACCGCTCATAATGTAGCGGCGGATCTCGTACTGTTGTCCACGAAGATGGGACAGATGATGCATAGTAGTCTTGTGTGGTTCGCGAACGAACTAGTTCGGAAGAGCGCTCCCACGAGCGAACTACGCGAACTAGTTCCCTGATCTCTCGCTCCATAGTTCGTTAGTTCGTTCGATCCTTTCCCGAAGACCAACTTTTGCTTTAGTTTATTATCTAAAAGGTAACACAGTTCACTGTGGACACATTTCACTGAAGAGACAGACACAAAAAATAAAATAAAAAAATGTAACTGTTAAACATTAATAATTATTGCAGAAGTCAAAAACTGAAATTTAACATGGAATGTGAAAACACCCTGTTAACCACCCATCCCCAGGGAGCAGAATGTGTGGTCCGGCAAAACCCCAGATCCACGACGTCCTGTCGCCATGGTTCGGGAAGACCACGATTAGCTTCAAGCCTACGCAGCTCAATAACTCTTTAATATTCGCTTTACCAAGATACAGTGTATGTTCACCATTTCATTACAGTCCTCACTTGGAATCTTGCGTACTTTATAAAATTACAACAAAAATCTATTTAGGTAGTCGCCCAAGATTTATGTAAATTACTGTAACATTATGACATATATAATAAAAAATGCACCTTGTAACGTGGTGACAGCGCGTCACGTTACACAATCAAACAAAACGATATCTACACAAGCTCATTAATAACGGCAAATACGACCTTAAAACATGGCAATAAATACAACTGTAATGTATATGAGGTAACTGAACACGGCCAGTTCATTTCAATTAAGATTTTCTGCGGAGATCAAAGACCTTAAAATCAACGGCGACACCATAACCACTCTTCTGTAGATAGGAAGTAATGCTACGCTCGGTGTAGGAGGACAGCATGTGAGCGGTACACAAATGAAATATTCATAACAGTCGATAATAGGAAATGGTTATGGTTAAAAAATGAATACCCAGCAAACCTCTTTTTACCATACTATAGCTTCTGAGGATCAGAGACCAAGAGTGGTGTGCTATAATCCTAATGGTCTGAGGGTACAGAAATTAGTTATTACAAGTAAGTATGGCTATAATGAAGTAAAAAAAAAAAAAAGCAATTCTAAGAAAGTACTGCGGAATAACGAGAAATTCATAATTATGAGCTAAGAATTATGACAAAATACTACGCAACCGCCAAAAATACAATGATGAAACTAAAACTGTAGCTCATAAAATATAATTAATTGCTGATTTTTGCGGTGATTATAAACTGCTTGTAAAGAATCCATTAGGTGAAGAGGAAACGAAATGACACTTCACGGGTTGAAAGGGTTTGTGATGTTGTTTCAATGATTGCAAAATCGAGTCAAATATACAAAGAACCTGGCGGCATGGGCCCACTTATCAGTCTGGCGTTGCATCTTCTTTGGTCTAGAAGCATGTACTGATTCGGTATGGAAGGGTGTCATAAAGCAATTGTATCCTCTCCCGAGGCAAGCTGACCCACAGCTATTGTAACTGATCCTTGATATCCTGGATAATGCCACTGCGACGGAGTAGAAGTCCGAACTGGTCCTATCGGGGACATGTCTGGGAATCTTACTGGCCACGAGATTACATCACGCAGACAGTTCATAGAGACACGATCCGACTGGTGATGAACATTGAGAAATGACACCAGAATAATATCACATGAGAGATAACACATGAAGACGCAGTATTTCCGTGACGTCCCGCTGTGCCATCGTAGTTCCATCAACTACCAGCCGAGACCTGGAATCACACACGATGGCTCTCCACACCGAGACGCCTGTGCCTCTACAACACTTTGGAAGAATGGGATATATCCTCAGGTCGCCGACGTAGATTTTCCGCGGTAGTGCAGAATCGCCGAACACAAATAACGGCGTCGGCGATGAATGCAAAACTAAAAATGTTATTTTACGCTTACATGTCATATTTCAGTTTTTGAACGTTAATTAATAGCTAGATGATTTACCGAACATGGTGGATGAGTGGTATCACTCTGGCCTCGTATTCGGGAGGATGCGGATTCGAATACCCGTCCGGCCATCCAGATTTGGTTTTCCAGGGTTTCTCAAATCACTCCAGGTGAATACCGGGATGATTCCATTAAACGGCCATGACTGAATTCCTTCCCGCTCCTTGCCCCAGTCCTTTCCCGCCTCTAATGGCCTCGACGTCGACGAGGCGTAATGTCACGAGGAAAAAAGAAGTTAGGCGATTTATATTTTGGCCAAAGTATTAAGCCAATAAATTTCAACGACCTCAATAAACAGGAAGAAACTCTGCTGAGAATTCGTTGGATAAACAAAAAGACTTGACGAAATCTGAATTAACTTCAGCAGTCTTCGAAGTTTCAACAAAACGATAATGGATGCGACAATGACTGCGAGTTGGTCACGTGATCTGCAGACTTTCCTCGTGACACACAATACGCACGTAGTCGAGTAGAACAGAAGGTTCTCGAAAACACTCGGGGCTGCCAGCCAGTCATGTTACTGCTTTTCGCTGAGGCCTCCACAAACTTGTCAAGGAATACAGTTCCAAATGAATTGTACAAAATCTCATTTGCCTCTGGACTGCATGATTGTTTGCGGAGAACACTTGCACTCTTATTTTTCAAAGTATTTAATTAACAGTTTAACTTCACTGAATCAATTAATTAAAAAGTAATATAATTCGCTAGGTTTATTGTTAGTGTACAAATTTATACCCATATTCATGTGAAATAGTAGTACAGTTTTAACCCTTTACAGCAGAGTTAGAAATATTTAAAAGCTAGATTAACTTGTTATAACCAGTAAATTATAGAATAACTCGTAGTGTTCGTGTTAACAAATAATTTCATTTGTATGTACAGCGAGGTAATTTAAAAATTTGTGCTTTCGACAGTTGGCGATTGTTTTTAACGAATATTAAAAACCTTATTTCGTTAGTAATAGACAATTTTGATGGCTTACTCTTTTAGTAATTTAAAATATGTTATTAATACACTACAATTTTCATACATAACTTTTTGAAAAATAATTATACTGTAGAACTAATTTTGATATTCTAAAGTCTGGGATTAGTTGCTTAAAACAAACCTTTTTTGTAATACGACATCAACAACCCAAGAAATTTACGATCAATATCATACACGCAGGAAAAAATAGGTAAACGGTACTGGTACTTAAAAATTTCGTAGAGGACTACGCTATTTCAATTAAATGTAAGGAATAAATGTTCATTCTTCCGCTTCTTATAGATATATCATAAAAACCATTTAATTATTCTGATTGAAGTAATTGCAAAAATCTTGTATGTGAAGTGTTGGGATTTCGGTAGAGTTGTGAGAAAAGATATTTGTTGTAGCAGGTCGGTAGGATGTAATTGTGTGAGAAAACAGGTCTTAAATGTGGTACGTCGATGGACCGCGTGAGAAATTTGTACTAAGAAGTATGTTTGATCCATTGCCAGAATTTTGGTGATAACGTCATCACATCACAGACTACAGAAGAAATAAGTGATCACTAAGCGCTTCTGATGGACGCCAGAAGTTTCAATAAACCACTGGCCAAAGATGGACGCGGACATACATATAATCATAACAAGCCACGAGTTGCAGGACTGAAGAAATATTTCAGAGAAATGTTCGGTATGGAACAGAATGACGCCAGTACAATAGAAAAAGAAGAGTGCTTAGAGATAATAAGAACCAGACAGTAATTGTTTATCACAAAACAAAAAATAGAGAAACAACTAAACAAGGAATTAATACTGACAAAGAAGGAATCTGGAGTGGACTCATGAAGAATATCATGTTTAAATACACTCCTGGAAATTGAAATAAGAACACATTGACGCCGGTGTGTAAGACCCACCATACTTGCTCCGGACACTACGAGAGGGCTGTACAAGCAATGATCAAACGCACGGCACAGCGGACACACCAGGAACAGCAGTGTTGGCCGTCGAAGGGCGCTAACTGCGCAGCGGTTGGGCACCGCCGCAGTCAGTGTCAGCCAGTTTGCCGTGGCATACGGAGCTCCATCTCAGTCTTTAACACTGGTAGCATGCCGCGACAGCGTGTACGTGAACCGTATGTCCAGTTGACGGACTTTGAGCGAGGGCGTATAGTGGGCATGCGGGAGGCCGGGTGGACGTACCGCCGAATTGCTCAACATGTGGGGCGCGAGGTCTCCACAGTACATCGATGTTGTCGCCAGTGGTCGGCGGAAGGTGCACGTGCCCGTCGACCTGGGTCCGGACAGCAGCGACGCACGGACGCACTCCAAGACCGTCGCATCCTACGCAGTGCCGTAGGGGACCGCACCGCCACTTCCCGGCAAATTAGGGACACTGTTGCTCCTGGGGTATCAGAGAGGACCATTCGCAACCGTCTCCATGAAGCTGGGCTACGGTCCCGCGCACCGTTAGGTCGTCTTCCGCTCACGCCCAAACATCGTGCAGCCCGCCTCCAGTGGTGTCGCGACAGGCGTGTATGGAGGGACGAATGGAGACGTGTCGTCTTCAGTGATGAGAGTCGCTTCTGCCTTGGTGCCAATGATGGTCGTATGCGTGTTTGGCGCCGTGCAGGTGAGCGCCACAATCAGGACTGCATACGACCGAGGCACACAGGGCCAACACCCGGCACCATGGTGTGGGGAGCGATCTCCTACACTGGCCGTACACCTCTGGTGATCGCCGAGGGGACACTGAACAGTGCACGGTACATTCAAACCGTCATCGAACCCATCGTTCTACCATTCCTAGACCGGCAAGGGAACATGCTGTTCCAACAGAAAAATGCACGTCCACATGTATCCCGTGCCACCCAACGTGCTCTAGAAGGTGTAAGTCAACTACCCTGGCCAGCGAGATCTCCGGATCTGTCCCCCATTGAGCATGTTTGGGACTGAATGAAACGTCGTCTCACGCGGTCTGCACGTCCAGCACGAATGCTGGTCCAGCTGAGGCGCCATGTGGAAATGGCTTGGCATGCCGTTCCACAGGACTACATCCAGCACCTCTACGATCGTCTCCATGGGAGAATTGCAGCCTGCATTGCTGCGAAAGGAGGATATACACGGTACTAGTGCCGACATTGTGTATGCTCTGTTGCCTGTGTCTATGTGCCTATGGTTCTGTCTGTGTGATCATGTGTTGTATCTGACCCCAGGAATGTGTATATAAAGTTTCCCATTCCTGGGACAATGAATTCACGGTGTTCTTATTTCAATTTCCAGGAGTGTACAATTAAAAACAGGCCAAAAGTCAGTCTCCCGTTACCAAGTTTGTTAATGAATAGTGGTGTAAAGTTTCATTTTTTAATTTTGTTTAAAAACTGTTACACTTTTTAAACATTTGCTAACATTCCTACTAACAGAAGTTTGTACTTAAAAAAAATCAGCAAAGTTTTTTATAGCTATCGGTTCCCTGGAGCAGACTTGCGTCGTTTGAGGAGATATGTGCGATAGTGCAGTTTGTGTGTGTGTGTTTGTGTGTGTGTGTGTGTGTGTGTGTGTGTGTGTGTGTGTGTGTGTGTGTGTGTCAGCTAAGTCTCGCTAACCTGTTTAGCCAGCGGCTTCAAGCGCACCTGCGGTCTGACACGGTCAATGGTTTACTCTGTTCTGTATTTGAATGTTTCATTATTATTTTCCGTTTTATGTGAGTCGGAAAATTTTGAAGTACAATTTACTGTTTAGATCAAAGTAGATACAGATATTTGCACAAGAATCTTCTTCGTTACAAAGTATCTATTAGGAAATTATTTTTGGTTCTAATATGATAAATTGATAAATTTAAGCTCCGCTTTCTGCGACCGCCAGGGAAATTAATCTTGCGACTGATTACAGCGGTTTTTTTTTCCAGTGAATGGTCATTTCAGTTTGCCCAGAGGTTCCAGTTCATGTCATGTAAACATAGCACATGCCAAGACGAAACCACTACCAACTTGCGGCTTTCTGGCAACCTGTGTCCATGTCATCTTCTGCGACACACTCGAGCCCCACCATCAACTCTCCCCAACTTTCTCCTGGCATCTACGGTACTGCACCGAATGGAGTTTTGTTTCACAGAATCACTCTGGTCGGATTTCTGCTGCCATATCACATGAACGCGAAATTTTGCCGCACTGTCAGCACGGAAACGTCTGTCGTACGTCGTACACTGCGTGTTGCTGTTCTTTGATGCAGTATTGTCTGTTTGTCAACATTGATATGTCTACGCAGACGTCTCTGTTCTCGGTCATTAAGAAGACGTGGTCAGCCACTACGTTGTCCATGGCGTGAGGTAATGCCGGTAATTACATATTCATTGTGGATCGCTGAATGTTGAATTCACGGTTTCCGAAACGGAATGCCCTATGAGTCTTGAGTTAAGTACTATTTAGCTTTCAAAATCTGTTATTTGATGCTGTTTAGGCAAACGTCAGAAAACGGATCACGCAGGTACAAATGAAAGTCTCGACACTGCTCGGCACATTTATACGTTTCTTCCGCGGTGCTACCGTAATCTGGATATTTGCGTCTTCCTATACCAAGACATTTGGCATTTTGGTGCATGTTATTAACCTATTTCCAAAAAGAAATATATAAAGTTTTTGTCTTATATCTTTAGGTAAGACATCAGCAGAGTGGCTTAACGACATCGCGGTCGAGTTTTTTTCGATATCCGCTGTTGGTGATGATATCGGACATTGCAGTGATAAGACCTAGCCTCTACGCATGCTAGCATCATTACGTCAGTCACAAGGGCCGTAAAAACTTTTACACGGATGATTCTTCTTTTATGGTAACAGCGTCTTCTGTTCTACTTCTGCGTTGTAGAAGTGTAAAAATAGTCTCATACATTTCGCTCTGCTTGAAAATGACGTAGGAATACGTGACGACATGAATGTAACAAAAGAGACAAGAAGAAAGAATAGCGATTAAAAAAGTTTCGGACAAAGAAAATGTGACGTGTACAAGGTTGTTCTGATTTGTGCCAGGCGATGCCCCCATTTCCGGTACATATACAGCATGACCCCAGCGGCCAAGTCCGCTTACATATTTAGCAGCTAACCGCCAAGTACTTTGTTAACTGTTACGATACCAGCCAGGTGGTAGGATCTAGGAGGAAAGGAACAGTTTAAAAGTTTTGTGACATTTGACTGAAGAAACTCGGAGGTATCTTGGAACGAATCTACAGACAGTACTTGTAGATACTTAGTATCATTTTTTTCTAAACTATTGTTACAGTACTCAATACCAGACAGTGTAAAAACTATTAAACAAAAACACAGTGACAGATAACTACTTATAAGCATCGATGTTAGTTCTGAGTATAATTTCAATGTATCGTAGTACAATTGTCATAAATAGAGCAGAAGCCAACGATTCTGTTAAAGCACAAGACCCACGAGGAATGTAGGGTCAGATTTCCAAGTTGCGGAATGGAACGAAATCCGAAAATAAAATATCAGAAAGCAGCGTAAGTTAAATTTAGAGACCCGTATTGAGTTCTTATGCAGTAATATTTTTTGTTTTTCTTTCATCAATCCCTCGACTGGTTTGATGTAATCCTCCGTCTCCTCCTATCTTGCGCTTAACTCTTCATTTCAACATACCCGTTACATCCTACGTCCTCAATTACACGCTTCATATATTCTACTCTGTCTTCCTCTACAGTTCTTACCTTCGACTGTTCGCTCCCCTAACAAATTAACCAAACCAGCTTGTCTTAAAGGGAGCTACTATCCTGTCGCTTCTATCTGCAAGACTCGTCCACGACCTTCTCTCCTCACCCATTATCTCCAAAACACGTTAATTTCGTATTTTATTTGTTCAATTAATTTTCCGTATCCTTCTATAGCACCAAATTTCTAATGCTTCCAATTTTCCTTCTTTCTGGTATTCTTAAAGTCCATGCTTCACTACCACAAAGTAATGTATTCCACAGATGGAGATTTAAATAGTTCTTTCTGAGTCCCAGTTCAATATTTGAAACTAAAAACTTTGTCTATTATAAGAAGTGCTATTCTGCTTTTAACATCAACCAGTTATTAGTTTAACAGTTCATTGACGGAGTTTTAGACTTGAAAACTCGCTGATAAAAAATCCATTTACAGCAGGTACCATTTCACATCATGGTCACTCTTTAAACTTGAATTAACACTTTAGCGAGTACTAAAAGTTCACTTAACAGAATAAAATTATAATCGTTGTTTCAACGAGTGGTGTAATCCCGCGTGACATCTGTAAGTGAATTTGGAGTCCAATGACTCTAATGACCGTCGAGGTCATTAGAGGCGGGAAAGGACTGGTACAAGGAACTGGAAAGAATTCGGCCATGGCCTTTTTAAGGAACCATCCCTGCATTCGCCTGGATCGATTTGGGAAAACCAAAATCTGGATACCCCGATGGGGATCCGAACTCGCGTCCTCCCGAATGCGAGGCCAGAGTGTTACTGCTCACCCACAACGTTCGATGTAGTCTATTTGCAGCGCGCATAATATTTTTAATAAGTGATACCGGCAGGCGTGTCCCCTAGTACCTGTCGACTAGTTGAAACATGCCAGCTCCTTCTCACCCAAGTACTAAGGTACTACGAGTATCTAAAATGTTGAGTATTTGTGTATATTGCGCATTTTGTACCCGACTTTAACTGTACCAAATAAAATAAATGAAAAACGATGTAGCTCGGCTATGACTCCCCCCCACCGCCGTTCGCCCCTCCTCTTAGCTCAGCGTAAGCCTCTACTATCCCTCTCTTGTCACGCCACGTGGTTTCTGGACGCTTACACAGGATAAATGCTGTTTACCTGTTTTTTCTTTAATGAGGTAGCGTGGAGGACATACAAACCAGAGAAATAACTTTCCAGCAGAAGCACACAAAAACTCTGAAAATGAAGCGACAGGGGCATAACACTCGAGTTAACGCTCTCTGATTTGCAAAGTTGCCACGGTACTGTACGTTGCTTTTCCCTTTTTATCCAAGGTCACATACGGGCAGCAGCTGTTACGAGCAGTCGTTTCGCTATTTATCTGTAACGGTAACGGTAATATCAAATTGCGTCACACCGCCAGATCAGGAAGAAACTGGGGTGACGAGTTATTTCTAGCTGGCCTTGCCCGGTTGTTCTTTCTTTCTTTTTTATTTTCACGGGAAACTGCCCACATTCCGCTGAAGTGAGCAGGGTCTGCGACGGATTGTGAAGGCACAACACCGCACACAAAGGTGCACCAGCGTCGTTTGGAGTTTCGAGGTACCATTACATTATCGCTTCATTCCCACATAATATACTATACTTTTGTGTTTTGGTAACCCGAGATGCCTATTCATTTAATTATTTTTTTTTACATTAACAATTTTAGAATCTTTGTCTAGTCTTTATTAAATAGCCGTACCTACATTGTAACATAATTGTGAAGTTATTAAATGATATATGAATATTACTAGCGAAGATAACATTATGGGAATATGTTACTAGATGCAATATAGTCAATAAGGTATGAAAATATGATGTCTACCAAGCTAATGATCCCACCTAAGAGATTTAAAGAACACGGTGTAAAAATGTCTCGATCTCTCTCGGTATGAGTCAATTCTAACTGGATTGTAATTCTATTAAAAATCAGAAAGTCGTATTAAAATATTGTAAAAGTCTGTAAAGAACTATAACTGGACAAGCCTGAGCTCTGTATTACAATATACAGCGGGCGAGGAAAAAAAAAATATTCGCATCCCTACTGCATCCTCTCAATTTTCATTTAATCCTGACGAGACCATCCCCGTCTGCCGTTGGCTGGAAGTCTCAAGGTCTCTTAGCACCATAGCCTACTTACAAAGCCTGAAAAACGATAATTTTGCACTATTACGGCTACTATTGCATTAATGTGCACTAATACAAAATTCACTATTAACTATTGTTTGTAACTTCATACAAATAAGAAGAAACGAAAGGTCAGTGTCAATTTTTCCCCATAACGTACGGACTAAAAAACTCAAGACTGCATTGTTTGATCAAACAGTTAAAGATCTCGTTTGATTTAGCTATGCCAAATCAACTTTGGTGACCATACCAAACAATAAAAAATAAAATAATAATAAAAACAATCACTTCCATTGCCTCGTGGTTATGAAGCTTGGCGCTGTTATTGATTTCATTTGGTATTAATTGTTCTCGAATTTCTTGTAAAGCCATTATTTTAGAATAGAATTGATGAACAGTAACACGTTAGAGAGAGAAACCTGAACGAAAATTAGTATAATCTGCATGTTTTCAGTAGCTGACATTTTATAATCACTCAGCTAAATAACAAATTTTGAGGAAATTATTTGTTGCAGCCACATTTTTTTCTGCTAGTGTACTCTCTGTGGTAGGTCGTTTACAGCACAGGTTTACATCGCATGTGTGTCTGTCTCTTCCTGGTAACAGAGATGCCACCAATCTTGATGCGTCCTGTACAGAACGCCTAGGACAGCTGAAATTCGTTATATTCGAAAAGAATTCTGCAGCGTGTAGTGGTAATGACAGACTGAGAACTGAACACTTCCTTCACACAAAAACAATTCCCGTAAGTTCTATTAAGTTGCAATGTCCATGTTAGACGGCTGTAGCAACATTAAGGTAGTTAAAAAGATTGTATGCAGAGCACAATTTAGCGCCAAGGACTCACGAATGAAGTTATAGGGTGGCTGGCTGGCTCTACCTTCCGTGTGTAACTGGTTTTTAGAGTTGATCGATTAAATAACGACTTCGGTTCACTGAAAGTTAATGAAACTGATGGAAATTCAACACTTTTACAGGAATTTCAAATGCAGTATGTATTTGTATTACTGTTGGAGTTACTGTATTTATATAAAAACAAAGTTTGAATTTTTGTGTAAATAACGCAATATTTAGAGTTCTTATTTATTTATTTGCCGTATGGCTAAGCAACTAATGCAATACGTATAACTATATACAATATATACAACTACAAGAACGTAATAGCATTTATAAATTGATGTCCAGTTGTAGCCATGCTGTGGGGCTAGGCGGTGCAGTGCACCGGGGCCCCTACGCACAGGGGGCCCCAATCATACCTCTGGGAGCCCCAAAAACACCTCTGGGGGCCCCCAAGCGCAGTTCAGAGGGCCCACGGGCCTTCACGGCAAACCGGCGACCTTTTTTTTTTTAGCTCTACCGTCGCCTAAGAGGACCCCTGAGAGACAGGGAGCCCCTCACAAAGGGCCCTCACTGCCTCACTGCTCAGGGGACCCCCAAGCACAACTCAGGGGCCCCAGCCTCAGCTCAGGGGGCCCCTACCAGAAACACAAAGCAAAAAAATGGTCGTCCATCTAGTCTGAGGGCCCAAAATAATTTTTTTGCACCGGGGCCCTTGTTGACCTAGCTACGCCACTGTATGAAGGAAGTTGTAGCACTGAAAACGTTTGAAATGGACCCTCGTACTTCGTTAGAGGTCATTCCTTGATGGCTGGGAAGGAACTCCGCAATCACACACGGCGGAATCATGATGTCCCCATTTATAGAGCATAGCGTTGCATTCGGCGTGGTCTGTTTTTAGGTGGTTTAGTTCGACCCACTGGTCTCTCTTCAGATGGAATCCCGGAAGTCCAGTCGTAGGATCTTCATCTCGATGTTTCACAAAAACAGAGTTCCAGCGTTCCAGCGTTCCAGCTTTGTCACGTGACATCAAAATCAAATTTTTCATGCGATACCGGATTTCTGGATTAAAGACGAGTGCGGGGTAGATCATTTAGAACCTCGTGGATTGGGAAATCATGTGGATGATCAGGATGACGTAATTTTATCCATTCACGTTCCGTTGCTTCTAGGCGTCTTACCTCTGGAGGTGGTATATTGTTGATGATATGTAACGATGGGTCTTAGAAAATTTATCCCAGTCCTATTGTTACTACCATAATGTTCATATCAATCAAAGCAATAATTTCATCGACGGCGTCGGGTGAGCGGTAACGATGGGGCCTCGCATTCGGAAGGGTGCTGGTTGGAATCCCCGTCCGGGCATCCAGATTTGGGTTATCCATGGTTTCCTCAAGTCATTCCAGTAGAAAGTCAGGATGCTTCCTTCAAAAGTCCATGGCGGAATTCCTTCCCATTCCTTGTCCTCAGTCCTTTCCCGTCTCTAATGATCTCCACATCGACATCGACGAGGCGTATAGCACTAAGAAAAAAAAAACTCCGAACTGAGCACAAAATCGTAACTTATAATTGTCCATTTACTAAGATTCATTATACTGCTGTTCAGTGAATACGCTGTATTTGTGTTCGTTAGTTTGCTTCGCGTTACCAGATATCGTTTCAAAGCAAAATGGCCCAAATTATTAAATGTACCAAAACCGAACTGTAAAACCAAAATGAATACCGACTGAAAATTAATACTGTCGCGCACCGTGGGAATGGATGTGCATGATCCGTAGCGGCTGCCACGGTGGTGTTCCCGGCCTCACTAGCGCGTGCGTTCAGATCCCCTTCTGCCCTTCCACGTCTCGGTTTCAATGGTTTCCCCAAATCACTAAATGATTCCATTAGAAGGCAGTTACTGAATTCCTTACCGTTCTCGCTGCCTGTAATGTCGAGGAAACAATTTTAATTGGGCTGGTGTTCCCTGCCTGCCCCACTTGTTATTTCTGAATGTGTTCCAAGGATTGTCACCAGACGCTGATAACTTACCTCTGCGTCTCTTTGCCATAAAACGAACTTCTCCACAGTGAAAATGTGTCAGAACGTTACTCCACATATTTAGTGACTGAGTCTTTGCATAGATCCGAAGTTTAAAGCGCTAGTGCGTCTGATTCACGAAATCTATCGGCTTCTTTTGAATTTCAAGATGGGGCAAGATAAAACTCGTTAGGGGAGGGGGGGGGGGGGAGGAAGAAGCATGATGCGTCTTCATCATTCTACTGCCGTCAAATTGTGGTTACTTTTGAAACTTAAGTTGACTTTAAAAGGAACACATTCGCTTCTAAACGAATCCAAAACCAGCTTCAAATCGTTTTACAGTCACTTTCAGTGGTATACGCAGTCACCAGGCGATTACGACCAAACAACATGAAAGAAACTGGTTTTACAAGTACTGTGTTTTAACTTCGACATACTATGTACTTGTCGATCTTGGGTAAATTATAATATTGCCATATTATTACCAAGTTCAACAGTAATCAAAGTTAATCATACATACAAAAATTCTATTTTCATGCAAGATGACGGATATATCAATAAAAAGTTTAGTTGCTACTTTAGAATGGGTAATTAATGTAAAAATCCGAATATATCAAACATGACACTGATTTTTTTCGACACAGTTACTAGATATTACGCTGTTATTAGGCCAGTTACTATTAAAACAGAAAAAAATGCCATCAACGAACAGCCGTGTAAAATTTCTCTTCGTTGATAAATTATTATGATAAAATTAATAGCGATACATCTTGATACTGGTGCAAGATATCTTCTGCCTTGCAAAAAACTGTAAACTACAGAGCGTTGTATCAAAGTTGTCAGGAATTTGGCTTTTCATATGCTTTCGATTAAATGGAGGATACACAAAAAATTTCTACCTCTAGCTAGCCAGTTTTGTGGGCATCGTCAATTAATAGATAATCTTACATAGCAATCCGCAAATTCGGGTGAAAAAATAAGAACATGAAGTTATTAATATACATTCTTAGCTATGAGTGATAGTATATAAATTATGTTCATAAAGATGTTTCTTATATGTTATTAAGAGTTTCTTAACTGGTCTGAAAGAATATACAAGACGTCAAAGGCAATTTAAAAAGCTATTAACATAGATGATAAGAACGAATGATTAAGCGGTGTCCATTAATGATGTGAGGTGAAGTAGGGGAGGGGGGAGAGGGGGCTCAACGGAAATCTCACATGAAGTTGTGAAATTATTGTAGGATGGTACAGTTAAAAAATACCGGGGGGGGGAGGTATTTGGTCGATTAATAAGGGGAGGGGGGGATCTCCGTCAAAATCTTACGTCATTTTAGAGGGGGGAGGGCCTCCGACCAGATCTCACGAAGTCTCACCAGAGGTGAGGTGAGGGGAGGGGGGGGGGAGGTCCGGAATTCCGGAAACAACCTCACGTAATTAATGGACGCCCCCCTAAAGAGTTTCAAATTTATCAAGTCAGCAGTTGCATACATAACGTTTTATCACTCGTCATACAGTACCATTGTGTAAAAATGTTATTTGTTTTTATTCACAGATGTAGGGATTAAGGATGGGAAGTAAAACTGTCGTTCACGTTGTAATTTTATTTACCCTGGGTGCTCCCACTTTGTTAGGAGCGGAAGCAGAAATGGAATACCAGCATCCCCAGGGCCGGAGCTAGGAATTTCGGGCCCGGGGTAAAATGGGCGACCTTTTTTTTTTTAGCTCTACAAAATGGCCAGGCGACAATGGGCGTAATCTTGGCTTCATGGCCTGAGGGCCCCTATAGTCGGTGATCGGGCCGGCCCCCCATCAGCCCGCGGGGCCCGGGTACTTTTGACCCGCATACCCCCCCCCCCCCCATAACTCCGGCCCTGAGCATCCCCATGCAGTTACATAGGACTACCACAGCAATTTTAAATTAGAATTGTTTCATCCACCTGAGCAGCCTGGTGATTTAATGGTTTAGGCCTCTGGCTGGAATGGTCTCCGCTTCCAATCCCTGGATCGGCGGGGATATTCAACTCACCCTCAACTTCACCACTGGCACAGCATCCTGTATAATGTAAAGTACACCAGAATGTTTCCGTTGTTCGTATTCCACGTTAAACTGTAGGTTCCCTATACCAGGTAGGATTATTTAAGTAAGGAGGAAAGGAACTGGTCGTCTACCTCTGAAATCAGACTTAGCATACTCCTTCGGCAAGCTCCAACCAACCATCGAGTTAAGGACCACGCTTAGGTAGTAACCCTCTCCTTCCAAAAACGAGCCGCAAATCACATTCGGCAGATAACATTCTGAGAACCTGTGTGGAGGGGACATGGAAGGGAATCATGAATGAGTAAGACGGTACAACATTAAGAATAATATTTGACAGCATGAGACATTGTTGGGTGGGCATCCATTAGTTACGGATCCCCTCCCCTCCCCCCTCCCCTTCTGGTGAGATTTGGTCTAATCCACCCCTCCAAGATGACTTGAGATTTTGACGCGAACTCCACCCCCCTCCCCCCCCCCCCCCCCCCACCTTGCTGACCGACCTGTTAGTTTTAGGTCTCCTACTTCCCAGGGCGGTTTAAACCCCCTCCCCCCCCTCTCTAAAGTTGGTATCCGCGTCGTTTGTGGGATTTTTTTTTAGTTCTACTGTCCATCAAGAATTTTAAAAGATGACGTGAGATTTCCGTTGACATCCCCCCCTCCCCCTTGGTGAGATTTCGCCAGACCATGTCCTCCTATTTCACCTCACGTAATTAATAGACGGCCCCTTGGGATGGAAAGAATCCTGTCGTGAAGTGAGGCCGTTGAATCCAGTGTCGTAACATACCCACGTGATAGTCGGCTGTGCACTAGCTTAGCAGCAGCATCTGCCAGTGTAGCTGCGGCGGTGGTGAGTTGTGTTACGTCACGCCTCCCCTCCACCCCTCCCGCGCGCACCTGACGAGGAGGCTCGGCAGGTAGGCAGTCCGCTCGCGGCCCTCACCACGCTCGCACGCACCTCAGCAGCTGCTGCTCCTGCTACAGGTACTGCTGCTAGCTTCTTTACAAAGTCCATGTATTTCTGCGGCTATGTGAAGAAAATTTTTCAGAGGTGCACTTGTTTGTCAAAAGAGAAAAATAGAAGCACCACCAAATTTCGAATTTAACTTGCTGCCACTAAGCTACAGTGTCGAAATGAAATGGGCAGTGGAGTTATTTAATTACGTGTCTTAAGACTATGGTACTTTTACTTCTCGAAGCGAGGTTAAACCCATCCGATAATAACAGTGGTCATTTGAATCGATAAAGCGTCGGAGAACGAAACTGGGCCATAGACTTGACAAGTAACCACCATTACAAAAGCCTGAAGTAATTTTTATGAATCATCAAAAATCGAAATCACAATGGCCGGACCGTGAAATCGAACTGACATTCTTCCGATTGTCAGTCCTGAAAGTTTTTCCATTCAGTTCACTGTGTCGTTATGTGATATCTATAGTAAACCGTTCATCACTGTTTTACAGAACTATTCGCATGAATAATACTTAGTACAAAAGATCCAGTTGTTCTGATTCCTATTCTCTAAACATCCACAGCTTGTCTCGTTGTTTTCTTATAAAAACGCAATTGCACAAGTTTACCGCCTTTCAGAATGTTATTCATAGCTTGTCTTGTAGCCCTAAGAGTTGGCTTAAACGACGAACCGTCGTTTATGCGAGATGAATGAAGAGTGTGTTCGCTCTGAAGCTAAACATTTTCCCGGTGAAAACGAGGAGCCGGCGTTCCACGTCAGGGAGGTCGCGGCAAACCTGTTTCCCTCGCTGCGTGTCTCAAATAAGCTGGTGGAGAAAACGCGCACTGCTCGCTGCAGCCAGACGGCGAAAACCAACTGCAGCAATGGAGACTACATACAGAACATTGCTGACGTTATTTGTAAGATGACCTTTGCAGTATTAATGGTTTTTGTTTAAGCATCCTTGGTGTCGAGAACGAGTTTCAAAGAACTGTCCGCCCGCATGCCAAGTCGCAAGGTTAATGTTCACGTAGCCAACATTTTTATTGCTGGCGATGCATTTGAGAGTATGAAGGATTTTAGAGCTGCGGGATTGTGGTCTAGCGCTGACACTGTGTCTGTTGATAATACCGTCGAGAAGTAAAAAAATGTTAAATTCACTAAGACTTACAAGCTGCTTCATGGGTGCAGTTTGTCAGATATAGGCCTACACTCTCTGCGTGGTCGACAAGTATAGGTCTGGATCTTTCGAACGGCAGATAACGACGGAGAGCGCCATCGAAACGTTGTCTTTTTATGACATCATCAGGCTGTAAACCCGCCAAGACTACACTGTAAGATAATTTAATTCCACTGATATTGAAAAAACATAATTTCTTTCAAAGTTCTCCAGAATGTGATAAATCACAGTTGGTAAAGTGATCTACTGTGAGATATCTACCTCAAGCGACAAACAGCTGTTTGTGTGGTTTTATTTCTGTTCCCGAGGCCTACATGGCGAGATTTGTCCAAGTAAAGCAGCGTGTTAACAAAGCTGACCTTTCCGTACTAGCGTATGATGTGACGAGGTCATTCATCTCCGAAAATCGTTTCAGAGTATTCTCGAATTC
This sequence comes from Vandiemenella viatica, assembly GCA_031002005.1. Lineage (NCBI taxonomy): Eukaryota > Metazoa > Arthropoda > Insecta > Orthoptera > Morabidae > Vandiemenella > Vandiemenella viatica. The sequence continues at coordinate 143,710,477 of JARYHS010013630.1, forward strand.
TGGATATTGTGGGCCATTTCCTCAATTGCGATAGAATCAATTTTATGAATAATTCTAGCGATCGGATGCACCCTGGGAAACGCTTTGAGCGGCCAATCCTTGTAGTACCAGACTTTTTTTCTTTTTTTTTTAAAAGAGGAATTTGGAAATCGAAATCGAAGTAAGTGAGTCCATTGTTTACTCTTTCATAAACTCCCCTCTTGTCAGTTATGGATTTACGATTTTTTTTCCTATTCGGTGCTAAAACTTGAAATTGCTCCGCACCCTTCCAGTATTCGACATTAATTATTTCAAAGAAGCAAACAAATCAACAGGAAGATAGATGCAGATGTACTAACGACATTCGCCAAGTCCTTGATGCCATGTGTTTTAGTGTAACAATTATTTAAAAAATAAAATAAACACCAAATTTGCCGCCACTTGCAGTTGCTGCGTGGAACAGGTTCCCAGATTTGCAGATTTGCCCCCCCCCCTCCCTTTACCCCCGACTTGTTCCTCTACACTCACTGTACAGTAGGCTGATATCCTCAATGTTTCTTTTTTACTATTAAGCTTTATTTTACCCTGCGAATCGCGAGCAGTAGGGCTATTGCGAGTGTTGGTTTCGTGTGAGCGGCGCGCGGGCAGCTGTTTCCCGGCCAGGCAGTTTGCTGTTGTCTTCCTTAACGGCTTTTTAATCGCTGGGTCGCAGTCACTGCGTGGAAACTTTGCGCCGCGCGTGCTCCTCCAAGGATTATTGCCGCGACTCTCACGTACGGCACGCCGCGCCGCGCGTACGCTGCTTCTTATTAGTGATATGTGGCGGCAAGCACCGTGTAAACTGCGAATGTGTCCAGGGTTGCTGTATTACAAGGACACGGCTGTCACCAGTCAGTCTATCGACAGGTAGTTCAGTAGCAGCATTCAGCCTCCTGCAACACTGATTTAAAAGAGTAAACTGCAACGAGCTATAACACGGCAATAATATACATTATACGAAAAACCAAGGATATGGTAATAACAAAGTATTTTTTTCGGATGGTGATACTGGCCACGTCCAAATCAAAACTGAAAACTCATCTGAAAACCCTAATACGTGACTCCAGCGTTTATGGTTCCAAACATATCCTCAGATTAATGGTTCGTACCATGGTTGTTGGTAAAACATAGATGTGGTCGAAAGCAGTGTGTTAATAATAAGCAAAGCTATTACAAGTTGGCTCGAATTCTGTAGTTGCAAAATTATGGATCTGAATACACCTGAAAAATCAAAAATTTTGCTATCGGGATGATTAAAAATTTGTGAAAATTAGACAGTAGTTTTATAAGAATTATCCAACTGAGAAAAATGCGTATTTATGTTAAGCACCGTAAAACATCATTGTTTACTTTCAATGAATTTTTGTTATTTTCAATACCCTTTTTTTTGCTTCTAGCGAAAAAATTTTGATTCTAAACAAATTAAATAGATTTTATATTAATGTCAATGTATGAAATGGAATTCCATTAATAAAGAACTATTTGAATTTCCTCTGCATCTGTATAAAACAATTAGTGTCAATCTAGAAGTTTTCAGTCGCAGAGTTCACAACTCGGCACAGGAAAAGAAACTAACAACAACACGTGGCTACCGTCCTCAGGAAACCCAAAAACGTGAGGTACCGAAATCGTTGTTTGCTCTACGTCAGCAGCTACATCGTCCGCACAAAAAAGCAATAATAATAATAAAAATCTAAATATTTGTGTACGCAAAAAAAATTATTAGTCATTAATTGTAAAATATTACATCTTGTGTTAGTGTGTCTCAGTGTTCAAACTACAAAACATCCCTAAACTACTTTAGTTCTGTGCATAAATCCATAGAGTCACAGGGGAGATAGAGTTCTAGAAAGGTGTAACATTATTGTTCGTACCTAATTTCTTTATCTAATTTGCACCGTACAGTTTTAGAAAATATTACACAATTTCAAGGTCAGCCTTCTTTCCAGTTAATTAATAATTAAAAACAAAGATTGTGTATTTGTCCCCAAATAGATCTGAAAAGAAGAGGTTCACAGGTAATGACATATTTCTTGGAATCTGTATTGAAAACAAAACAGCTACCTTCTCCTGCTTCATTGGAGTCTCATTTACTTTATCTGTGAAACGCACTAACAATATCGTGCTCAACCTTCAGGAACATTTTTAATTATAAGATTTATATACACGACAATTGAGCTCTCAGGAAAGCTGAGAATCAGTAAGCATAGTCAAGATAGTGTCAAGAGAAATTCAACGGGGTCACGAAGAACATAAATTAGACTACAACGAAATTCCACAGAAAAAAAAATGAATTTTCATCATTCTGCCATTTTAGGTCCACATATGTACGCATGATTTTTAGGTTGTTGATGGTTCTTAAAACCGTCGACATGATAGACTCAAGCCGCACTGTCCTACAGAGCTTTCACTAATCCGCGTGTTTGACTAATTCACTTTTAACGCTTAACCTGCTTCCCCAGTGTGGCTCAGAAGGCAACGACGTCCAACCTGAACAACTGTTGGTTTGAAGAGCAGTTCATCGTTTCCCTTGTTGTGCTGATGTGTTAAGTACAACCCCCAACTATGACACCCTCTGGAAATTTAAGCGGAGAGGAAGCTTATCACTTAAGTCTCGTTGGTTTCTGTGATTCAATTAAATACTCTGTGCAACCACAAAAATTCCCAAGCACCTTCTTATTTTCGAATAGCCTGAACTGTAAAATTAATCTGTATTGTTTTTAATTAACTTTCCAAATTGTGAAATTATTTAAAATTCCAGTTTCCGGCATTTGGTATAACAGGGTAAAGCGACCAGGTTCTGACGCATTACACTTTTGCTGATGGTTCTTCTCGCAAGATGTCAGTCAACTGCCAGAGAAGAAAGTCTACGATTATTGGAAATTATACAAAACGTCCTGTATGAATACTCAGGCACAAAGTGCTTGCATATCCGTATCTGGGGATTGGTGTTACCCATCCACAGGAGTTTCCCGGAGAGTTGAACTGAGGCGGTTTCCTGTTGCCTCCCCACTGTGAGAGTGTTCGTAGGGGTTGTGAATGAGAGTGATGGTCTGCTCGTTCAGTATAGTGTCTTGCTTATGTTGTGGGTGAGAGAGTGGAAACCTGCGCCTGCTCATTCAGGCCGCCAAGCTTTACGTCCCCATCAACAGTGTCGTGTGCTCGCACTCCATACGCACGACGAAGAGGTTTGGTTTTTAACCCTGGACTTAGGTGCATAATCTGTGAATAGAACTTGTGCACCATCATCTCTCCTGCCCTGCCGTACAGATCCTGATGGTGAGAAATCTCTTCCACTGCCAGGAGTCGAACCAGCAAACTCCGCCGTAAGGACCTGAGACAGAGGGGTGAGCGCAGGGTTACTAGACATAAAATATAATCTACTTGCAAAACCATTGCAAAATTTATTTAATTGCTGAACATCTCAATGAAACTTTGATTATGACATAAGTTTGCTACAGCAGTATTTTGGAATTATAAAGAAGTCGTAAAATCTATTTGCATTTTCTTGATTGCAAAACAAAACGGTATTCAACTCTGCGATATGGATATCAGGGAGCACATTTATTTTCCAGAATGCAGAATTGATTAGGACAAGGTTTCTTTTTGCTCCTAAATAATATTTTATATACCCCCATTATAAAACTATTGATGAGCGGGAATGATATTTGACAATTGCATATTAAATTATGGAATAATGTTTTGAGGTCGGAAGGATTTTCATTTCGTATACAAAGAATGTTACACTTATGTATCGTTGCTTCGTGGATGTACGTACTATATACATTGAAAGGATCATGAATTTCAAGTATTTCTTGAATTTCTTTTTGCATGGAGAGTGTTATCTGCATTATATTCAAAGATCGTTACGAATTAGCTTGGTTAAATCTGTATTTTCTAATAAAAATTCTACAAAAATTACATTCAGTAAGTTAGCTTGTTCATGAATGGCGGAATGCGGTACAGCTCAGATGACCGCAGTTCGATCCCCGAGGAAGCCGAGGATTTTTTCCTCGAAGCTGAACGTCCGTACGGCTCCTCAGGCCCATTCAACCTGCAATCCAATGAGTACCGAGGAGTTTCTTCCTCACGAAGGTAAAGAACAGCCGGAGCGTACCGCTGACCACAGCATCTCCTTCGTAGTGCCGAAGCTTCTGATGGGAATACGGAGCAGTACCTCCACGAATTCTGAGGGAAGCTCCAGGAGTCGTATGAAATACGCGACATTTTAAAATTACGTGTCAGATTGCTTTTATTTTTCAATGATTTGATGTATTAACGCGTCACTGCTCGCAACATATCACCAGAAACAGATGTATTTTATAAAATAAATCATATTTCATCCTTTCACAGATTTCAGATCTATTTATGTGGTGTGAAAATATCAGCTGATTATTCGGGCTGCAACAGTTTGCTACGCATTGAGTCTCGTGTACTGTGAGTGACGTAATAGCAAGTAGTTATATCACGTCCGGAAGGCTCTATTTGAGATGACGTTTTCTTAACAACAAACTCATTTACTGAGTCACAAATTTTGGTGATAACAGTCGCTCTTATACTAAATTAAATTTCCAAATATTACTGTTCAACAACACAGGAAGGATCATTTTACTCTGTAGAAAACATAACTATATAATTTTAAACTTGTCAAATTTATTATAGCGAAACATTTTTCTTGGCCCTCCATAAGATTTTTCCGTATATTTTGATGATAACATGCATGTTTCCAATTATTGCTAAAACAAAAATTGAACTCCGTAAAAAAATTTAAAAAAAAAAAATGACATTTTGTTTGATATTGTCTCTCGCACTTGTGAATAGATCTGTAGAAAATGTTTATTTTCTGTTGAAATTGTTTAGGTATTAGTGTTACGTACATGTTTCAAAGAGGATTTTTTTTATATGAGAACGAAGTCTTTCTCGGCGTTGAGAATGTATGAAATGTTCTCGGGTGACTAGCCGAGTCAAGAATACGTTGTCACACAATATTTCGGTGACTAAATTCATTGTCGCCATCTTCTGGAATTTTTTTGTCCTCATTTTGTTGAATCGATAATTTTAACGTAAATTTGTAGGCAGGTATGGATCTCAACTGCCTGGCCTCTACGTTGGTGGACAGATCAGGTAGTGGAAGCCTCACCCTCTCATTATCGTACCTTTAAATGAAAACTGTGCTACTTCCATAGGTTTAGTTTATTCTTGGAAAACAAAACGCAACGCTCAGCCATCACGTCACAAATCAGCTCATGAATATTCCGTTTCTAATTGTATCAGCGTTAACTTTAAACTGCTGTTTCCTATTTCAGCTTCATGTCGACCTTGATAGTAAATTTAATTTAAGCTTTGTGATTTCAACACCACAGTTTCCTATTAGACGAAAATTTGTTTATTTTATTAGTGGGTTGATAGAACTAACGCAATGTCATCTATTCTACAAAAATTTTAGGAATGTGCTGTACTGTAAACAGAAGAATGCGCATGTTCCTCGCAGCTTATACTTCGTCAATACAGTTGAGTGAATAGTATCCATATGGCATCATTAGGCAACGTAAGGAATAATTCACATCGTTCTTAATGATAACCTAAGACCGAGTGTGGTGGTGTAACGGTTAGCGTTCTGGCCTCGCATTCGGGAGGACGGCGGTTCGAATCCTCGTCCGGGCATCCAGATTTGGGTTTCCATGATTTCCCAAATCACTCCAGGCAAATGCCGGTATGCTACCTTCAGAAGCCCATGGCCGAATTCCTTCCCATTCCTTCCCGTCTCTAAAGACCTCGCTGTTAAGAGACATTAAGCAGTTAAAAAAAAAACCCTAAGATTAAGCAGCTTCTCTTAAACGAAAGTTGGAGTTGTTTAAAATCCTTTTTCCATATGGGAGTGCTATAAATTAACTTTAATGACACATAGAACTTGTAAACCACTCATCCTCGAGCATACCATATACACTAGCGGAGATTAAAAGTGCAACACCCAGTCGGAAGTGTGATAAATGAATAAAATTTGTCCCGAGTATCAATAAATGAAGAGTATTAAATGATTAAAAATAGAAAGATTTAGATGTAATAGTACGATAATTACGGGGATATTTATCACGCCAAATTGCTATGTTTTTTTGTGTATGAATCGAGAAAAATGTGGTGTAACATGACAAATATAAGAATTATACATTTGTTTTATGCTAATTTATAGTAATGCTTTATAGGAACGATTTTATGGGACCTGGGGATCCGGCCCACGTCCTGATTATTAAAGTGTCGCGAGCCGAACTACAGAATAGAGTTTTAAAAATGTTCGCGGCCTAACCGAAGATAGTGTTTAAAATCCCGAGGATTCGAAACCTGGATCTCGCTGCGGGAATGCACGGCGGGATTCGAATTCGCGTCCTGCAGAATGCGTGGTTTCGAATTCACGTTCACCCACCAAATATAAACATTTCATTTTTGTACTGTACTAATTTATATTAATGTGGTGATTCCTCACCAATCTTAAACTTGCTGTTAAAACGTCTTTATTCTACAATCTGTCCCAACATAAAAAGCAGATAACGTTGTTTGTGGTTTAAGGACATAGAATTCGTAGGCAAGTAATGCTTTGTAGCCACGTTTTCAGGGGACCCGGGGATTCGCCACTCGCCCCTGCATATAAGGTAACATTAATTTGCTACTACACAAGAATTTTGGTTAAAGCAACATCCATTTAAATTTGCTGTTATTGATTAATAAAGATACAACAGTCATATTATTACCAGAAATTGATGTTAAACTTTCTCTTATCTGAGATGAGTTTGTACTTTTCTCGAGAAAAACCACAGTATTCAAACATGAGTATTCCTATTTTCTAGACTTTTCAAGGATATCGACATTGCGATAGTGAATAGCAAACAGCCAACGTCCGCTTGCGTGGGGGAACCTATCTGGATTCCTAAAAATCATGCTTATTTTGTGAAACGCTATATTTATTTCCGAGTAATGTCATAAAATTCGCCGTAACATTATATTCCAAAATTATAGTGCGAAAAGATTTTATTCTTTCCTATAACATGAAACAGCAGGGAAATTATAAAAAAAATTGTTTTAAAAGCAGCGGTATTTTGAAAGAACTGTAACTTACATACCATTTCGTTCACACCATTAGAGGTATTGAGTGGTTTTTTTATTTTGTCATTACTTACTTACGACATTTATAGAATTTTTTTGTTTTTGGGGGGTACGTATTCTGTGTCTCTAACTCTATAGTCACCATGAAAGCTTTGGTAGACACAAAACATTGATCACAATCGAATGTTGGCCAGGGTAGAGTACAATGTTTTTTAATCACCCAAGAGAGCGTCGCAACAGTTTGATATAAGTTCAGGGTGTAATACGATACTAAACAACAGAAGAACGTAATAAATCTAAAAGAATATTTCAGTCCCAACGGAAACACTGTTATAAAACTGGAAATGAACTACTAAAAGCTAAATACATATTGACCAGACTCTTGATATTTAATAACCAAATGAGTAATGATGTTACTGTAGACTTGATGCTACACTACACCAGCGACCTACGTGCGCAAAATAAAATAAAAAGAATCGAAACCTGATAACTTTTATTGTTGTTTACTTCATCACTTTTATTTTATCAATTCTAACACGTTACGTGGCTCCTCATATCTGCTACAAGACACACAGAAAATCGTCGCTAACTTTGTGAATATGAGGAGGCCTACGCTAATTAATCGTTTTACGCGCTCCTTAGTGGTTAAACGATAAAAAAAGAAGACATAATGCTAACATAAATTCATCATTTCTGGAATTATCACAGTTTGCAATGGTAACGCCGACGTTGCGTCCATTGCTAGTACAGACAGATGATTATAAAGACACCAATTCCTTTCAATGTTTGTGAGAACGTCGAGGCCTCTGCTTTCACTGTCAAGTTGACCGTTCTTCTGCCTACAGTGCCACCTTGCATTGATAAATAACATGTTGAATAGCTTTATAAATTTATTCTCAGACATTCTGTTACAATTTTCAGTTTAAATTTTACAACATTTATAGGGCGGAATCAGAATAAAGCTGAGCATTTGTATTCAACGAACGTGGAGAACTGCCAATGAAGAGTATTTAGACTGGAGGCCGCTCCTGCTTCTGCCGTCTAACCTCTTTTTGTCACTGTCGCCGCCGATGATCACTCCTGGTTTTGCTACCACAGCTTTCTCAGAAACAGTGTGACGTCAGTATGTTGTGAGCATGGAGTCCGCCCCGCCTGACCCCTCCGTGGACCCCGGTCCCATCCACTACTGCCGCGGCGGATGCCTGCTGCTGCAGGCCGCTGCGGAGTATCTCGTCGCTGCAGTGCAGCTCGTCACTGCGGGGTCCATTGCTGCAGCCGGCAAACGCGACAGCCACAAACACCTCAGGACTCCAGACTTCGCACGGAGCAGCGGAGCTGTAACCCCTGCCCCAAAAGTCTCCAGTTAGGCGAAGCGCACTTCAGATTGAAGAGAGGGGGGGGGGGTCTTAGTATGGCTTTTGAGGTTAATACGAACACATGTTCGAGTGTCTTGACTTGGCTTTTGGAAACCGGTTATAAGTATGGTAATTACGTACACGTGTTACCAGGAGGTGGAGAGGGGATTGGAGTGCGCTCAATTCGTCCTTTGTGTGGCAATTGCTGTTAATTAATCCTATGTACGACGGAAGGAACCTGTCCTTCCTACTGACACCTTTTTGTCCATAAGTTCTTGTTGACTAATAGTGCCAAGATGAAGACTGTGAGACAGATAAGAGAATGGGTGTGTTTGCACTAGGTGTAATATAACGTGAACTCTCCCGAAGTATTGGTCATAGTGAAAAGTCGGCATACAGACTTGTTGCAGAGTGGATTAAAGAATGCTGTAGTACTCTTGGAACAGGCATAGGTCAATACAGAAGTACAACAGCACGTGTGTGGGTAGCTGTTGCTTTCAGACTGTTGACTGCAGGCCAGATCCAAGCAATGGTTACCTCGGACCCTTGATAACAAAGTTTTTGAAGTTAGGTCACACTCCCTGACCCCTGTGCGATGTGTTCCAATAAGCAGATTTAATTGCCAACATCGTCTAACCTGGTGTACTATATAACGGAAATGGACACGTGAATAGCGTACGTTTGCGTTTAGAGATGCTTCTCTATTCTGTCTGTGGCAAAGTGGTAATCGACAGCATGTACGCAGGCGTAATGGAGAAAGTGCTTACCCTGCTGTGATTTCAGAACGTCACACAGATCCAACCACTGGTGTGATGGTTTGGGGGCAATCAGTTATTTCAGCAGGACTTGTTGTTGAAGGCACAATGACAGGCCACAACTGTGTGGACGGGGTGCTTCACCCTATTGTGATACTCTTCATGTACACCATCGAAATCACATCTTCCAGCAGGATAATGCCCGTCCTCATGCTGTGGCCATCACAACACAAGCCTTGCAATGAGTTACGATCACAATTTGGACCACAAGGTCCCCATATTTGTACCCAATAAAGCCTTTCTGGGAGGCCAGGAATACAGACATTAGATCACATGGTCACCAAGCCAAACTGCAACAACTGACTGCACAGCCCATGCAGGCATAGAGGCATACCCTCTTGGTTGATTCAATGCCGGCAAGGATCCACTCCATGTGGGCGCACTTCTTACTGACAACTGTATCTAAAAGTAATAAACTTAGCCTGATCGCTGTCATTTGTTCTGGTTATGACGCTAGATATATCTACAAAGTTTCCTAAAAATCCACCATTCCTGTCTGGATGTATCACTTTTAACTTCCGCCAGTGAATATTTACTTGAAATTTGTATAATTGCCTAGGCATGAAGTATTAAATATGTTTGATATTGTTAAGAAAGGATAAGAGATAAAAATTGTAGTATAATCTTTTAAATATTTTATGTAACCTCTGCTTTCTTGAGGTGAGATACACCCGGTTAAGGGAAACAGTGTTACAAAATGCTAGTTTAAACAAGTCAGCTTCGCTGATAGTTCGAAAATAATCCAACTGTTTTCGTATTCCAGCGCAACTTGATGGCTCCTAGCGACCATACTTGTAAGAATGTGCACTAAGCATTCAGTAAAACTAAGAGCCGACGGAGTAGTGTGGCGGAGCGGGCGATGTTGCAGGCAGCGCGCCGAGCTGTCGAGGTCGGGCACTGCAAAAAACAGACTCGATCCGTTACTCCCGCGGGCTGAACCTCTCAGCGGACTACACATTACCTTCCTCCTATTACTGAGTTTGAACCCTAGAAATTCATAAGAGCTTTTTCACAATCGTTTCTGCTTAATCCATCTGATGAAATATCGATAAGATAGTGTTTTAGTGGAAAATTTCGTTTGGAGGATTTCAGATGAATTTTTTGACATGATTCGAATTTTCAGATGCAGTCACTTTCTCCGCTGTTTATTGTAAATCTACGATAAATATCATCTTACAACATTTTATCCGCTTAATCGAAAACTAGTAAATATGGTAGGTTTAAAAACATCTTGCAGGTATAAATCAAAACTTCATTTAAAGATTAGGAAAACTGATAATGATCTTGTCAGAATTGATTATAAGATTTGTTTCAGGATGTTAATCAACGTAACTTAAGACTTCAATGGTTAGCTATAAGAGGTTCGCTCAGCTGATCAAACAATGGAATGAAAACTAATCGAAACATTAATAAAGGAAAGAGGCAGAAGTAGTGGGATAGAGGCACAGCCTTTTGCAGGAACCATCCCGGTATTCTTCTGGAGTGATTTCGGGAAAACAATTGAAAACCCAAACCTGGATGGCTGGACGGGGATTCGAGCCTGCATCCTCCCGAATGCGAAGCAAAATGTTGCCGCTCACTCTGCATACTCGGTAATACTAGACTAATAAATAAACTCCTAAATTAAACAGTATCTGCAGGATCTGCTTTCAGTGACTACATACTGACATTGTTGAAAAGTTCATAAACAGAAAGACATTCATTCACTACGAATGCAGATCCCTTACTAATACTAATGTAACTGCCATCAAAGGCTGTAGGTATGTTTCTATTTCCTACTGGCGAAAATGAAAAGTTAAAAATTAAAAAAAAAAAAAAAAACATAATACCTCAAAAACAAAAGTTATTTTGGTTATGATGAGGTGTCCTCCCATATACTAAAACACTGTAGTACGAGCGTTAAGACAAATTTCTAATATCTCAGCTGAATAACACACATTCTCCGACTTATTTAAGATGCAAATAATCAAACCTCTATATAAAAACTGTTAAATCTCACAATCAACACCTTCAGAGTTATTTTAAAAAGCCTTTATCTTTACTTTACGGTATAGCCAGCTCCAAATTATAGAAAAAAACATAACCCCGGCTCATCAATGGAGTATAACGAAGAATCCTCGATTAATTCCTTTTGTTACTATGGTTTTTACAATGTTCTGATACTTCGTTTCCTGCTACACTGAACTGATTACACATAGTTTTAATAACTTGAATCTTTTCGCGTATATTAATCTTTCCCTTTCCGAAAAAGGGTTTACACTACACTGCTACCTCTATCAACAAATCATACACTTGGGTGGCTTATGGCTTTAAGCCCCGTCAACGTCAAGATCATTAGGGGCGGAATTGGATTGAGGACAACGAACGGGAAGGTATTTGGCTATAGCCTTTTGAAGGAAGGATCCCGAAATTCGCCTAGAGTGACTTGGGTTAACCATGAAAAAAGTCATACACTTCAATACATAACGAAACATGATTAACTATTTTATTTCTTGATTTTCCATAAAGGTTTTTCTTAAAATTATATCAACAGAAAGAAGTCATTTCATACATCACAGATCTACTTGATTTTTAACAGACAACAACACAGCGAAAAATTTCAAAAGCTCATGTCTTTCTTTGTTTTGCCATTCACTATCGCAGTAATCACTTGAGGAGAGTTTTTTAATTTGAACTGAAAAAGTATTCAGTATCAAAAGATCTTCTTTACAAAACATCCTGTTAGCAAAGGCAAATCTATTTTTTTTTTCCTTACTTCGCCTTATTGACAAAATTTTACATCATAAATAATATTTCCTTATTCTATAGCATCATGTTAAGTTTTAAAATATTATTTTTTTGTATGGATTTACTCTTATATTAGTAAAAAATTATTATATAGTTGCTATATTCCGGTTCCTTTTCTGTGAATCTTTATTTCAAAACAATTTTTCTCTTCCCGTTACTTTCCAGTTACTTTAAAGTTACTTCTAAATATATGTTGAACAACGACGACAACGATGTAAATATATGTTAAACAACATTAATGGCGTATTACACAACCATTGTTAACCCTCTTTTTACTGATGTTTGTATCTTGAATTTAACCTTTCAGAACAAGTACCCGATCTTTATGCAACAGGATATCGTTAAGCTTTAACTGCCAGTTTGTAGGTACTAAACTATGCGGGTATAATAATATATTCCACATAACAACTTACAACAAAGGTTGACAACACGAAGCAAATTTAAAAAAAAAAACTTGGCGTAGAAGTAATACAAAAGCAGACAGGGTTAACCTTGAAGGCCACAAGTACAATTAAATGTGTTGCAGCCTCGGATGAAAAGCAGTGAGAGCTAAACACATAATAATGGCTTTGAGTATTTCTGCAGTCCATAAAAAAAACTACAAAGAGTAACAGGTGGAACAAGTTAGTAAAGCAGTGACCGCTAGAGGCGCAGGCTTGTCCTCTAAATAGAAGCTCGACCATCCGCAACAACATCCTCGGTACTGTGGCAGCTAGGGGTGTAACAGAGCTCCGCATCCGGATGTGCGGAGCTTCCGCACTATATCCTACATCCGCTTCCGCAACTTTTAATGTATATCTTATTCTTTTCTCTTTATACGAGACCCGGCCCATCGTCGCATAAAAAAAAAACGCCTCAGAAAGTTGCGAGGTCAATTGGTGAGGGGAGGGGGTTGTCTCCGTCAAAATCTCATGTCATTTTAGAAGGGGGGTCCGACTAAATCTTACGAAGTTTCACCAGAGGGGGGGGGGATCCGGAATCCGGTAAAAACACCTTACGTCATTAATGGGCGCCCCCCTTAGCTACTAACAATGTGGTTATTTCTGTTCTTACGATACCGTAATAAAAGTAACAATGAACTGATCGGTGTTAATACCTAAACTTCAATTTACAGGTTTGAACTTGCATGTAAAGTAAAACGGCCTATTCATGGTCAAACTTGTTGAACCCCCTTGTAGAGCTACCGTAGTATGCGCTCAATCCATACACGCTACTAAAAGGGCTCCAAACAATGCTCTCCACTCGTACTTTCTAGCGGCACACCAGTGTCATTATCGCACACTTGGAGGGGGTTTCTTCCAATCAGACCAACCACATTCAGAACGCCCCACATGCAGGACTGCAACCCCCTTCACGGCCCAACAAGAGTCTTAGTCGAAATATCGGATCATCGTAGGTCCTACGAATTGGTCTGCGAATGGGCCGCTAGAGCGGTGGAAAGGCGGATCGCGGGCAACGATGTGTGTGGTGGCGCGGCCTTGTACTGGACGCAAAGTTCATATACCAGATGTTGATGCGTGCGTGGTTATGAAAATAATTTAATTCACTTTTACATCATCCAACTTTTTTGTTGTTGTTGAAAGATGTGACAAAAAATAAACCAATATGGCAGTATTAGATGAAAATAGACGTTGCTCATGAAAAAGTAAAATTTGTGATAAAATATACTTATTTTGATTTTAGGTTTATTTTTGATAAAATATTTAAATTTAAATCATTATAAACTTATTTTTCCACACTCACGGATGTCAAGCACTGAACATCCGTATCTTCATCCGCATCCGCAAAGATGACTTCCGTTACAACCCTGGTGGCAACGTACAAACAGTGGGGGGCATACAGTCATACTCTCTCTTCCTCCATCAAGTCCCCCTCCATTGTATAGCCATACCAAACCATTATTTTTCTGTTGTGCACCTAACTGATATTTAAGTAACAATTTAAAAATATCATTGATCTGTGATAGTGTTTATTGTGTTAATATTTTCTTAGATCGAAGCACAGAATATAAATTTGTTTAAAAAAAAAAACACTTTCATCTTCGAGAGATAATGGCCTAAACATATACTTGAAAAATAGTGGACCTGAGAGATATTATTAAGTGTATTAAGATAATTTTATCAGTTTTAATGAGGTTGCTTACGAATAATTTGCTGGAGTACATACTCATAAAAACATACGGCCAGTTAAACTTCTGGTAGTGGCAGCGTAATAAATGGATGAAGATTATAGATAAATATTAACTGAGTTGTGGTGTGATGTCAATTGTCACTGGTTAAAACAATGTAAATCTGACTTTGTGCGTTATGATTTACATACGGAACAGAAATATAAAATTCTAAAAGCGCAGCCGAATAAATAGAAGAGGACAACGCAAAAGATTATCTCGAAGCAAGGAGGCTTCTGTGAATATCTTCCATTATGATTTATACACTAAGAAGGAAAATGATTGTCATCAACTGAAAGACAGCTGCTAGCGTTTAAGTAACTGGTGCTCTGAGAGGCATTTTGACGCCAACAATTATACCTAAGAACATGCGGCTTGCTGTTAATCAATGACCGGGATGACTGATGAAGTAAAAAAAAAATGCCACTAGTGGAAACATTCTGGCCTCTACTAACTCATGTTGTCAGGCATGTCGATAGGGGAAAAAAACTTGCATTAGCAACCAGATAACCTTGTGACGCAAATTTCCAGTCACTTAATTGTAGACTGTCATGCATTAAAGTGCGTGCAAACGCTATGTCTGTAACGCTCTAGAGTGGTGTGTTTACGCGCTCACACTCTGACTTCGCCTTCGGGAAGTCGCAGGCTCGAATACCCGTCCGGCCTTCCAGATTTGTGTTTTCCTTTGTTTCCAGAAATTACGGGTAGGTTCCTTCAAAAGGCCATGGTTGAATTCCTTCCCGTTCTTTGCCCCCCGTCCTTTCCCACCTCGATGTCGACGAGTTGTAAAGCCATAACAAATATTTGTAGCACCTGTGACTTCCAGAAAATAACTGTTAGCCAGTCGTATGTCAGTGGACAACAACTACTTTATTATTTCAGATTTATTGGTGTGGAGTGGACAGTTCAAGCGAAGTGTAAAGAAACTGAACTGCCTTGAGAGAAAGTACATGGAGTGCGGTGAATTAAATTGAGAGAGTCGAACAATTACCGTATTAGAACCGCCATTATCAGAGACGTTGTAAACTTTCTTTTCCAGGGCTCAACACAGATCATCGTAAGGAAAGCGCATGCATTGACAACTGTTTATTATATGGAGCAATACCAGGTTTCTTGGTCTTAAATGTTCTGGCTATTTGTATAGTGGTGAAACCTGCCACCGCATAGAGTCTGTTGAATTTCGTAAAAAGGATTTAAAGAGTGGTTGGAAAGTTATTTTGCTACCTTACTTTTTAGGAAGTGAAAGTGTACTGATGTAGTGAAAGTCTGAATTTGTTGAACAAATTAAGCATGACTGACACACCAACTTCGTTGGTCAAAGAGGCAGGTTTGAGTCTTTAGATTGGTATTTTTATAATATTCTATAAGCAGGGCATGTCGCAGTTCCAAAATAAATCCAAGAATCGCACTGGAGAAACAGAGCACTCATTTGAGACTGCTCGTAGTGTGTCTGTTTGTGTTTCTCATTCAGTAGTAAATGAAGGGGTATGGAAATCAAAGACTAGGAAATTTAATTCCTCTTAGGGAGCGTGCACAAACCACGTAGCTCCATTTTGGCCTCCTTGAAGCCCCCCTCCCCCCCACGTCCTCATGTAGCCCAACGTGGCTTTTGTCTCAAACCCCCCCCCCCCCCTTCACACACACACACACACACACACACACACACACACACACACACACACACACACACACACGTAGCACGTAGCTTTTTTCCTATATTTATTCCAGAAGACATTTTGTACTGTTTTCTCTTTTCAGACTATCGTAAATTACGTACAGGGATAATTAAGTGACGGAAATAAATATTTGCATGCTTCTGTGTGTTCTGTACCTCATTTTAACTGTGCCAAAAAATATGAAATAAAAGCTACGTGTCCTGGCTCGGAACTCCCTCCCCCCCTCCCTCCTCCACGTAGCCCAGCGTAGCTTTCCCCCCCCCCCTCTCTCCCTAGACCGAGCCACGTAGTTTATGCACAATCCCTTACTTTCATATTCTGTTACTATTCAGCAGAAAGACAGCACCACCATCTATAAATGACAAAACATTAAAAACAAGTAAGAAAATGTTATTTGATGAAAACAGTATTTTACGTTCTGAACGGAAATCCGCAGCTTATAGAAAATGACATTCATTTATCAAACTAAAACGACACAAGAGTGGAATATCCAACATTCATTTACACGTACAGTAAACCAAATTCAGAAAGAATTGCGACTGCATCGACAAGAGCATCAGAGAAGTAGGCTGTATCTGCACGAGTTACTGCGCATAACACATTGTTGCTACTGGAATTACGTATGTATGGCGGTTGCTCCACTGACGGTATGTAAGAATAGATCCGTATGCCGCGCTGTTTGCGACCAGCGAGGCAAGCCAAGCCACGAGTAAAGTGTTCTGAGCGGCAAACGAGCAGAGGTTTTGTCTGGAGCGGCTAGGACTTCAGATCTGCTCCTTTGTGGTCTCCGTGTGCATCCGCCGGATGCGGTCTCTCTCTCGCCGTATGTGAGAGTGGGTTTTTCACGCCAGTGGCTCATAAGCCGAAGCTGGCGCGAATTATTTTCACGCCGGCTAGACAGCACATCAGGCGGGCGAGTCTACGCCCACTAATCCCAGGGGTCAAGGTTACTCGCTGTTGGTCGTCCATCATCGCCACACTGCAGCGGCACCAATGAAGGGGTATCATTTCCCATCTCTTGTTTGTGTGTTCTCTCTCGATATCTGCTACCTGCTTCCACGACTGTTCTGATTACAGTGGAGTAACGGCTACACGCTAAGCTTTAGATGCTATTTGTAGTCCTCCTTAATATTAAATTGAATGATTAATTGTTCCGGTGGCAATTTTGCTAGTCATCTAATTACCCTTTACTAAGTATTTTTTATTACTTTCTTATATACTTTGAGTGATTCCTCCTCCCTTCTTTTCCGATTTACAAATTTTAATTCCTTCAGTGTTTTACGTAAATTATTCACCACTTACCATGTTATCCAATCCTTGACACCTTTTCCTGCAAAAGAAAATTTCTCAACTGTCTTATACATAAAATCGAATGCCAACTTTCAGCCATGGTCATCTTTTCCCTTCCATGTATCTCTCTTAAATCTTCCACCAGTATCTTTCCACGCTCCTTAATCATATCAGTTACTGACTGGGTCCTGCGGTAATTTACACAATAGAATCTAGACTCTTTTTTGCACCCCCTCAAACTCCTGTATTTGATACCAATAATGTGGGTCTCATACTACAACATCATATTCAAGCAATGTTTTGTAACGTAATTCCCTAACTTCTCTCGGAGGACTTTGTAACCTTTTCCTACCACCCACCCAGTGAGTTTTGCCCAGTTGGGTTTATTATCAAACGTTTTACCAAGATACTTAAACTTCAAGCCCTGAACAATCATTTTCTCCCCTCTATAATCATTAAGAATCTTTAGTTTTTTCTATCTGTGTACCTAACATACTGACTCTTCTGGACATTTATCTTCGTTCCATATTGACTTAACCAGTAAGATATTCTATCCAGGTTACCCTGCAGCTCTTCTCCAGTTTTGATCCTATTATATACCACTATGTCATCTACAAACAACCTAAATTCTGACTGTAAACCGTCAAAACAATCGTGAATTAGAATCATTGGTCCCAATACACTGCCCTGTGGTAGTCTCATGGGTAATTTACGTTGGGATTCGAATAATTTGAGTTAACAGTGCGGGACAACTTTATTCTCGAACTACGCAGTTGGCTGGACGGGTACAGACATTAGATTGCTTCCAATAACGACACGTTACGCAAACGGAATTCAATAAAACACCAACGCCAGCACTCATCACTCTCATTCTTAGTGATCTCGACGTCGAGACAATAAAAATGGCAAGCAGATTTATTTCAATTGATTTACATGCACTGACAAGCTCAGCATGGTTGGTGCTACTATTAAGCTCTTTTCCAGATTTTTAAATTAATTGACGTATTCGGGCTATATGTTATAAGTCTCAGTTTATTCATTCTGTTTACATACCTCATGCTCAAAGCTGGAGTCTTCAAGTTGAGTGAATACATTTTTCTTAAAAAAATTTTTTAAAAAAATACGCTTGTATAACTTCAATTGTCGACACATTAGGAGAATATAACGTATGCATGGAACCCGACCGCTTACAACATTCTTAACGGTGAACACGATCAGAGTAGACATAACAACAACCAAAAAAAGCTGTCAACTTGTTTTCTGATCAGGTCTGCGAAATATGTAAGCATCTCTTCTATCTGGTAAAGTTAAAAATGGCTGATTGAGCAGTGGCATTACTTCCAGATGTGCTCTCGACACAAGAACCATCACGAACATAGGCATGAACTAATATCAAAGGTCTGCACCTAGATAAAATCATCGGAAATTACTTCTATTTTCACAGAGCTTTGAAGTTCTTTCATAGAATGTGTCTCCTCCTATTTCTGACTTTGTTAATTAGGTGTAATTTCTATGGATTATTCTTATCCGATGTTCTGTCATCCGCGAGCCAGATTAACTGGTAAACTTATCTTGTTATTGATGTGCTAAGCTATGGGGCTGTTGGGCTGTCTTCTTTGGTCGAGGTAGTCTGCTTCTCTGGAGATTTACGGCAGTCGCAAGTTATACCCGTATCGTATGACACGGTTCTGAATTATCTGCAACGCGGCTGCCCCACACTACAGCAGCATATTCTATGAGACGCCTGACTAGCGATATGTCTAGTTTCATCCCTTGCTCAGATTTCAGGTATGTTTTTGAGTTGAGAAGCGGGCGCAGCGTCCTAATATTCTCTATTGCCTTGCCTCTTAACACATGAATCTTCTAAGTTAGTCTTGTATCTAATGAGTCTGCCTGGTAGATACTCTTACTCCCAGCCAAATAATATTAACGGCTGCGGAGAGAACACTTCTGATTGCCTGCCTTTTAGATGTATTAAAGGTCTGTTTGAGCTTGGTCCACACATGCACTGCTCAGCTATTTCATTAGCATACCACGCAGTAACTTGGTAGTCGCGTGGGATGTCGTTATTGCAAAAACGCACTGGTCTCGTTTCCGGGAGGACGCCGGATCTAATAGCCGTCCAGCCATTCACATTTCGGTTTTTCCGTGATTTCTCGAAATCGCTGCAGGTGAATGCCAGGTTGGTTCCTTCGAAAGACCGTGGCCAAACTCCTTCCTATTCCTTGCCCCCAATACTTCCCGCCTCTAATGACCTAATAGCACAAGAAAATAAAATTCTTAGTATTCAAGTGGGCCCCTAACAGATCCCTGAGAGAATCTTGCTGATATCTGCTTGGTTTGATGACGCACCGCTGTTTCTCCCTGAATCGGAATTGCTCATAAGGCAAAGGCCGTTTATGTACAATGTGTTGGAGCCCATTCAGATAGATTCTCTTAAACTTCTTCGAAGTCGTCGGCAGGAGGCCGACAGGTTCGTAGAGGCGTGTTGACCTGTTACCCTTGCCAGATTTAGGCATCAGGACTATTTCAGCTTTCGTCCAGGTATATGTACTTCCCAGCACGGGAAATATCGTTAAAATTAGATTATGAAAACTGATTTCTGGTTGTGGGAGCTATAATGGAGCTCTGCTTCTATGCAGTCATCAGAAAATGTTTCGGCTCACATATTACAGCATTTCTATCTATGGGTGGTGATATGTTCTTCCACGGTGGTGGAGGCCTCTCATGACGCACCAGTGACTCTCATCCTCATATTATGGAAGTTAGCTATCATTCCCAGACGTAGATACTGTGTTGTTCCGCTTGTACTTAAATTTCTCTCTGAAGACGGTCAATTTCCTATTCCACGGCAGAGTCTGTTGTTTCCTTCCACTTTCGGCTAAGAAGTTTTATAGAGGCAATGGCCTCTGCTCTATGACGAAAGTGATCTCGAGCATTCTAAATGTTTTAGGCGTTCTGACGGCGCTGCTGTGTCTGCGGTTTCGATGATACATCTGGTAAAATTGTTCAGTTTCTGCAGGTGGTACTGCGCTTCATCTCGGTCAGTTACGAAGCTGAGGAACTTGACCTCCGCTTTTTTTTCTTTTTTTTTAAACTGCTGGCAGCAGTTGGGTTTCATATTGTTACTTTACCGGCTGCAACGGACGCGTTCTGGTGCCGCCTGAGTCGAATCCTATTCGCCTACTGAGTGAGCTCAAGTTTTTCTTGTCTCCGTCCGACCTGTTCCATATTTTTTTTTTTTTTGTTACTTTAGCAATGCTACAGAGTGATTGGAAAATCTAGATTTACAGCTTTAAGCTTTTATTTCAGATACATTGTTGACAGTATTGCTATTGACATAAGCTAAATAAATAAACTCCAGCGAAGCCAAATACACATTGTTGTTTACTTTTCTATAGTTTAATTTAGCAGAGACAGAGCACCCTTTCTAAAACTAGCTACATATGCGCCAACGCAGTTTACAAATTTGACGGGTATGTATTCTTATCTTATTTTGCATTTATGGGTCGCGAGGTCACTGGCACATTTCGCGCATTTTGTAGACATTGCATAGTATCTTACTGCGTGGCCGAATGCTTGGCAGTAGTAACACTGAGGCAGGCCACAGGTGATCCTAAGCTTCTCAGTCTGTGTTTTTAATGCACTCTGAGCAGATATATCTAGTATGTCTTGTTTTTTTCGGTATTTTGAAAAAGTGGAGCTGTGTTTGGTGTATTTAAGGCGATCCGAGACGAACTACCATACTGATCGGAAAGACTAGGTGTTCTATTCTCCTTTATGTGTACCATGGCAAAGTTAAAAGACCTGCTAAGAAACTCTTTTAGGAGCTTTTCTGGAATAGTAGGGAAAGTAGAAGGGTATTCCATCAAAAAGCTTGTGATCGCCATATAATCGGCAACTCCTTTGCTGCCAGCTTGCCGATAGATTCGTGCTTGCACAGATACTTCATTAGTGTGAACTGCTGATACAAGTTTTCTAAGCAAAAAATGGATATACCGAAATTCATTCATTTGCTGTAGAGCCCGTTCTGCGGAAATAGGGTGAGACATTTTTCTGGAAAAGTGAAGCATGTTGAGTAGTGCACTCAAGAACTTGATTAGAAGATCAGATCCAAAGTACTGATCAGCTTACATGTAATTCAGATCTATAACTCAAATGATGTCTTCGGTCGCTTCCTCGTTGCAACATGATGGCCAAAAAACAGTGCGAGTACGATGTACGCAGCCTTACCCGAAAAACAAAAGTTTATTAAGATCCGAACTCCTCATTTTGTGACTACAGAAAACTTTTTTTTTGTATACTAAGTCTTTAACAGTCCTTCAGTGAGTCTGGACGTCTGACCTAGATTGTAGCTAGATCGACTGTGGCCACAGCTAACAATCAACCTGTTATGGTAGAGGCACTTGGATCTTGTTGATATCCACCAAATACGTAGTACGACGTCGCCGTACATATATAAAAGTAATTTCTTGTCAGTCAGTATCAGTGAACAGCTCACAGTTTTTTAACGCCATACTCAAGTCAGCGACTGCCACCATTTTAATACAAAAAATATAAAACTAATACAGCACAAAACATTAAAAAATCTTTTTCTTTAATTAGTAATTCCGAGATTTCTGTTGTTTCTTATTCCGTTTTAGCATTTATTAGTGAAATTGCATCGCATGATTACAGTCAGTTACGGGTAGTTCTATAGAAAATGTTGTAAAAATTGAGGTGTGCAAAAAAACTGTTCGTTTAAGTATTCTTCATGATCAACAATCAAACACATCTCTCTTTTAAATATTTCTATCAATTTCCACTACTGTATTGATTATCACATCCAGAGGAGAAACAGATAAAGTATAAGTAGATGCAGTCATTAAGTTTAATGATACGTTGGTAAAGTTAATAGGTGAGTATAAATTTCTGTTTGTTCTTTAAGAACACGAAGTTAACCTTTTCCATTTCGTAGACTGCGAAGCAGGAGAACAAAACGGTAGTGAATAAACAGTGGTATTTAGCATTGTGACACGCTGCTGTATCAACAGACTGTAGCTGTGGCCTCTACACTACATCACTCATTCATAGATTAGAGAAAACCTCTTCGCTTTTTCAAAACCAACATCAGTAAGGAACTTTTTTTATACAACAAATGAAAACTAGTTCTACTTTACATATGTAACATACAGCAAAACATTTTTCCTATTTTTCCGGATTTGCTCTGTCCAGAAAACAGTATAATCTTTTAACGATACTACTCGTCTCTCGATATGTATGTGCTAGGGAGGTAGTTTGTCACATGATTCCAATAGATCATCAGCTTGTTGTGACTGTCCTTAGTATGCGAATCAGTATCTGTGCTAGTACTATTAAGTGTACTGAGAACGATTACTTTGGTAAGGTGAGTTAACTGTTTACGGTAAAATTTTCAGCATATTTTTCTAAAGAATTCTTAGGTTTGTAGCAATTGTTAGAATTATCAGTTTTTTTAATATCACGCGAAGAATTACTATCACATTAACTGCAGATTTCGAACTTAAACGTTCCCGTCTCTAAAGACCTTGCTGTTAAGAGACGTTAAATAGTTTAAAAAATGAACAAAAAAACGAACTTACACGCTTAGCTGTAGTCTTTTGGATGAATTATATTACTGTATTATTGCTTCAATGACACTTTATTCTGGGCATATTTTGCTCTAAACCATTACTTTTACTAGAATGCCACCAATATAAATAAAACTCTGCAATTTTTCACTGACGGGATTAATGACCCGATATGGTACGTAATATTGAAGATCGCCGATTCACGTGGAACAGTCTTCTCCCGAGCCTTATATTTCATTGCATTTTTATGCTTGAACATCTGTTTAAATTTGTACTTCAGTATTTTAAAACGTTTCTATTTTATTTAAATAAATTTGCTTCTTATTAAGGAGCGAATCCTATATTTTTTAAATTGTGTATTTACTTATTAATTTAATTTGGGGAGTATCAAACAGCAGTTTACACAGTAACAGTTTGGCTCAAACACACTAGGAGGCTGCAAAGAGAGGCCTCAGTCGCAGCTGTATTTTAACACTTACTACGGAATAGTCTTCCTTGGAACGTGATACAACATGAGAAAGGACATTAAACGCTCAGTTGCACGCCGTATGGCTTCGGTTATTACCTGAGAAAATATTTATTCAAATGCATTGAAGAGTTGCTGGAGAGAGTGATGATAGGCCTTTTTTTTTTACTTGGAGAGTTTGTAAAGAGAAGAAGAGAATGAAGTGGTAGGCTTGGTGTGCTGAGAGGTCAGGTCAGCATGAGTGGTTACTTTCCCTCTCATATCTGCAGCTGGCATAGGACTCCAGTCAAGTTGAAACACTAAGATGGTGACTAAAATATGTTTCCGAATGTAGCAATTACTATAACAGTTTCACGGTGCCACTGAAAACAGGAATCTAGATGCAATATCCACCTTAATTTTGAGTGATTAAAAAATGCTACTTTCCTTTGGTCATATGTATTATACATTTTGTCCGTTCCTAATGTTCAAAATTTTTTATGCATCAAAGCAAATCCTGGCTCCTCTGCGCACCCAGTTAGCTTCTTTAATAAAGTCATGCTGACTTTTATAAAATTAGTAACAAATTTTCTTTTACCTGCTGCCACTTTTTCTTACAGTTTCGATGTTTTTTGTAACTGCTTTACTCACGTTATTACCTCATACCAGATTTATCTCATCAGTTTGTCTGATACTGTATTTCTGAGTACCAAACAGCTCTGGAACAAAGAGCCTTAAAAATTAACTGGCAAATTAATTTTTCCCGTAAATGTTTCGGCAAACAAAGGCCACAAATCCTACGCAAATCCTTCAAAAATGAAAAACACATATGATACGGGTGAAGAGAGCATTACAGAAAAACGTGTACTATACAAAAAGTGATTCAATCATTCATTTGTTACATTTTGATGGCTCTCACGTGTTACTACTCAAAAGTGGCTAGATTTTAAAATTGGTAAAGCGGGACACTATTGACGGGAGGGGGAGGGGGGGGGGGGTTGATTTAAACGTTGGTCTACATAGAGCAAATAAAATTTTATAGAACGTAAAAATAGTATTGTAACACATTTTTTTAAATTTCAACATAAGTACACTTTACAAATATAATACATTAAAAATTTATGTATAGTATTATTTTAATCTTTGGCATATATCTCATTTGAGTGAATTCTTTTCAGTAGATTGCTGTCATTGTTTAAAAGCTTGTGAAATTTTTCACAAGACTTTGTTAAATTATATTTCACACATAATATGGCTTTCAAAGTCTCAGCACTTAATTGTGAAATTTCTGTGGTCCACACTTTATTTGCTGTAGAAAATACTCGTTCAGTCGCAGGGGGCGACCATTAATGACGTGTGGTGTTTTTCGGCCTAATTCGCCTCTATAAAATACAGTATAAATAATACGAGTACTGTCTGGTAAATTCAAGAACATTTATGTGTTTATGAAATAAATGAGTTACCTAAATTATCTGAATAGCTGATTTGTTGACATTACTTCTTTAACTGGCACCAGCACGCAGCACGATGTGTGTCTGAAAGGCATTTACAAAATGTTTTCGTCGTTGCCAGTGTCGAAAAATCCCATTGTTCATTAAGTCTAAACAATGGTGGTCGAATGGTAACAATTAATAAATAATGCGACCTTTGATAAGCTGTTCTTGAAAAGAACTTCTCGATAGTCAGCTTTCAACAATTATTTGTTGTTATTAAACCTTAACATTGTAAAATTAACAAAACAAAAAATCGGAACTTTTCTAAATCGTCGCGGGACGCGGGACAAATTGTTAAAAATCGGGACTGTCCCGCCGAAAGCGGGACGTCTGATCACCTTATACTACTGACAAACATCCTAAACAGATCTACATTGTTCTCTTATAACTCAAGTCTTTCACAAAAATACAGACATCATTTTTACTTTACGAATTTTGAACCTTGATGAGTTACTGAGAAAATATACCTGCAGATGTTCTCTTTAAAAATCATACCGTACTCATATCTTGACTATTAATGCATTGACACTTAGATCTTTTCAGTTTTAATCAGTTTATGATCCTCTTTCACATTACAGTGAAGAGAGTGTTTACAGCAACGACATTGTTTTATTAAAACACTAGTTATGTCAATGTCTCTGCTCGTGTTGTCTACACTATTATTCTTTTGTGTTTCTATATTCACAATTTGCCTTTTATCCGCTATCTTCTATTAGTTAAGGAATTTTAATTAATTTTGATAATCACTTAAAGAATGTGGGAAGATCATTTCAACTTTTAGTTTAATTTTTAACTATAGCTGCAGCGTAAACATTAAAAAAAAATAGATTACGTACTAAACATAGAATTTTCTTTTCTACATACACTCCTGGAAATTGAAATAAGAACACATTGACGCCGGTGTGTAAGACCCACCATACTTGCTCCGGACACTACGAGAGGGCTGTACAAGCAATGATCAAACGCACGGCACAGCGGACACACCAGGGACAGCAGTGTTGGCCGTCGAAGGGCGCTAGCTGCGCAGCGGTTGCGCACCGCCGCAGTCAGTGTCAGCCAGTTTGCCGTGGCACACGGAGCTCCATCTCAGTCTTTAACACTGGTAGCATGCCGCGACAGCGTGTACGTGAACTGTATGTGCAGTTGACGGACTTTGATCGAGGGCGTATAGTGGGCATGCGGGAGGCCGGGTGGACGTACCGCCGAATTGCTCAACATGTGGGGCGCGAGGTCTCCACAGTACATCGATGTTGTCGCCAGTGGTCGGCAGAAGGTGCACGTGCCCGTCGACCTGGGTCCGGACAGCAGCGACGCACGGACGCACGCCAAGACCGTCGCATCCTACGCAGTGCCGTAGGGGACCGCACCGCCACTTCCCGGCAAATTAGGGACACTGTTGCTCCTGGGGTATCAGAGAGGACCATTCGCAACCGTCTCCATGAAGCTGGGGTACGGTCCCGCGCACCGTTAGGTCGTCTTCCGCTCACGCCCCAACATCGTGCAACCCGCCGCCAGTGGTGTCGCGACAGGCGTATATGGAAAGAGTCGCTTCTGCCTTGGTGCCAATGATGGTGGTATGCGTGTTTGGCGCCGTGCAGGTGAGCGCCACAATCAGGACTGCATACGACCGAGGCACACAGGGCCAACACCGGGCATCATGGTGTGGGGAGCGATCTCCTACACTGGCCGTACACCTCTGGTGATCGTCGAGGGGACACTGAACAGTGCACGGTACATTAAAACCATCATCGAACCAATCGTTCTACCATTCCTGGACCTGCAAGGGAACATGCTGTTCCAACAGGACAATGCACGTCCACATGTATCCCGTGCCACCCAACGTGCTCTAGAAGGTGTAAGTCAACTACCGTGGCCAGTGAGATCACTGCATGTTTGGGACTGGATGAATGGCTTGGCATGCCGTTCCACAGGACTACATCCAGCACCTTTACGATCGTCTCCATGGGAGAATTGCAGCCTGCATTGCTGCGAAAGGAGGATATACACGGTACTAGTGCCGACATTGTGCATGCTCTGTTTCCTGTGTCTATGTGCCTATGGTTCTGTCTGTGTGATCATGTGTTGTATCTGACCCCAGGAATGTGTATATCAAGTTTCCCATTCCTGGGACAATGAATTCACGGTGTTCTTATTTCAATTTCCAGGAGTGTATTATATTTAGATTGCTTGCTGATGATGCGTTTATACTTAGGGAATTTGGCAGATTGCTTAGAAATTCAGCGTGATCTGGATGTTATTTTGGCATGGTGTGCTGAGTGGCAACTTACACTTAACTGAAAAAAGTGCAAGACAATGAGCATAACTAACAAAAAGAATCCAATTGTTCAGAAATACGAATTAAACAAAACAATTCAATTATTGCTATGGTCGATTCTATGAAATATTTGGGAGTAACAGTTTAAAGGAAGATGAAATGGGACATACACATTAATTCGTTAGTAGGTAGAGTTAATTCTAGGCTGCGACTCATAGATCGAATCTTGAAAAATTGTAATGAACAATCAAAGGAGATAGCGTACAAATCTCTTGTGCGTCCACAGTTGGATTATTGTTTGCCATTTGGGATCCGTTTCGTAAGGGGTTGACTGACAGTATAGAGAAAGTACATAGAAGAACCGCTCGATTCGTGACGGCTTGCTACAGTCCTTATGAAAGGGTCACAGAACTGATTAGTAGACTAGGCTGGGAGTCTCTGGTAGATAGACGACGCACGTTTCGTTTAAACTTATTGGTAAACATGTGTACTCCCACTTTCACTTACGAGTGTAGTGAAATATTCTTCCACCAACCTATTTGAGCCGGAATGACAGGAAAGATAAGATTAAAGAAATAAGGTGTCGCACTGATCCTTATATGAATTCTTTTTTCCCTCGTGCCTTTAGGGATCGGAATGCAAAACAAAGCGATTAGCTTTGGTGCTGAGCACCCTCTGCCACCCACAATTTTGTGAATTGCAGAATATACATGTAGATGTAGATACTCATCAAACCATTGTAACAAAAAAATTGCCTTTTCCTTTAGTTAACTGTTTTCTATTTTATGGATTTCCAGCCTCACTTTCAATAGCGTCAACATTAATTTGTTGGCGACTGGCTAAACATATTTCAGCCAGACCCCTGTCACGTGCTGAACTCTTTGTGTAATTTGTATTACGCACACTAGTGCTGACGACCTGACAATCGCTGTTCAGGATCCAATGTTTCAACGGGTAGAAGAACAGTTATAATAAGCTCTGTCAATCTTGTCCACTTACTACAATAGCAGCTCTTTGAACCCAACCCATCCAAAACCCAGATCTGCGCATTCCAACTGTGTCCCATAGAGGTAAAACGGAAACGTAATGTTACATGAGACGGTCATTGGTTGGAACATACAGAGCAAACAAAATACATTGTGTCACTATGGATAGAAGTCTTACTTACGAGTATAAGAAAGACTCTCATATAACTGCAGCTAAAGTACACACAAGACACAATATCCTAAAAAAAAGTTATATTGCATTAAATAAGAAGCGGTGGTCTTGCGCACCTCTGCAAAAGCACTCTGCTTTTTCACTGCAGAGTACGCAGGCCCTGTTTGGAACCAGTCCGCGCATTCAAAGAAAGTAGATATGGCTTTGAATGAGACGCTTGCTGCTAGAAACCAACCCCAATTGATCTACTGTACAAAACAGCTGGATTTGCCGAACCAAAAATACGCCGTAACTCACTTGCGTATACAGAGCTATTTAAACAAGCATTCGATGAGAGGTACGTAATGTTTGGGATACCAAATCCTCGACCTAGAAGGCTAATCTATAGGTCTCCTTTTCCAAACAACGCAAATGTTGATCGTCCAAACTGGTACCAATTATCTGCAGTAGGACTGGGTAAAATGGAGAACCCTCAGTCGTATAAGAACAGGAGAGGCTCCAGTAAAACATAACACGTATAATGGGGGCCTGACAACAAATGATCGATGTGAAAGTGGAAAACAGCAGACCATGGATCAGCTCTGGGCTTGCAAGCAGTGGCAGTTCACAACAACTCTCGAAGACCTATGCATAGGAAGAGACGTCGACAACTTTGTCCAACACTGAACAAAACGATTACGAAGTCTGGACACGAAAAAGTAAAGTAAGTAATGCAGTTAAGTTACGCAGTGACTGGGTGTTGCCACTGACGGTCGCTATTGTGCAGGGATTCGTTTCACTTCCAGAGAACTAGACCAGTTTAGTATTTTAGTTGGCCAGTTTATATTTATTTAGAATCTGATGACTCGCGACATTGTGCCTGTATGTATCTGAAAGTTCGGAGAGCGCATGCAACAAGCTGTATTTTTATCAATCACTTTATCTGCTTTATTTAATGTAGTAAAATGCACGCTTAAATTTGGTGGGGTGATGAATCCACAAAAGAAGCAAAACCTTGTGTGAAAAATGGATCAATAATCCAAAAGTTACAAAACTACTAACTTTCAGGCAAAAAGAAAGACGTTACATGAAAATATGAGAATAAAGAAGCAATTTGA
This sequence comes from Vandiemenella viatica, assembly GCA_031002005.1. Classification (NCBI taxonomy): domain Eukaryota; kingdom Metazoa; phylum Arthropoda; class Insecta; order Orthoptera; family Morabidae; genus Vandiemenella; species Vandiemenella viatica. The sequence goes on from JARYHS010013630.1 coordinate 143,739,739, forward strand.
TGGCAATCCTTTAATTTACTTTTCATCCAGGAAGACATGGATTAAATATTATTTATTTTGTTTTTTTTCTGTTCAAAATTTTTTAAGTCGTGTCAGTGGCTTACTGATGAGTATCCTCTATGTAGTTTTTGCTTGATGTTTGTGTTGTGTGTTGCAGAGAGGACGCTTGCGACCGGATCCATGTTGGCCTTCGCCGCCTCCAACGGCACCGTCACGGCTCAACAGCGGTGAGTGCACAACATAAACAAAGCTCAAGTTACAATGCCAAAAATAAAGGATATTTTCTTAAATGAAAATACCGTGTCTTACTGAATAATGTTCGGAATGGAAACAGCAGACTTTTGTGGAATTGGAAACTATAACTATGCTATTAAAAACTTGGTTATTATGTGTTGAATCGAAGTATTTGCTATTGGTACAGTTATATAATATTTCCGCAAACTATGGATCATGAATCTGTGCAGTGCGAGATACTCGAAATATTTGGACACTAACTTGGTCCATGAGCCAAAGGTTGGTTCTATCCATCCGAAGGAGGCGTACTAAGCTATTGTGGCAGAGGTAGGACGGCCAGTTGCTTTCCTCTGATAGTTAGTTGGGAGGAAAGGGTGGGAGGAACTATTCAGGTAGAAAGGCACCAACGATCGGCAATCTAATTATGCTGCTTCAGTGCATCTGGAAAACAGATGCCAAGATTTTTTTTTTTTTTTTTTTTTTTTTTTTTTTGAATGAGCTGAGCAGCAAAGACGCTCGGGGCTGACCAGCAATTGGAAGGCGCTACCTATATACAGAGGAATACGCACAGTGACACGAGTCCAGATGGGGTTTGCCGATGCCGACGGCAACAGATTCTTCTTGAAAAACAAACATTACGGTTCCGTTTGTGCGCAAGAATCTGAGAATCGCTGATTGTCAGTGGCAGTCTCCACTGATCGGCCCATAACCGCGTTTCCGTCTGCTAGTGAAAATGGCTGGGGTGTCGTTACTAGACTAGAGTTCGAACTACTACCTTTGATGATTACAAGTCAGCAGGTGTTGGTATCATTGTTTAGACTTTAATTTCAATTACGGTACGAAGGAGCAGATCAATTCCATTAACAATTATGAATAAACAAAAGTAATGTTCAAAGCCTTATTTTTTTCACTAAAATACCATCTTTGGTTTCCAAGAATATTTCAGGTGATCGTTACGAAGATAATAAAATATTAATTAACAACATGTAACACTCCAAATGGATTTGGGTGTTAGTTATGTTGAATCCTCCAACCAGAAACTCTTGAGTTATGGGAGAAAAAGAGGGAGTTGTTAAGTGAACGGAGACACTTGCGGGTCCGCGATTGTACAGGCTATATTGTGCTGACCGTGGGTCCAGAAATATCGGTAGTAGCAGGAGCGGTGACGATTTTACATTACATCAGTGTGAATGGATTAACATCTGGTCAACTTTAGGAGGTGCGTTAAAAAAATAACGGGAATTTTCATTTTTTTGGAAAGAATTTTATTTATTCGTCTACATCGATGTTATACCCTTCAAAATATTCCCCATCAGATATTATACAATTATGCCAGTGCTTCTTCCTATTCCCAAAACACTTCTAGAACTTTACCTTTGGAATAGCTTTGAGCTCTTTCAGCGATGCATTTTTAATCACATCTATACTTGTAAAACGGTGGCGCTTCAACAGAAAAAAAAGTCACACGGGACCATGTCTGGCGAATTTGGAGGCCGGGATATCATTACAGTGATGTTTTTTGTCAAAAATTCACGAACAAGCAACGATGTGTGAGCAGGTGCATTATCGTGATGCAAAAGTCAGGAATTGTTTTGTCACAAATCCGGGCGTTTCCTTCAGACTGCTTCACGGAAACGGCGTTGAACGTGAAGGCAGTATTCCTTATTGATCATTTGACCTTGCTATCAGTGATTTATACAAATCAAGCCGACTGTATCAAAACACATGTTATTCTTTTAACAGCTGAAAAGAGACTAAACATCCAATATATATCAAAATGTATAAATGCTTTTAAGACATATTTGTCAACTCAATGAAAAAAATCGTGCCAGTCTAACTCTTATAACCAGCGAAATTCCAGAATTCCCGTTACTTTTTGAACACATCGCGTTTGTAGAATTGCGAGCAATGCAGAGTACAGATAACTGAGTGTGTTTGGTAGGAGTGACACTTTTTAATCTGATCGTGTGTTACTACCACCTTTAGTCTCATTTTTTCTACAGAAGCTGCAATATAAGGTGATGAACCTGTATTTAACTCTTGTTTCGTGACTATTCTCGGTTTATGTAACGGTAGGAAGTTAACAAACTATATTCGATCAGGTTACGTGACCAAGCCCATCGCTTTTAGTGTCAGCAACCTTCACATTATTCCACACCCGTTTTACATTGACCAGGCGACTTCAAGTGTGTATTTCAAAGTAATGCGAGGGAAGAATTGATAGAAAACTTAATTGAAGTTCGATTGTAGCTGTAATTGATTAATGTATACAATCACTACAAGCACAAAAAACACTTACAGGGCATCGATGAAGATGGTTTCGCGTGCAGGACGAGTATCGATAAACAGACACTAAGAGCTTACAAACAGTAAACACTGTGTTACTGTCTAACTTGTCAGCAAAAATATCCAAATTGAAGTATTTATTTAGTGCATATTGAGTTTTATTATGATGTTGTATTGCGGTCAGACCCTGCCCGGCTTCTTGCAGAAGGTGGTGAGGAAAGCGTTGACGGCCCTGCGTGAAGGCATGCAGGAGCCCAGGCACTCGATCATCAGCGGGTCGCCCTGCACCGCCTCGCAGAAGTCCTCCAGCGTCACCTTGCCAGAGCGGTGCTTGTCCAGCTTCTTCATCACAGTCTCGGTCAGGTCCTGCCACACACAGACACCGTACAGAGCGCCCCCTCCCAGTAGACCAGTGGTCTGTCCTCTTCGCGTGTAGGGGAAAGGGCAACGGAGTGGGGGTAGCCGCCTCTGCTAACTGAACACACTACAGCTGTCACACATCACATTTCTGATAGTTTAAACTGAGGAGTTTAGCATAATGTCGAAACCGTCTCTGCATGTACAAATCAGGGATTTTCAAAACTTTAAAACTATTTTAAAATCTGCGTTATGACTATGTGACTGGGTGCCTGAGCAAAAAATGATTTTTGTAACCATCATCTCTCACGTATTCTTCTCTAAATTTTGAAACGAAAATACGATGTGGAGGATCTGCTTTTTTTTATTTTCGTAACGCAATTTCAGAGCTTCGCGAAGTTCTTACATTAATATTAATTTATCGTAACAGATTATATTTCTCAGGTGAACAGCACATTTACGTACATGTGGTTGGTCTACTTAAGTTCATATCTGGACAAAAAGTAAACAAAGCGTAAGTAGCCAATTCTAAAACCAATGTCCTTCACGTATTTATTCATTTTTAATACTATAGCGTTCTATTTCCCGTATTTATAACATTTTTGTTCCCTTTCAGTTTAATTTTTTTCTCTTTCTCTCTTTTTAATTTATCTGGACATACATAGTCTTCTAGTGGGCTAACATTACAGCGATTAGCGTCGGCTTCGTTTGTGACCATATTCCTTAGATTATACTGTTGTAGTAAGTTGTTCAATACGTTAATCTGATTTCCTAACACTGTTGATTATTTGTGTACTAATAATTCTCAGCCCATAAACGATAATTCTACGCCTTTTTCCTGTTAACATCTCCCTTCATACATGTTCAAAACAATTTGCATTAACCACATTCGATTATTTGCACATTACTTTCAGAGGCCCTGGACTTATCTGATGTAACAAAATAATAAAGATCTCCACAATTAACGAACCCAGCAAATCTAAATCGATTCCTTTGGTTGGCTATTACTGCAATCAATTCTTAGGCCAGAAAATTGGGTAAAGGATATTGCAGTTGCCGCGTACTCTGTGTCGTGGCTGGACACGGTTTACACGAATGTGAATCGCTCGTCCTGAAATTATGGCCCACCGTCCTACCCAACCGGTTCTGTAACGTGCACTGACCCACACTGAAAACTATGCGGAACCCTCACAACACAGCGTCCTGCGTCACGTGAACCGGCCATACGGCGGGATTCTGGCGTCATATACTCTCACGTGGACACGACAGGTTAACCTCAAAAAGCAGTCACTCCTGTGCTTGGTTAATACTCAGGTTTTGAGCTATAATGTTGTAGACGACCTTGTTTTCCATTTGAAACCCTTTAAAATGATTCGCGAAACTTCAAAGACTTATGTTTTTTTTATTAACTTGAGTTGAGATAATTGTGCACTGCGTTGAACTTGTAGTACGCACTAAACTTATGATGCTGTTGTGGATACATGACTAAAGCAAAATACAGGTAATAAAATCTCAAAAGACCAACGGTGATTGGTAAATTGATCCTACTTTGTCTGCATCTAGCTGTTAAAATAAAAAAAGAATAAATCTATATCTCCCGAGATGAAAATCGCAACAGCGAGATGGTGATTAAGAGATAAATACGGAGGACCTACGTATTTCTTTCGAAAGGACATGCAAGACATGTATCAAAAGCAAACAAAGATTATCCAGAATCGTTACAATCAAAATTCGAATGACGAGAAATCAATAACTGGACATCGGTCATAGATTGAATATATCTTAATATTTTACTAAGTGAATTGTAAATGATTTTTTTGTTTTCACTATAAATTTATCACCACCGTTTCTTTCTTAACCACGCGTTGCTTGGGCATAAAACCTTTGCTGTTCATGTACTCATACGTTTTAACGATAAGTATTACATAAACAGCAGTTAAGATTACAACTGCAGTAGCCCTCAGCATTGTAACTCCTTTAGCAAGAATTGTTTCTCATTTTGACACCACAGAAGGTTAAACATTTAACGATGCCCTTGGTTCCGTGTATCTTCCACGTAGTTCATATCTTACATAACTGTTGGATTTCCTCAAACCGTGTTCGTGTGTCAACTCGCCGCCAGTAGATAAGCATATTACTGTCAATGATGGAATACTTCTCCCTCTGGTGGAAAACATAGATAACGACCAGAGCACGCGGCGCAACCAGTTCCTCCACCAGAGGATCGGAATCCTTGAAGCATTCTCCGATGTTTATAAAGTTTGTGTGTATTCGACCGTCCGCAGAACTGTGTGTTGAACTGCTGTAGTTGTTCTAAACATGCCTACTTCATTTTTATTTTGTTGAAATTACGGAATCCCCAAGGAGGCTCAGCTATTTGAATACGATTTTCCATTTATTGCATTATTTCTGAAGTGGAAGCTTTGCATCAGTGTATGGACAACACAAGATGAACGACACCCTCGATTTAAGACAGCCCACAGAAATGTGAGGATAAATCGCTAACCGACACCATCACCCGTGCCATTTATTGCCCTTTCTTTGGGCTGTTTATGTTAGAGCATGTTGTCTTTCGACATTTCCTCCTCGTTCGTTTTTCAGGTTGTGCTTTGTCTTAAGGGTTGGTAAGTCTTATTTGTAGGCTCTATCGTTTATAAAATTAGTGTTAGGGGTCTTTTATGGATGTCTAATTCCGTAGTACATTGGTCTGATAATCTGATAAGTGTGTTAGTCGAATTCTTGGTGGATCTGTAAAATGCTGCTGCTCTGTATCGAAACCGTTGTTGTAATCTCTGCACGTTCGCTGCTTTACGTAAATCTTCGGTCTGAAAGAACGTGGGGTGATGCAATGCTCTTTTTAGCGCCCGGTTTTGAATGACTTACAGTTTACTGATCAGGGTATTGCTTGCATAACCCCATACAGGTCATGCATACTCAATTATGCTACAGTAGATCATAACACCAACCTCTGGCGCCAGGAAGCTGTTCTTACTCAGCGGCGGACAGAGCTTGTGTAGCGCTGCACTGACTTTGCGCCTGGTTTCCTCGATGTGAGGTCGCCAGTCGAGCGTCACACCTAGGTATCGCGCCGTATTGCTGCATGGGACGTTCCTTCCTCGGAGCTTCACCTGAAGCTGGTCGTCTCTCATCTTCCCCTCCGCTTGGGTAGTAAGATTGCTTGGGTTTTCTCAGAATTGATTGTGATCTGCCATCTTCGCGCGCGCAGGCGTCTATTTTACTAGGGCTTCCTGTAGGCGTCTGGTAGGCAAAATCCTGCAGCAGCTGATGGTGAATATCACCGTGTCATCAGCGTATTGGGCCATTTTCACATTGCTGATGAGTGGTATGTCCGATGTGAAGAGGGAGTACAATATTGGTCCCAGTACAGATCGTTGTGATTGTTCTTGGCAGGATTCTGTAAGCTTTATGTATGGACCTGGAAAGCCAAGTTCGAACTGTTTGCACAGAAGTTCTGTGTGCCACAAGGAGTCGAAGGCTATTTATATGTATAAGGGCACTAGTTTACGGTGACTGCGCTGGTTATACGCTTTCGTGGCTTCTTCGACGACTCGCAGTAACTGCTGTGTGGTACAGTGATTCTTGCGAAATCCCATCTGGTGGTCTGGGATTAGTTCTCCTTCGGTTAGCAGGTGGTGGATCCTTGTTGAAAGTATTCGTTCGAATACTTTACTGATAGAAGGCAGCAGGCTTATTGTACTGCTGTTGGAATGTCGGGTCCTTGCCGGTTTTATGTATATCCTCTATAATTGCTCGCTTCCAGCAGCTCGGGTATATTCCACCCCTCAGAGCGATGTTGAAAATATTGACTAGATATGCGCAGGCCGCCGGGGGTAGGTGCTTCAACAGTGTATTGTTTATATCATTCATCCCTGTAACCTTTTTATGGGGTAGCTTTTTCAAGCGGTTGTTAACTTCGATGATGTCGATGTCGGGAATATGGTTGCCTACATATGCAGCGACTGCTTCGTTGCAGGTTCGCAACCGCCTGCGTATAGCGGCTACATCTTCGTCATCTGCTTCTGCTGCGACGAGGGGCTTCTCGAAGCTATCTGCAAGAGCGTTGGCTTTTTCGTGCGGCAGGTATACGATTCCTCTCTCGCCGTCTAGTAGAGTCTTTTTCTTAGTGAACCATCTGGTGTGGGTTCATGATGAGTTGTCGCAGGATCTGATCATGGCGACTCAATCCTTTCATTCTCTGTTCCAATGTTCGGTAAGGGCTGTTTTGAGTTCTTTTTGTAGCAGTGTTTTGATGCTGCGGTTCCTGGTCAACTTCCACTACAGCATGACCCGGTTTTTATGCTGGATCATGTCTAGGAGGTGTGTTGGGAACTGCTTTGGATTGTTGAGTTGCTTCTTTTACTACGGCTGTAAAGAGATTGAGGCCGCATTTGCCGGTTGGTGGGTGACAAAGGCGTCTGAGGTGAGTTGGCGGAATATGTTTCAGTTGGCTCACATCTAGTCTGAAGTTTCTCGTTGGTCCTGGTTCCATGACCCGGTCGTGACCTCAACTAGGTTCTTCAGGTGCTGTAACGTTCATGTTGTGCGTTTCAATTATGTTCTTCAGCTGTCTCCTGGCGTTATTGCACAATCGGCTGTTCCAGTATGTGCGCTTGCAGTTCAGGTCGCCGCCGATTAAGAATCTTCCTCTTATGCCGGCTAGTTTATTTATGTAATTTTCCAGTAGTTGTTGTTTCGGTGGTCGATAAGCGGCGACGACAGTGAGTTTACCAGTTGTAGTGGCCACCTCAACCCCGATGCCTTCGATCAGGGTTGTTGTGGGGAGTGGCACTTGGTTGTGGGGGATGCCTCGTCTGAAGTAGATGGCCACTTCCCTGCTGGCAGTGGGCCGATAGTACATTTAACATTTGTAGTTTGGTATTGCTACTCTGATACCGGGCTTCAGATGGGTTTCTGACACCAAGCATATGTCAACGCCTTGCTCCTTTATGAATTGCCTGAATTCTATTTCTTGGTTATGCATTCCATTGGCTTTCCATATACAAAACGCTGGTGCTCTATCCATGATGATGCTGGAAGGAGCTGGAGTTCGTAGCCATGGCTGTTGTTACTGCTGCTTGAAAGGTGGTTGGCAGCTGATTTAGTGTTTCAATGAGGCTTATAATCATCCATCATAATTGTTAATTTTTCGAAGATCCTGTATGTGGGAATTTTCGGCTGCACCTCGGGAGCTTGACTGGCTGGTTGGTTCTACTGCGTCTGGCCCCATTGTGGAGTAGTTGGGTGGATTTTTGGCCATTGATGACTCGACTGGATCAAAGGCCTTGCTGGAGGAAGCTTGGGCATATGTGTGTCCGTCTTTCCTCTTGGGTGGGCGCCTGTTTTTCGTCTGGGTTTCAGGGTTCTGCTTCTCTGTATTCTGATGAGGGGCGGCCTCTGTGCTCCTTCTCCTGGCCGGAGATGTTCTGTTAGCTGGTCCCCTGGTTGTTTCTGGCATTAGTTTCCTTTCCCTGTGGTGAGACCCTTCTGACAGTCGCGTGCTGTTTTGTATGCGGGGCAGCCTTTGAAGCTCGCGACGTGGCTGCCGCTGCAGCTGTGGCATTTTGTACCCTTTCCTTTCTGTGCCGTGCATTGGTTGGAATCGTGAGGTCCTGTGCATTTGACACAGACAGAGGGCATCTTACAATTTTTTCCCACGTGCCAGAAAATTTGACAGTTGTAACGCTGCGGTGGACCAGGCAATGAGCATAGTTTCTCTATGGAGACTTTCAGATGATAGATAGTGCTTACTTGGAAGATAGGTTTGTTTTCAGACCAATCCGGCAGTACCGCTAAAAATAGTGGAATTATCTCGTTGGTGCCAGGTGGACGTTTTGGATGTAAAACCCATTTCCATTAATTCCTCTTTTGGCACTGCCGTAGGGAATGTCCGACGGATTCCTCAGAACACTGCCTTCAGGAGTGGTACTGCATCTGTTGGGAAGGTGTAGTATGGTATTTTGGAGTCTATATTTATTTCGGTGACGGTTATACATTCAGCTTCTGTTGTGAAAATGAATTTAATTTTCCCACATCCACCTGTTTTGGTGGTAAAAGGATTCTTGGTGGCAACTCTATTATGTTATGGTATGTAGTTGTATTCAAATTGCACCACTATGGGCCGACAGTGTGGTGATCTCTAAGCTGATGCTTGCGTCGTATCGTCCAGTCGTTGAAACCGGTTGCTGGTTTCCATGACCAGCTCTGGATCCAACGCCGGAGGCGGCTTGGCTGTGCGTCGTCGGGTTGACTGGCTTGCTGCTTCTTGCGTCTGTTATCTGCGCTAGCTGCAGCAGTCGCGTGTTATGTGGCTTTTGCTTTTTTAAAGTAAATCTGCGTTTAAAAAGGAAAAGTTGCGGGCAAGTAGACGGTCGTTCCATTCTTCTATTTGGCTGACTTCTTCTCTTTGCCGGCTGTGGCGTTAGACAATTGCTGAACAGGCACGCTGAGTATGGTGCCACAAGCGTGCTGTTCGTTTCTTGTTACTTTCGGGAGTGACGGGGTCCCCCTCTTTGAAGCGCGGTGGTCTTCTGTTAAGTGGGCAGGCCCGATCGTAGTCAGCGTAATGCTTGCGGTTCCGTCGGGGTCCATTTCAAGTCCTGTGTAAGTTGCCTGGTCGTCGCCTATGTCGATCCGTCCTTGTCCATATCCAAGTCCGGTTCGCGTAGCCTGGTCGTCGATTTAGCCGCAGCTGCCGCTGGCAAAGTCAAGCCCACTGACGCGGAAGTGCGCCGAGCAGTTTCCTCATCGAACATCGTCACGCCACCAAGGTCAACTCGGAACTGGTGTGTAACACACCATTTAACGTGAAATTCTAACCAGTACACTGCCGTGGCCGACTTTTCAACTTTACATAGCTGAACGATGACATATTATGACTGCTTTTAAAACTACTGCAATGTGTAGTAATGCTGTGTAATACAACTTACATTAATTCAAGCAGCAAATTCTGACCAGTTGATACATTCTTTTTGCGAATCAATTCTTAACTTGAATTATAAAATTCAACAGAGAAGTTTCTCTAAACTTCTTCCTTTCTGTTCGTAGAGAAACTCTATGTTGAGAACAGATTAAAGGCAACAATTTTGATCCCAATATGTTCGACTTTAAAAATAAACATCACTAATTGTTACTGGAAGCAATTTTGCTTCAAACACTACAGGTAAGATTCAAAATCATAATCGGGAATACCGTATTAACGAAAACCAGCGGGTACATTACGAAAGGAAAACTGATACAACTAAGTTAACAGAGATGAGAAATATTAACTTTTAGCTGTTGATGACGTGGCAATGACTGTTCAATGATACCTGGTTTATTTCCAGAAATTTTTCAAATGTAATCATTCCAATCACTAAAAAAATGTAGGCCGGATACTATGATTTATGGTAGCAGTAACCCTACTTCTGTTATAACTAAAATCATTTATGGTTCCGCTGTAATAACTATAATCATTTTCGTTGTTATTAGCAAGTGAAGTTTCTGTTTAATGCATTTAAGGACTTCTAATTGCTACTGTCATGATAAGTAATTAGGTACTTTACTAATGTCACCGTATTGGCATGATTAGCTTGCAGGTTTTATCCTGTGGGAATATAGGCCTATGTTTGAGAGAATTTGGTACTACTCGTTGACCAGCCAGTTTCTTTCTCGTACATGTTTTGTACTAACGAACGGGCAGGAGAGGTCTGCGAGGGGCAGTAGCGTGTGCTCAACTTCGGGAGAAACAATATTTATGTGCACCCGCCAAGTCGAGTCAACGTCGGCACTGTCTACCCTTTCGTCAAAGCGATTCGGGCCATTTTTAAATCTCATTTTCTTCGGTCGGATTCATACTACATGTATTAAATTTCTGTTTTGCATGGATATCAGCAATCTTAGCTTTATTTTATTTCGTTACTGTTCTTAGTTCGGATGTTATTTGTACGCAAACTTCAGCGATTTTCTCACTCACTCACTCACTGATGATCTTCAAAACTCTAAGATACTTACCGTAGCCGTAGAAAGCTGATATTTGGTACACAGATAAAATTTTACCCACATATTATAAGAAAAGTCTTAATCTCGTAAATTTCCATATATCTACACCTTCCCTACCCCTATTTATTGTGGTAGTTAAACCAGCGGCAATCTGCGTTGCTCGGCTACGGCGCACACCCATTGTTTTAAGTGTAGGGCGTTGTTGGTAACGTATATTGAAGTCTTCAATTCCGAAATGTTTTTATTCACGGATTTTAATATGGAACCATTACATTTGAGCGGCGATTCAGATTAAGCGATAAACTTACAAAAATAAATGAGATTCCAGAAAAACAATTCTTGTAAAAATAGACAAAGTCTCGTGCTTGTGTATTGACGAAGTTATGAGATCTTCTTCTGAGCCAAGTCTACACTTTACAGTGCGTATTCACTTTACTTTGTGAAACATAATGGTTTCTATCGGTGTTATAGATTATTTAATTAGAGTAAAAAAATGTGGTGACTTGGCCATTATGCGTGTCATAATTTTTACAGAAAAACTTGTCAAATTCGAAAAAGAGTGAGGGAAATCTTGGTTTTTACGTATTTGTAAATTTGATAAAGCAACACATTTAAGGTATTTATGCAGGTTAACCAAAACATTGCGCGCACAATGGACAAGGCACCACAAATTTTTTATTCTAAATAAACGATCTATAACACCGATAGAAACCATTATGTTTCACTAAGTGAAGAGAATACACACTGTAAAGTGCAAACATGGCTCAGAAGAAGAACTCATAACTTTTTGTCAGCACACGACCACGACACTTGGCCTACTATTACAAGAATTCTGTTTCTGGGATAGTGTTCTTTTTCATTACTATCACCTTTTCCCAACATTAGAGGTTGGCTGCCTTTGATGAGTTTTAGTCATCACTGGCACGGCCAAGTTTGGAACGGCCGCACGTCCTTGCTGAGGCCAAGCATTTGCTAGGTCGTACTACGTACTAATGGAGGAAGTGAGTGCTGCCATCTGTCTGAGAAGTGTGTAACAATATTCTGAGTGTGGTAAGCGTATTTTGTGTTTCTGAAATGTGCAGTATACGGTATGGTTATTGGGAAACGTCCCGAGATTCTCCTTGATGGCTGCAGAAAACCACAACCAGGGAGGCATGTACGCGGGCGCGAAATATCCTTTACCAAAACCTATTGACGTATTGAGTATTTTTGTATATGCTCAAGTTTGGTTTCAGATACGCACAATTCAAGATCCGGGAGGAAGTCACTCTTCTCAGCCAACACTTAAAGTACATTTCATCAAATAAAATTCAAAGTAAACCTTGATAAAAGCGAATTTAATTAATCAGAAGCTTAACATGACGTTAGCTCAATAAATGCAAGTGATTTTGATAACACCTTATATCAACTTGATTTGACATATTCGAAATATTAACGGTAAAATCTCCTGCATAATTTAGGATCTCGTGTTAAATCAGCACATTAAATTCAGACTGTTAATTGCAAATGATAAATATAAAAAATTAAAGTATGATACTCTACGTAGTAACCACACGTGTATTTGGTAAATGCGCTGGAAGTTTCGTTTGTTCCTTTTCGTTATTGGAAAGTGGCTTACCACCTAAACGTTTGGTGAGTGGTCGAATCAAATGAAATTTATATGGTGATAAATCTGGATTAAAGAGAGGATAGTCGTAAACTCTCCATTGTAGTTCTCATTCCGCAGCTGTGGGGAGCCTAGAGATATCGTGTAGAAGCAGGACGCAGAGTATCGGAATCGTAGGTACAGTATTTAGGAAGTCTCTGTAAGCGTGTACAAAGAATTTATAGTAGTTTAGACCGCTGACAGTTCGTGGTTCAAGCAGTCAATTGAGGTAAAAACACGTTTAGCATCCCAAAGGAGTATCACAACTAACTTGCCAGCAATGAGACGGGTTTCGCCTTCGATAGAGAGTCTTCCATGACCGTAGAGTTTTTGCCTCTTGTACCGTACAGGCCTCGTAAGTTTATCATTGGCGAACAGTGCTCGCAGTTTGCAGCACATCTGCTGTAGCACCTGTATGAGTTTAAAACTTTATAATTACGCGTTGCGAAACTGGCACACATGTCCTGCACAAAGTGTGTAGCATTTAGCGACGCAAGGCGCTCCTGTTAACGGTACGTTATCCATTCCATCGTTACACCATCGCACGCCTGTTTGAAAGTCTCGATTATAGTTTTCTATAGCTACATGTATCTCTACTTTTGACGTGGAGAAACCAACAAGCACAAGGTAGCACAATTAAGTCGTCTTCAATCAAGATATCTGAGTAATAGTCCCTCAATTATAATTATAATGTTTAACTAGGCTTTTTTTTTTTGACGTTGAGGTCATTAGAGCTGGAAGGCGACTCTGGGCAAGGAATGGGGAAGGGAACGGCACTAGCCTGAAGTGATCACGGGAAACGGAAATGTAGTTAGGGAGCGTTCGTCAATTACTTGAGGCGTTCTACTTGATATTTTAACCTCCCCCCCCCTTGGTGAGATTTGGTGAAATTTTGCTGGACTCCCATCTCCCCTATTTTGAGCTTACGTACTTAATGTACGCCTCCTCAACTTAACCGGGTATTTAAGCCACGTATTTCAATTACATTACTGTCCACGCACTAATCTCCGTGGTTGTGGTTTTTAAAGGAATGACTAAATCAGTTATCAGAATGCTTGGCGGTACAAATTTTTTATTCCAAAACTAATAATTTACTAAAAAGTTGTCACGAACACAAGGATTATATTGATTTAATAAAATAATTTTATGTAGCTCGTGAAAGAAGTGACAATCTTTGAGGGGGGGGAAATCTGGTGTCTACCTTAATAAGTGAATTAAAACGGAATATACAATTATCTGCTGTGAATATTCTCTAAGTCTAAAGTAAAGTTTACTGTAACAGTGTGAGTCTTTCATTACAAAGTACTCTGTTTCAAAAGGCTCGTAATAAAAACTTTGCTTGAATTTATGAACAAAAAGTGATGAATTAGATTACGATGAGAGAGTATGTCACCTTGATGGTGCTATCCATGTCCTCCCCTATCGGCGGCTTCACCAGTGTCTTCAGCAAGTCTATGTTCATCGTGTTCTTTATCAGCATCCCTTCACCCATCATGTCGAACACCTGGAGCACAACAAGTCATAGTTGACAGCGAGACGTACAATTATAAACAATACAAACACATTTTAAAAAAGAGAGAGAAGAAGATAAACACTGGGTGAAGGACTGTGGGAAATTTGTGTTGAGTAACTTAATACGTCTTCAAGTACAAAGGAATTCCCAGCGGTGGCTCAAAGGTTGCGTGTGCACTTGCCAGCGCCTTGAACTCCGAGGGAAACAGCGTTCCAGGAAGGCTTATCTCCTTTACGTAACACCCACGCCGCCTCATCGCGTTCTAGTCTACTCACAGTCAGAATATAAATCAAAGCAAGACGAAACTCATGAAGTGTAGCACCAATGATAGCAATAACAATAGATATAAAAGGCCCACCCCGTCGGTTCAGTTTGATGCGGCACTGCGATAGTGTCTGACACTGACAAGGCAGCGTCCATAAACCACGTAGCTCCATTTTGGCCTCCTGTGAACCCCCTCCCCCGCCACCACATAGGCTGACGTGGCGTTCCCTATTGATTCTATTAGACATTTTGTACTGTTTTCTCTTGTCAGACTATCGTTAATTACAAACAGGGATAATTAAATGGCGGAAATAAATATTTGCATGCTGTTGGGTGTTCTGTACCTCATTTTAAGTGTGACAAATAATACGAATGTAAAGCTACGTGGCCTGGCTCGGAACCATTCTCCCCTGCCCCCACGTAGACCAACGTAGCTCTTCAGGCAACCCCTCCCAACCACCTAGACCGAGCCGCTTAGTTTATGAACACTATCCAAGGGGTGGATAATTTCCATCATCAGGACTTGACCACGTGGGTAGGAGAGGCGGTGGCACACGATTCAGTCGCGGGGTAAATCCCAAACATCTCTGCCGAGCGTGTGCAGTGACGGCTGACTCGTCTGTAGGGTGAGTACGTTTAGTTAGGTTGTAGCTGGGAAAAGTAGGCGTGAATTGGCAGGCACCGGGTTCCACCCTCACACTATCACAACGCCTTCATCTTCCCATACGTTTTCACGGAGGTTAAACATCCGCCATGACAACCTCCTATGCTGGGACACGGGCAAGGCGTCCATAGAAGAACAAGATATATAAAAAAGAGATCAGACATAATAGGAGGAGAAGTGAATTCTGTTAGTTACTAAGTGTACTTATAGCTGATAGCCGGAGAAGGATTTGTTTTGACCGATGTCGAGGTAATTGGACGTGGGATAGTAATGGGAGCAAAAAACAAGAAAAAATTAGGCCGTGGCCTTTTGAAGGAAACATCACCTGAAGTGATTTCGAGAAACCATAGAAAATAGAAATTTGGATTGCCGGACGGGGAATTGGCCCCGCGTCCTACTGAATGCCAAGGTAGAGGGTTATCACCCGCCAGGCAATGTGGGAGTGTTGTTAAAAGCAGAATAGCAATAGCGAAAATAGCGTTCTTCAAAAACATAAATCTTTTAATTTCAAATATTGATAGGACTTTGCTATTCAGTATAGATTAACTTTTACAATTTGCGTCATATTTCTCGAAATGAATGCAAGCAGTATATGTTTCGTTCCAGAAGCTACAGAGCATTATTTAATAACAATAATAATAACGTAGATCGCCACTAGACTCCTAATGGTGTCAATGAATTGAACTTGGCAGACCTTGAAAATTACTATACCGTAAGTGATGAAGTTCTTGGTATCGAAGTACATCGTCAACCAGCGTGTCAGTAACAACAAAGCTCTTGGAACCATGGAGGAAGGAAATATATGGAGGAGAAATGACGTTAAATCGGTGACGCCGGGATCCTACTGCGCATGCGCGGCGGTTATAGCGGACCCAGCTCAAAACATTGCATTTCACGTTGTGCTCCATGTAGTAAAAATTTGATTTTGTAATAGTTCTAAGTTTTTTTATAATGTCCAGCTTGTGTTGCATACGGGTGCACAAATAGGACAGATAGGAAAAAACCTGGAATATCATTTCATTTGTAAGTTGCATCGTAATTATTGTTGTTGAAACGTTCAATAGTTTTCAGTCAGACCTAGCTACTACCATTAAAGATTTATTCATAACTCTCAAATGGATGACTTTGTTTTCAAATATTTGTTGGTGTAGTGCAGCCAATCGGCATACCTTACTATTTTGCACATCATAGACTACCATTACTTTATACGAGTGTTGTAAAGTCTAATTTAAGTGGGTCATGTTTACATCGTGATTGAGTTGTGCATTCTTTCGTTACGTTTGCAGTTTCTACTGAAAGTGTGGGATGAAATTAATTGTGCTTTGCGAAATAGGAATCGTGATGAAGGAAACAATGTCGTTATACGAAATGTAGTTCGCGATGAGTGTGTCTACAAAGTTTTGCTTTTGTAGCAGAATATATATTGTGGTTAGGTTTAAATGCAGTTTGTACCAGAATGTTTTTCTCATAGCATAAAGGACAAGGAATATGTCTATTATTGTTAGTAATTTCATGAGAACCATGTTAGTGACGTGTGTATCTATTATTGTTAGTAATTTCATGAGAACCATGTTAGTGACATTTGTATCGTCATGTAAACTATTCCCACTTCAGGGTCCGACTTTTGAATTATGGTAGTAAGATGTATATATGTAACAGAGTTCTAACCATGGACTAATCACACTTATTTCAGTTTTTAAGTATGTATAGACAATTTTTTTTTCTTTTTGATTTTGAAATATTTCTCATCATAGATTCTAACAGGAGTAAAATTACTGAAATGGAATGTGGAAATATAATCTTTTTGAACATAAATCATAATTTGAGAACTAAAAACAAAAGTTCCTTAAAATAAAAAGAACCACTTCTAGATAGCCAATGTAATTCATTGTGGTTAGGGCGGAATTATTTTTGGTCCAGGCTGCATCTCCACCTCACGTCCACAATTTGGAGACACTATATCCCAAACACTAAGCGAGATATTAAAAAATGTTTGCTCTTTATTTTCGATTTTATTTTTCGTCATGTTACATTAGAATTCATCATTAAATTTGACTTTTGCAAAATTTTTCTTCTGCATTTCAGTCAAAAACACCTCACCTTTGAGACGGTATATCACGATAACTAAGCGAAATACCGAAAATTTGTATTCTTCGTTATCTTTTCTTCTCGTTGCGTTACATAAGAATCCATGATCAAATTTGATTTTGGTCAATTTTTTTTTTCTGAATTTTAACCAAGAACACCTCACCTTTGAGAAAGTATATCTCGAGAATTAAGCGAGATATCAAAAAAGATTATTCTTCATTTTTTATTTGTTTCGTCGACTTACATAATAATCCATCATCAAATTGTGGCTCCATGGTTATGGTAGAGTTCCCTGGATATATTTGGGCATGTTCCCGGTGATTCTTGGGTAGGGTAATATGGCGTCCCCCCCTCCCCACCTCTCTCCAACCGGCGTCACTTCAGTGCGTGGTAAAGGTCCCTTCCAGTCGCCTCCATATATTCCTTCCTCCATGCTTGGAACAGGTTTCCGGTAACAGGTTTTATTTTCTTGTATACCATTGTGCACCGCTAAGTGTTTGAAAGGCGTCAACCTTGCAGCACGTGTCTACGGTATAGTGCGAGACAAACCAGTCTGATTCATCAACGTGCCACCGTTTGGACGTTGCTCTGTCTTGCACACTCAAGGCCGCACCTTACAGGACGACAGCAGACATACCTACAATGTTATGTCGAACGTTTTTATTAACAATGTTCCTTACCCATTTGGTTCCCTGTCAACATTGTTAGCATGAGTACAAAACATGTGGAACATACGTTGAGCAAATAATTTTTTAATTATTAAAGAGTGTTGCGCATATTATCATGGTTTCCAGACATAATAAATTAAAACATTCTCAAAGGTGAAAAAATAGGTTGCAGGAAAGCACTTTCCTAAAGGAAATGCCATGGTTAGTTTTTCACCAAATTTGGCTGATTATAAATACCGAAATAATGTTGCAGTTTTGTTGCTTCAAAATGTTGACACTTTTTAACTAACCACAAAAATCAACTCTGTTTCCAACAATACCCACTTGTCAAACAGTACTACGTGTTGTGACTTTATTGAAATGTGTTGTAGTAGATACACTCCGTGCTATCAAGTGCAGCTCGTTAGATCAACCCTTCTCAACCCAAGGACCAGTAAAATGTCAAAAATAATTCCGGGGACCATTAACTTATATGGGCCATTTATTTACGTATGTTATATTATTAACATTTGATTTGTACTGTATTGTACCATTATCACGTAATAAATCTAGAGGCATGCTTTTAATTCCTACGGAAAGGCAGTTATGAAATTGGAAGTGAACTATTAAAAATGAATTATATGTTGAACACACTTCTACTATTTACTGACGCAATGAATTATTATTATTATTATTATTATTATCATTAAGGCTGGATGCTACGGTGTACAACCGATCAGTAGGCACGGAATAAAATAAAATAAGCAAGACCTGAGACCTTAAACTGTTTACTTCGCCACTCTTATGTTACCAAACGCACCCGCGAATTGCGTTCCCCCCCACAACTCCCTAAGTAACCGGTTATTAACCACTCGCATAAGTCGTTAACTTAATCCTTAAGCGAACGACGCTCTCTGTTTGATGCAAAAATGTAAACGTAAACAACTATTGTAATAACCATGCAGTTCTATTATCACGTCCCAGAAATACCATATTTTTGCCATGGCTTTTTAAAAATTGGACTTATACACGATTACAGGCTATACATTACGAGTGAGGTATCTAAATTTACAATATTATGACTGTGCGATTAAGTTGAGAATTACTGCGTTGGATCGTTACGATCAGCTAATTCTTAGGATGCTGATTGGGGTATTCGCGTGGCCATGACGTTTTTCCGTGCCATTCAGAACTTGTTGAAAGCTGTTAGTTCCTGTGGTCAGTATTTAATAGAAATGATGGTGTCAACGATAATTATTTTAATAGACGTTGTCTCTGAGTCTCTAGGGTCGCAAATGAATGTCAGGTCGATATGAGACATTTAGAGTGAGGGGATGGAAAGCCGGCTTCCTTCCCTTCCCTTCTCTTCTCCAGGCAGAGAAAGCCTGTGTGCCTGTGCTGGAGCCTGGACAGCACCCACGTCGCGGAAACTGGAGGCAGGCAACTGCCGAGGAAAGTTGTGGAGAAAGCGGCGCGGCCGGGATTTCGCGGGTGCTGCCTCGCCGCTCATCCCAGCGGGTCCAGTTCCCACCACAACCCAGCGCTCCGCTAGCTAAGGCAAGCGGACAAGACGGGTGGCATTATTCGAACACAATATCAAGCATTTACAATTAATCATGTTATTCAGTAGTCTCTTCTGATATTTTTATAATTTATATTAGACGATACAGTTCTTGATTAACGATTTTGTTTTTTCAACACTCTCTGGAAAGTATTGATATCGTGAATGTTTCACTTTTCATTAGTTTGTTTCTGTTTCTGTACGGATGGCTGAGGTTGTTTTGATGAAACATGCTACACATGTTTTTGATTGGGCTATTTAAAATATTGTAGGAATAAATCAACCCCAGCCCTTCTCCTATCGGCTACAAAGGTGGTTGGTGGCTCAAATGTATATCGCAAATGCAATCATTGACATAAAATTCGATTCCCAAACAGAGTATTGATATCTGTTATGGACTTCACCATTTTTTAACAAATGTGGCATAACTTGCAAGCTTTTGAATTGATTTTTACTTCATTTTCACAGTTACAAACCTTATATTATGACTTAGGAAATTTGAAAGGTTAAGATTTGACTTAGAAGCTAGTGTATGCCTTATGATGCTACGTGACATAACGGTTTTTAGCGTCGTGTTTCACTTATTTGTGTAAGATTACAATGAGACGTCTTGAATGCAGACGTTTCTCGCCCTAATTGTCTTCATCATTGTATAATTTTGTCCACGTAAGAACGAGGTTTAAAATCGTAAAATCTTATCTGATCTAACCCTCAGAATGATAACTACCCCATCCCCTCCTTCGGCTGGTTGAGTCGTCTGTTGAACCTGCTAAAAGTTTTTTTTTTTTTATTTTCCAGAATGTCTGGTGAGAATTTGGCAAACGTGTTTCAGATTCTGCAATTAAAATTTCAGTAGAGGCATATTAGCGTCAACCATACGGGCAACGCCGGGTCGTCGCTAGTGAGGCTAATAAAGGCTTGAATTGGTCTGAAAGTGAGTCCCGCCGACCGAGTGGGGCTGTGGCCAAGTCCGAGACGTGACGTACAAGCACAGTGCTCGATTTGACGCCTTTCGCAAGGCTCCGCGCCGACTCCCGAATGCACAAGCGCAACCTCCTCCATCACCACTTTCAGCACTACCAAAATAAACGCGTTTTACGAGCATGTCGAATGTGATTTTGACTGCAGCTTGTAAGTTACCTCGTTACAAATAGTACATGATACATCATTACTACCAATGCAATTAAGGTTCATTGACGTTGATATCATTAGAGCTGGAAGAGGATGGAGGGGAGGGGCTAACAACGGAAAGGAATTCAGCCATGGTCTTTTAAAGAGTCATCCCGGCATACGCTGGAGTGACTTCGAAAAACCTCGGAAAATCGAAACCTGGTGGCCAGACGGGAATTCGAACCCGCTTTCTCCCGAATGGTCACACAACAAACTCCTTACTGTTCAACTAAATAATAAATTTTAATCTTTTGCAGGCAAACCTTAAAGTAGGTTGTCATGACGCTGAAAGTGAAAGCAGATGAACCGTGTTAAATTTTTCAGCTTTTCACCATGAGCAAAGTATATCAGCAAGGCATACATTATCGTCCTAAGCAACTGTTTTACGTATGCCATCATATAGTCCATTACACTTCCTGAATAATGAGATAGATTAATGGAATTCCTGTTCACACATTTTAACGCGAATGCGTGAAATGATTTTGAACTTCGGACAAAATCTGTGATTCTTGTTGCAGCAGAGGGCAGATGTGTCACAAGAAATACAATCTGCTGTCTCCACCTCCTGCACTAAGACATAAACCATCCGCAAAACATACAACTGTTGTAAATCTCTCACTGACTATGTAAATCACGTTGTTATGATAGAGAAGTTCACAACGCTGTCAGCTTCGTGATTTCTTCGTCAAATCTGAAACTGAATTAGTTTTGTTAGTCTCTACATCCCTGATTAGGTTTTACTTCCCATGTAACGTTAACTGTGCTATGGAAAGTTTATCAATTGTTTCTTCATTGTGTTACAGTCGCATTAGGAAATATTTTCTGAACAATGATCGGCCTGCTATTCAAATTTGGATCAGTTAATAGGACCCTAAAACGCGGTATTAAACTACAAGGTTGAAGACAGTGAGACTAATTGGACAATCAGTGCACGTTGCATAACTTATCTTCAAGGCTGGAACGCCGTCGTTGCCCTTGCTAAATCTCCCTCCTGCTATTCCAGTCAATAATTCCAGTTAACAGTAAAAAAAGACTAGATCTGAACAGCAAGTCCAAAGAATCATGCAAAACCACTATTTCACAGACACGTCTGATGTGGAACCAATTTTTTAAAGCATTGATCGTTGTCTCAGACTGCCCTCAAGACGAATAAAGAATACGGAGCTACGTGGCATGTTCAACATCTTTAGCAATCTTTAAATTGACATGTAGGTCAGAATTGCAATAGAAGACGTTTTTCAATTGAAGAGTACCTGCTAATGTCAATGTGAAATGCCCTGTCTGTGCCGTGTTTGTCCATTGATACGCAGCTTTACTAGTACGAACAGAAGATGGTGCATCTCGATATCTCGAGTCAGATTTGTCGCTGGAGTAAAGAAGTTGTTTCGGCAACGCCGCAAGCGGAGTCACTTTCACTTTGGGAGGTGAGGGACTGCTCCATCAGTACATCGCTCGCAGCTCACGACGCCCAGACATTTTGTTCCAAAATACTTTTTCACTAAAATCGCTACGTTCCTATGTTAGGAACGGCCATTTCCAACGAATTAGGCTACATATTTCGATGTGGATTACAAAACATTCGCTGTATCAGAGGAAGATGATGTTTTACCAGGACTGATAAAATACGACAGTATTGGTGTTTAAACCGTAAACTGTTCAGGGTAGAACGGCACCTGCTTCTTAGGGATTCAAAACTGACGCACCACCGAGATGCGGTTGAACTGCAGAACGATCTGCATTGTACATCATGACAAAGTTTCGTGGACTCTACATACATATTTTAATGTACAAAAATTGACAGAGGATATGGTAACTACAGCAGCCATATTAACATAGTAAGAATATAAGCAAACAGAAAATTTATAGATATTGCGAAATTCAGCAAAGATCGGGAGGTATTCTACAGACTTGTTCGCTTCGTATTATTTGTCGGTACATATGAGCTGCAGAGTGGGATCACACAATCTTGTCATGTGGCTGGGTTCGTTGCAGGTAGCACTCTCCGTACTGCAGAAAGGCCTGGGCAGGAAACTTGGTATGTTTTTATGTTTCTATGGGGTTGGACATTCTTGTGCAAACAATTAGCTTATTCCTCCGCAACTAAAGATTGTAGTTATTAAATAATATTTCCAGAGAATAGGGACCGCGCAAAAACTACGTGGCTCGGTACAGGGGGGGGAGGAGGGGTTGGCTGGAAGGCTACGCTGGGCTACGTGGGCTACGTGGGGGGTGGGGGGGTGGGAAGGGGGTTCTGAGCCAGGCCACGTAGCTTTCCTTTCATAACATTTTTCACAGTTAAAATGAGGAACTGAACTCACAACAGCATGTGAATATTTATTTCCCTCAGTTAATTATCTCCGTATGTAATTTACAATAGTCTGGCAAGAGAAAAAAGGTACAAAATGTCTTCTGGAATCAAAAGGGAAAAAGCTACGTGCTACGGGGGGGGGGGTAGAGGCAAAAGCCACGTAGGGCTACTGGGGGGGGGGGGGGGGGGGTTCACAGGAGGGAAAAATGGAGCTACGTGGTTTATGCACGCTCCCATATATAGTAATTAGAAACTAGGTCAAAATCTATTTTCGACTCGCCTGGCAACGTTATCGTTTTTAAGTACTCTGAGTCTGGAAAGCGAGTAGAAAGAAGTTGGTAATTGCTAATTACTCCTCGTCTAGGAAAGGAGATGACTGGATCGCTTAGTCAAGTGCACTTTTGAAGTGAAAACAGTTCAGAAAATAGTGTAGAAGTATTGCAAGAAAACTGCAAAAAATTTTGAGTGTCTATTGGAAAGAAACACCAATGGTGTTCTTCAAGTCGGTATGATGTTTGATGCTGTTTCAACAGAACGATGTGCTCGAGGAAATTCTATACAAGTAGGCGGTTTGTTCGGCGGAAGGTTTACACGTGATCGTCTTTCGTAGTTTACCTACTGAGTCCTCTCTGAAAACTGTATGGTCTAAGATACGGCCCCGTTATTTATACTTTCATCTGTTGTTTTATCGAACTGTGATTTTAAGGAAAGATCTTTTGTACAATCATACATTACGACGGGATGGCATAACCAAATCTTGCCACAAGCACCCTAAAATAGCGTTCATTTGCTTACGAATCAAATAAACTCATTAGTTTAGTTTTCACACATTAAATCTACAAGTTTACTGTACGCGATGTAAAATTGTTGCCAGGATTTAATTTTAGGGTTCCCCTTTTCGTCACAAGAATTCTTCCGACGCCCTCCCTCCATGCCATAATTTTATTATTAGTAAGGTAAATGCTTACTTTTCGGTACTAATAATGACATATCAGAGGAAGCTCACTAAATATGTGATGTTAGAATGAAGGTTTTCAACCCTAAAGCTGCCTTCCCGCGGCCCGCGCATTTGCGGTCCAGCTACCAAGAGCAGATCGTGGGAAGGATAGCGCCTGTGCTGGCAAGGATGGCGTGCCTCTATCTGTGGCCCTGTAGGAAAGATCAAACGGCCGGGTAGCTGAAGCGACACTAGACAAAGTGATGGGGAGGACTAGCCTGTGGCGGCTGATGTGGCGAGCCCTACAAAACCACGCGCCGTGGGAACACACCTTAAGAGGGGGTCGGAGGACGCACAGTAGTTGGGGAGGTGTGGAGCTTAGGGTATCATCCACACTGTCAGCGAAGCTACCTCACAACCCCTGCCCCCCCCCTCCCTAACATGTCTTATGCCACTTTAGGGCCAACTGTTCTCGGCGCAGCAGCTACGTATGTTCAACAGTCTTACCGGCGCGGCGCATTTAGCTTCAATTCATGGAAAGAAAAGTTAAATAGTGATTCATCTAATTTTGTGATAGTTGGTGTTAATGGTACTGGTTGGTGCTGACCTTGAAGCAGTACTTGATGCGCTCGAGCGCGGAGCCCCTGAGCAGCACGGAGAGCCCCCACGACCCAGGACTCGGGCGTCACCTCCTGGCAGTTCTCGCGGTCGATGGCTGCGAAGATGCGCGCGGCCATCAGGGGGTCTGTCATGTCGAGCCCCGCGTGGAACAGCTCCAGCAGCCGGTCGTGGTCCAGCCGGCCCAGCTTGTAGTGGATCAGCAGCAGCGCCTCCACCTCGTCCTCAACACAAACAACGGCAGGGACCACTATAAGACACGTCTCACACAAATTTCAACTTTCAAGTAGTACAACGTTATCAACGCTCCTATTTATGGACGAAATATTAATTTAATTTATAATACCGGAACGTCGTAAGAATCCGACAAACAGTATTATATCAACAAAACCATTTTATAAATATGTTTCATGGCACAGGAAGCTTTATGATGCTCGAAAAGTATGTGCTTACCGGCGGAAATTTCGTAAGCACTTACGTTTCCTGATTCTTGGCTGTCCGGGTGGCACCGCGTCATGTTTCTTGAAACCGACGTTTCGACCCTCATTCTGGGGTCTTCTTCCAGGGCAGAACTGAAGAAGACCCCAGAACGAGAACCGAAACGTAAGTTTCTAGAAACATGACTTGGCGCCACCCGGACAGCCAAGAATCAACTGACTCTGGCCGCGGAAGCCTACGATTACACTAACGTTTCCCGCCATTCTTAAAACAGTAGTGCATATAGCATCCATAAATCAGGTACGAAATGACACGTGAAATCCGCAATATTCAGTAACAAGTAGCAGTACCTTTGGCTTTTTCACATGCCGGGCAATCTCTTACAATAAAATGCTCTGAGTACCATATGTGATGATTATTATGCGATTGGTTGCATAACTATTTATGGACCAGCAGGATTCGTATAACGATTTCGTGTTGATCAGAATAGCATCTTGCTACGAATTTACACAATATGAAAATAGCGCACCTTAGTTTTATAAGCCCTAACCTAATGAGCGATTGACAAGTAAACCTATGATCACCATCTTCCTACGACCAAACTCATTGTTTGCAATGTGGCATAAATGATGGATGGATGTTATTAGACTACTGACCACTAAGCTTCCCCATGTTCGACAGACTGATATAAGTTCTGGACCAATAATTATCTGCACAGCAATTACAGATGGTCATATAGGAAATTTGACAGACTAATGTGGTCCACGAAATATCGGTATCGCTCCTATGCACTGCCCATTAACGTACGCTAGTCAGTTTAGTTCTGCATTATTTCTGTCGCACCTATTTTCTCGAGTCTGCCGCGCATTATTTTATTCTTTTTGTTTTATTTAAAAATGGAATTAAACCTAAAAAAAAAGTGAGTGAATTATCGGCAGGAATGGCAGGATTGTTCAGTACGAAAGCAAATTGTTATATGACAAAATTAAAATGAATGGCTAATATTAGAATAAGTACAATGCAACCATAAAAGAAGCTAATACTTTTAATAATTTTGAATAAAACCGTAGTTCAGGAATATCAAAGGCATGTTAATAGATTTGGTGCATTCGTATAATTTTACAGTAATAGTGATGTTGGCTTTAATATAAACTTCCGAAAATTTCTCACCAACTACACATTCAATTTACAACTAAATAAACGTAGAGTAGGAAGTGTCGAGAAGTATTAATATTGGAATTTAGAACTGCAGAAATAAATTAGTACCAACATCTGAAACGAATCTATAAGTGAAGCTGATACTTTTTCAGCAGAGATGATTCGGTACAGTGAAACAACATTTTATGTATAGGCGAGAATTGATTGAAACTCTTATCTGATACGAGATGTAGCGGTGACATCGTGGGTTGTACTGACCAGGTTGAAGTGCGTGCTGCGGGCGAGCCTCCTGGCCAGAGGAGCGTTGCGCTTCTTGAAGCGGGTCTCCTCGTTGGGGTCCAGCAAGGTGTCCCTGTTCGTCGCCATCCTGACAACAATACGAGCAACGCAAACACTAGTGGCAAGTCATTAAGGCAGTACATTACATATATACGGTATTTATAATATTGCTTAGCAGTGTTTAATTGTAACCTCCTTGTTACGTGCGCAACAAGTAAACAATACTATTAGGTATAAGACGGAAAGAAAATGAGGCGTAAATGACTTGATAAGTAGTATTTCACGAAAAATTTGAGAGAAATTACAAACTGGCTAATACATGACTTTCTCCACTCACCCAAAAATGGTAGCAAACTGTCGAAATTTGACTTGAATGCTTCGATATAACGACTTCTTAAAATTCTCATTATTTTAGGGATACGTCAGCACAAATTAAATTAAAAATGTCGAAATATGATTCGAAGTGCAACCGCAAAATGCTATCAACACTGCAGAAATGACTTAAATATTATCGGTACACAGGGGTGTAACTACTATGGGGCTAGGCGGTGCAGTGCACCGGGGCCCCTACGCTCAGGGGGTCCCCAAGCATACCTCTGGGGGCCCCAAAGCGCACGCACCTCTGGGGCCCCCAAGAGCGGTTGAGAGTGCCCACGAGCCTTCATGGCAAACTGGCGACACAGGAAGCCCCTCACTAAGGGCCCTCACTGCTTAGGGGGGCCCCCAACCACTGCTCAGGGGCTCCTAAGCACAACTCAAGGGCCCCCATCCTCAGCTCTGAGGGGGCCCCTACCAGAAACTCAAAGCAAAGAAAAGGTCGCCCATCTGGCCTGAGGGCCAAAAATAAGTTTTTTGCACCGGGGTCCTTGTTGACCTAGCTTTTTTTTTTTGTAACTGCTTTACGTCTCTTTTTAACATCGAGGTCTTTAGAGACGGGAAAGGATGGGGGACAAGGATGGGGGCAAGGAATGGGAAGGAATTCGGCCATGGCCTTTTGAAGGAAGCATCCCTGCATTTGCCTGGAGTGATTTGGGAAACCATGGAAAACCCAAATGTGGATGCCCGGACGGGGATTCGAACCGCCGTCCTCCCGAATGCGAGGAACGTTGACCTAGCTACGCCACTGTCGATACAGGGGTCATACGCGTATCAGCCTAAACAGTTTCGTTTTGTAATAGACGTCGTGGTTAGGTTGAAATGCAATCTGGATCAAGAGAAAAAAAAATTACGAAATTTTTATTAATTTTGGCAGTTCTATCATTAACGTGGCCCCATAATCTCATTATGGATTCTTGTAGAACTCGACGGAAAAAAAAAATCGAAAATATAGAATATTGGTTTTTTGATATCTCGCTTGGTTTTGGAGGTATAACATGTTAAAAATCATTTATAGGTTAAGTTCCTTGTTTTTTAGTGACGTATCTTCTGGTACAGGCCGCATTTCAACTTAATAATAACCACTAGGAAGAAAATAAAAAACCTATAGTGCATTTCCACCGCGTGGAAGTAGTGGTTTTGATTTTTTTTTTTTCCATGACGGATCTCACCCTAACTACCTCATATTTAAGATACAATATCTCAAGAACTAGGGGAGCTACCAAAATAGTTTATTCTTTACTTTCAATTTGTCTCGTGGAGTTACATAAGAATCCATTATCAAATTGCGGAGCCACTGTTATCGTAGAATCCTCTTAATTTCGTTGCGCTGACGGCATCAGATAGCTGAGTTATACTATCTTATTTCGGCACCTGTAATGTAATATGCGGGGACTTTTCCATAGAATGTGAGACAGAAAATCCAAATTTATTCAGATTAGTATTAGTTTCGGGTACCATTTTTGGGTAGATGAAGAAATTCATACTGTCTTTTCTAAATTACCGATGACGAAGCAGTTGTGGTTAGGTTGAAATGCAGCCTGGACCAATAGTTAAAAGTAAGAAACACGCAGAAAAATATCAACATGTAATAACGTGGGCGGTAATAACATTTATTGCGTGATAACTTGTAACGACCTACCCATATTTCAAACAACTTTATACATTTTTCATACGCTTGACGGCTTCATATGCACCGTTTTATGAAATAATATGCATTTAGGAGCGTGTGTAGTAAATTTCAGACCGATAGCACATTTACTTCTTGGGACCCTGGCGTTGCGCTCGAGCCGAAGAAATTATCATGGAGGAAGTTTACAGTGATTTTCGCCTTATATTGGTTCACGGACACTGCGACACATGTCACGACAACGCGTCTGTTTACTCGTCTTACAGAGAGGTCTGGTATATATGACCAATTACAAAAGTATTATAAACCAAAGTTTGCTCCATCACATTTACTAAGCAATTATCCTGTCATTAATCTCGCAGTCGTAGATACAAACTACTTTACATTGCATAAAATTCTATACTCGTATTGGCATTGTTAGCAATAAAGAGTAAACAATATTCTTACCTCGTTCCACTGCTTTTACGCTATGGTCTAAGGACAGCATAAATTATAATTTTTTACTTCTCAACTGGAAAGACAACTTAGCCCATGTGAATGTTACAGCGATGTTCGTCTCACCTTGCTGCTCAAGACACTTGTTTCTTGTTTTAGTCAACAGTTGGTTTCACAGCCGTTCGAACCGCCAGGGACAGACATAACTGCTGGTAGTTAGGAATTGTTGACGAATATCCCTCGCACACTGGGAAATAATTCAGTTACTGCGCTCATATGACATATGTATTTTGGGATTCATTTGTCTTAAGCGCGTCAAAGAGTAATACACTAACTGTCATTTCAGAGACATTCACAATAGTTTCATGTCTACTGCGATACACATTTTTTCTAGAACTATCTTTTGATCGCTTTTACATATTTCTCTAAGGGGAATTAACAATTGTACACTTATTTGCGTTAACAGGAAAGTCGTAAGCATTTATTTCTCACTACGTTTTACTTGAAATATTTTCAGTTGGCCGTATCAACACTACCAAGGTATTTATATGAATAGGTACACCACATGGAAAAAAATTCACCCTCTATTTTAAGAACTCTAGGATAAATTTTACTTCTTACAGTAAGGGGTTTAACTGTATTAGTTTCAGAAAATTCATCTATTGATACTGTCCATCACGATTTATACCGGCTGAAGATATCGGCTGACCAGAAGAATTTCAGATCAAATCAGTGGAATCTTAAGACAGTTCATAATGCTAGATTTCATTGTGGTTCCTAAATGAAAATTATAAATTCAAATCTGTGACGAGATCTATTCCGAATGAGCGCTCAGTAAAATGAGCAGATTATTTAGAGTTTGGTACTTGTTTTGAACGAAAACCTCTTATATGCGACTGAAAGACCAATGCCAAGGATGTTGTACCTATAAATGCACAACAAATCTCTCAGAATGTCGTCGTGGTTCCGTAATCATGCAGTAGAACGCTATGCACTGAAAGACACTAGATACCATTCTCAGTATAGTGACACATATGGAATCGAGATTATTCGCTTTCCTCCCATAGACTGAACCGCCTCTAATGACCAAACTCCGTCTGGGTAACCTGTGTTGCGTTTGTCAAGTGTTAATAATTTGTTGTGAAGATTGGGGTAAGCTACAGCAGTTGGATAGATGTTTACTAAAAACCGCCGGAAGACCATAATTATGACGGATGGACAGCTAGACCCAAGATCTGAATCCTAAAGTAATTTACTCACGACAGAGAACTCTCTAGTTTTGTATTTGGCATGTTATTGCATCACTATTCTGTCTCACATTTTCATTACGAAGTGAAAATCCTTTTTATGGTCAGATGTTTTGTATACTTGTAACAGTAACTGGGAAATGTTTGAAATGAATCTACAGAATATTTTATATATGATGACCCCTTCTTAACTCACGGTGGTTCTGATCAGCTCAGCAAAGAACTCCCTCAATTACTAAAATTATATATGGTTTTTCTTTCTATTGAAACTGTTGACAAATGCAGTAACTACATTGTCCGCTTACGTAGTAATTAACATGGGATAATATATATTTAGAACTAAAAGTGGAAATTTATTATACTAATAGGTTTTAATTAACTGAATTGTTATCAGTTGCAGGTAATATTATTGATACTGTTAATAAGAGTATGTACCGTTCCACATATATAGTAACTAGCATGACGTAATAATATGTATTTGCAGATTACAGTGGAAACTTATTGTGCTAATGGGTCTAAAAGGAATTAACTGGTTATTAGATGCTGGTAACAAGCATATACACTGTTCAACATACGTAATAACTAACATGGGATTGTATTTGTAAATTACAGTGGATATTGATCATTCTAACGGGTTGGTAAGTAGCAAACTTGTTATCAGTTGCTGGTAATATAATTAATATTATTACTAAGTGTTTGTACTGTTCCACATCCCAGAGACTGTTCTCACATTTGATCAAAGCGACCATATCCATCTATGTATCTATTTGATGGGACAAACATTATGTGGGGTCAGATCAATAACCCACTGTAATCTTATATATATAAAAAAAACGTGTTTTTTCCTATATTTCACTTTTCAGCCACCACTACCTAGCACAGATCACTGATGTTTGTGGGTGGAAGTAGCATGGAGTTTCCTGTCGAGCACAACGTTGGCCGAATGCCGATGGCTGTGGGGATGTGGGAGATATAATGATTAAAGTTGGTCAGTGCAGGGCGTTTTCATATTTCGACCAAAAATTCGTATCACCGTATACTTCTCTTTCCTGACACAACTACATAACATAGACTTTTGGTGTTTGTGTGTGGTAGTAGAATCGTCTTTCCTGTCGTGCACTATGGTTGTTAGATGTCAGTAGCTATGGGGATGTGGGAGATATGGGGGTTGAAAGTGGTCGACCTGTGGCAGTTCCATACTTCTTCCAAAGACAAAAGTGTCATGGTGTATCACTTTTCAGCGAAAACTACAGATCACAGATAACTGGCGTTTGTGTGTAGTAGTAGCACAGAGTCATCTTTCGATCACAACAGCGGCCGAATTTCAGAAACTGTGGTACTGTGGTAGATATGGTGGTTGTAAGTGGCCGACCAAGGATATTTTCGTATTTCGACTGTCTCCGCATATGCCACTTTTCTGCCACAACTACATAGCATAGAGCATTGGTGTTTGTGTTTGGTAGTAGAATCGTATCTCATGCAGTGCACTATGGTTGTTAGATGTCGGTAGCTATGGGGGTGTGGGAGAAATGAGGGTTGAAAGTGGTCGACCTGTGGCAATTTCATACTTCTGACAAAGACAAAAGTGTCATGGTGTATCACTTTTCAGCGAAAACTACAGATCACAGATAACTGGCGTTTGTGTGTAGTAGTAGCACAGAGTCACCTTTCGATCACAACAGCGGCCGAATTTCAGAAACTGTGGTACTGTGGTAGATATGGTGGTTGTAATTGGCTGACCAAGGATATTTTCGTATTTCGACTGTCTCCACATTTGTCACTTTTCTGCCACAACTACATAGCATAGAGCATTGGTGTTTATGTGTGGTAGTAGAATCGTGTCTGTTGTCGTGCACTATGGTTGTTAGATGTCTGTAGCTATGGGGGTGTGGAAGATATGGGGGATGAAAATGGTCGACCTGCGGCAATTTCATATTTCTGCCAAAGACGCATGTGTCACGGTGTATCACTTTTATGTGAAAACTATCAATCGCAGATCACTGGCGTTTGTGTGTGGTAGTAACACAGAGTCTCCCATCGATCACAACGTTGGCCGAAATTCGGTAACTGTGGGAGTGTGTGAGATATGGTGTTTGAAATTGGTCGATCATGAATATTTTCGTGTTTCATCCAAAGACTTGTGTGTATCCGTAAATTTTACCTTGCTGCCGGAACTACATAGTGCAGAAGACTGGTACTTGTGTGTGGTAATAGTATCGAGTCTCCCATCGTGCACTAGGGTGGTTAGATGTCTATAGCTGTCAATATGAATTCTTTACAATCACGAACGAAGTCGTGGGTACCAGCTAGTTGTAATACAAGTAACACACTTCAGTTTTCGATTTCTTAACAGAAATTCACATCACAAACCTTTTCAAATGGCATAAGTCAGTTAAATATCTGTAGATTTACATGACGAGAAGACGTCAGGAGAAGGATGATCCTAAGTGGACATGAAAGCTTAAACAAAATAATCGTAAGAAAAAAACACAATTATTCTATTCACAAAATATTATCTTTGGCTCAGATTCATAACTTCCTGTTACAGAACAATCAGTTCAGATATCATTTTATTTTTGGCTACTCTCATTTGCCTGGAACGAAACGAAATATAAATATCTATATTGTAATGAAACAGTCGTTAGCAGTTACCTAAAACGCAGCCACAAAAAGCTATGGACAATTGTATAGCCTTCTTTGTTCACCTCAGGCAGGGAGCGGATATTAACCTTTAGGAATGAAGTCTCTCCGCACCCCCTCCCACCCTAGCGACCGTTTTGCAGGGTAGTTTCCTGCAAGGCGACACAATGTTTATGGTCTGCGATTGATCTGCACAGGGCGGGCGTCCCAGTATTATTCTCGGGTGTCTGAGTAGCGAGACTTAGTTGAGTCACGTGTGTGGAGGATCGACTCCTGTTCGGCTCGAATCACCCGGTGTGGAGGACTGCGCAGCCTCACTGAACCTTGAGTTCCCGATGTGGTCATACTATGGCTCTCTTATTCTTCCAGGTGATCCACGCCTCCCGACTGTCTGCTGATGATGCGCTAACCTATAGTGAAGTAAGATGTTCTGATGATTGCTCAGAAATTCAGCGCGATCTGGGTGTTATTTCAGAATAGCGCTATTCTATGATAACTTAGACTAAACTGCAAAAAGTGCAAAGCAATGCGCATAACTTACACAAGGAATCAGTTTGCCCATGTGTACAAAGTAAACAGCTCAATTAATGACACGGTTGAATCTGTGAAATATTGGGGCGTAATAGTACAAAGCAACATGAAATGGAACCTGCACATATATTCCGTTATGGGTAAAGCTAATTCTAGGTTAAGATTCATAGGTCGTATTTTGAAGCATTGCAACACTCGTACAAAGTAAATACCTTGTAAAACTCTCGTGCGTCCCCATTTGGATTACTATGGTGGAGTTTGGGATCCCTATTTCATTAGAGAAAGTACAGAGGAGAGCCGTTCGAATAGTGATCGCTTACCACAACCCTTATGAAAGCGTCACAGAACTGATTGCATCGTATGGCGGAAAGACGACGTTGGTTTCGTTTCAATTTGTTGGCGAATATGCGAAATGAGTGCAATGAAATACGTTGTCCACCAACCTTTTTAGATCGCAATGACAGGAGAGAAGATGAGAGAAATGAGATGCCGTCCTGATGCTTAAATCAACTCTTTACTTGGACTATTCGAGATTGGAATGCCCAGAGTCAGTTTTGGTACAAAACACGCTCTGTCAAAAACAATATATCCCCTCTTATAATTAATTTTTAAATTTCTAAACTAATAACCTTTTCTGGTGCTGCGCCCATGTGATACTTAAATCTACTATGTATTTTTCCTAAGCTCACCCAATCACTCACCTCGATAGCTGTTGGATGGAGAACTGTGTCACGTGTCACGTGTGGCAAAATAACGGCCACCTAAGATATAATTAGAAAAATTTTGAGGTTATGTCCACAATTTATTAGTTAAGCAATTGCTACCAAATTAGAAGTAATCATCAACAATGATTTAATACTCTTACAGACGTCTTGATTAGCTGACGAGGTTTAACTTGGACATGAACTGAAAACTTGTACCAAATTCCATAAATAATTAAAACCTGTAGACGAGAAAGGCATTCGAGCAGCAATACTTCATCACGGTTTCAAAAAATGGGGGATAATGCTGTTATTGTTTACATATCTTTCTAATTCCCTCATCATTCCGATTAACTCAAATATTGTTTATAACACTTTCTTAAATTTTTGACAAGTTAACCTCCTTCACGACTTCTGAAGGCTAATAAATGTGATTACTTGTATAAGAGTGTGTATTAATGTATCTTGTGGCTCCAAAACCGAAAGTGACCGTAGATTCCAGTGGTGGAGCTACTCGTCCTTGTATGAGAGAAAGCGAACATGTCTCTCTTCTGTCTGGCTCTGGAAATCATTAAGAGAGCTGAAAGTGTGGACTCGACTAACTTGTTACCCTTTGCTCTTTATGAAGTAATACGTAACTAACTCACTGGAAATTGCCAACATCTGGATATTCGTATGGAATGAAATGGGTGGCCGAACCGAAAATTAAACAATTATCCGTAATATGAGACCAACGACATATAATTGCCCCACATAGTACATCTTAATATTATTTTACTCCTATTTTGTTCTGTCAAAACAAATCATCATATGGAATTGTTTGCCGGGAGATCACGGAAGATCGTTTAACCGCCAGATGGCAGTGTTTTAGATTCGCCGCGCAATGCTCCCCTTGTAACCCGGTAGTCCTGCCGAGTTTAGCGGACCCACATTTTTAACCTGGAAACCGAACCAAGGAAGCGATCTGGCGTACTTCACATTACAGATCAAGCTGTGCTAGAAGTGAAGGAGGGGTTGAAGGTTTTTGAAAATCCCGGCCGAGATTCGAACCGAGAATCTTTCGATCTCCAGTCAGACGCCTTAGCCCAGTGGTACCCAAACTTTTTATCCCGTCGACCCCTTCATATCGTATCTGCCTTCTTATAGACCCCAGATTAAGAATTTAAATTAAATCATTTTTACCATTTTTAATGTGAAGCAATAAGGAAACTTGCATAGCAACGAAATAATTTGCAGTTCCCATATGTTTCAAAATCCACCCAATAACATTAACACAAAATAATTTCTACTGTTATTATAATCTCAAAAATAATAACAAAATTATGGATACAGGGAATAAATTTCGAAAGAAGGTCTGCCAAATAGAACAGATGGTTCTTGTACTGTTCCGGCTTGTCACTTAGCGATGGATCCATGTTCCTTAGAAACTCTTCAGACGAGCCTCTACAAACTACTACCTCTTCACAATCATCGTACCTCAGCGTGAAAAAGTAATCATCTACTTCACGTAACTTCGGAAACAGACGGGAATTGAAAGGATGTGATTTAATTTTATTTATTGACCTGATTTTTATAAGAACATTCCTATTTTTTCCTAGACAGTTTGATTGATTCCCTTTAGTATTAATCAACCCCCTTTCGACCCCTGGATAACTGTTATCGACCCCTTGGGGTCGATATCGACCACTTTGGGGACCCCTGCCTTAACCAGTGAGACACAAGACCGTTCGACATATTGCGTTCTGTGAACAATCACCAAGTGTTGTTAGATAGTAGGAAATATTAGAGCATTCAGAAACAAGTTAGAAACGTGGTATTGAGCCTGTTTCCTGTTCCAATACACTACAAACGCGAAATCAGGTATTCATTTCTGATAATAGAGTCAACTTAAAGCGACTTTAGTTTACTGCTAAACTGACAGAGTAAAAGGAAACAGCTCGTTGGTAATTACGTCTGTTTGCTGGCTGGCCGCTCCACACATGCTGCTTCCGCAGTTGTTTCCACTAGTGAGTCATCCCCTGGTAACAGAAGCCGCACTGTCCCAAGGACCAGACGTGCCAACACCTGATACGACAGACAAGGCCACGGAACCACCAGGAAGCGCAGCGGAGGTCGTCGGTTTGATTCCGGCAGAGGGCAAAGGTGTTCAGCATCAGCTAACTGGACTGCGACCAGGAGACACGGTTACAAACTTTATCTAATCACGTCCGCAGCTATGAATAAAATTTTGCATCAATCAGTTATTTAAACAAGTGGTTCCCAATTAGCGGTACGCGTGCCCTCAGGGGTACATATGGTTGGCTAAAATAATCCCTAAGACAACTGAAAAAAAAACTGGTTTCATTTGTTATCATTTAAACTATAAGGGGTATGCAAGGTTAAGCTCTTTCTTGAAGTGGTGCTAGGGAAAAACTAAAGGGGGATTTAAACAATGGCAGGACCGTTTTCTTCGAATTATTTGATCTATCCACCTGGTATACTTAGTTAACATACTTATATGTTTAACCATTTTACTTAGTTACAATTCTGTTCATAACCTGATATAAGCAATAGGAAGATTTTTAAGAAATTAGTAAGTTCGAAGAAACAGGAAACTAGTTATTATATGTTCAGATCGCAAACAGGTTAAGACAATCCTTAAATTATTATTGGCCAACTATTAATGTATCCCACAGAAAATATACCGTGTACCAGAGTGGTATAAGCTTCCGATTTGTTAAAGAATATATATCGCTTATTTCATATGGAAAAATACACGGTGTTTTCTAACAGGGCCCATTTTTTCAATCAGCTGAATTTACTCATTTGTTTCGGGGAAAGAATGTTGAGAACCACGTTAAAACTTTACATCTTTGGAACATGTATTTAAGCGAAAACTTATAGTGTGTCCAAGATTAGCTCGGAATTGTTGAGCTAAAATGGCTCAGAACTTTCCCAAAACTATGAGACGATAAAACTAATGTCGAGACTGAATCATTTTTCTAAGTTAGGGGTTCCCAAGGCTTTTCTTACCACGCTCCCTTTCCGGCAAAAGAAAAGTCCCCCCCCCCCTCCCTGTGTCAAAAATTTTATTATTAAAAACGTAAATGCCTACTTCACAGTACTAACAATGATATCTAAGAGGAAACTCACTTAACATGTGATATTAAAATAAGGGTTTTCAACTCTGAGAGGTCTGTGAAAGAGACATTGTATTTCCAACGGTGTAGCCCTCAAGGGTGCCGAAGCCACCTCGCACCCGCGCTACCCCCCTCCCCTCCCCCCCGCCCAAGGCTAAGAACCTTTATTCTAACTAGATGGTTACATGTTTCTGGGCGGATACACAAGGTATTTTTGTGTGCTGTTTTTTCTAAACAGTACTCAGCGGAGAGTAATCACAGTTACTTTGATGAGTAGTACCTGTTAACCGATGCCAGTGGAAGTGATTACGCAAAGCCAATAGTAAACACGCTTACTATTTTCTAAACACGAAATGAAATAAGAACTAGAGACCTGTATACCTAGAGTATAAATGTTGTTATAGCACAGTTAAGACTATGGTTGTTCGAGAATGCTACTTCTCTTATAATAGACATGCAGTAGCTCCTGTCAGCGTCGAGATAATTTGGATAGAACGTGCAGCTTACATGGTGACAATAAATGCAACGAGCCCTTATTTAACAAAAAGTAAATTAATAATAAACATGTACACTGTTACTGTGAACGTCTAGAAATATCTGTCGCTCACTGAATCACCACAAAGTGGCAACATGATGAAACAGAAAAGATCATCTGTTTTACTTGTTACAAACATTGTAATGACTTTCAAAGAACAGGACGTCGTATTGAGAAAGTGACAAATAAGCGTAGTAAGCGATAATCAAAGTGACGTGTTGACTCAGCTCCTTTTCGAGATTTTCTCTTTTTTTTGGGGGGGGGGGGAGGGCGAGAGCTTTACCGTTATCATTAGAGGCAGGAGAAGAAGTGGGGTCAAGGAACGGGAAGGAATTCGACCATGGCCTTTGGATGGAACAATACTGCGATTCGCTTGGAGTGAGCTCCAGAAACGATGGAACACCAAAATCAGGATGGCTGCTAGGGGATACCAGGACGCGGCGTTACTGCTTACCTACCAGAAAAATTTCGTCCCATCGTGGGAACAACACACCGAGCACGTCGGCTCAGCGGTAACGCTTTGGCCTCACATTCGGAATGACACGGCTTCAAATCCCCTTAAAGGTATCCAAATTTAGTTTTTCCATGATTTCCCCAACTCACCTCAGGTGAATGCCGGGATGCTTCTTTCAAAAGGCTATGGCCAAATTCCTTCCCATTCCTTGCCCCCATCCTTTCCCGCATCTAACTATCTCGACGTCAATGAGGTGTAAAGCCATTATCAAAAAACAATAAAGGGAACAAAAGGGGACAACATACACATCCATCATGTTCTGCGTAGCTAAATAAGCTCTGTTGATGAAGCTGTAAGCAAGGTTCATACACTTTTCCGGTGCTACATATTTTTGGTATCACAATACTACCGAACAACCACCATATAGAGCTTAATTAGAAATCACGTGTTGGTATCGGTATCGTGTGTTTTTTAGACATTTCTTCTCTTATTTAAAAATATATTCTACATCGCTAGATAAAAATAGGACTCCCAAAATTAATTTTTCACCGAACAACAGTATTAATGTTTAATAATCATCTGCAGTATTCAGCAGCATTACCTTATAAGGTCTTGTATCAAGGAAATGAACAGATACGTTCGTTAATGTGACGAACTGTTCCGTATTTTCTCTCGGTATGCTGTTATTAAATAGAACTACATTGCATCACATGTGATGTTATATGACACATACAAAATGAAATATTCAGCAGATGAAGTGGAAATGTTCTCGAACAGAATAATAATAATTCCGTGTGGTCGTAATGACCTGCTGACAGGGTTTCTAATGGCTGCGCATTCCGCCCTGTCGTAGCCGCCTTAACCTAGCGCGGCAATCCTGGTGGGTACAGGGGACCTGTAATTTAAAGTGGAATCCGAAACACGGAAGCGTTGTGGCGTACTTCATACTACACAGCAAGCTGTGCCAGAGGTGAAGGCCAGGTTAAGTGCCCATGAAAATCCCGCCGAGACAGGGACTCGAACCGGGGACCTTTCGATCTCCAGTCAGACGCCTTAACCACTGAGCCACCAGACCGCTTCAAACAGAATGAAAACAACTCAAAGAGATGAGAGTTATAGTCGCGAATAATATTGTGAGGAGAAAGACGAAACGCGTCCCATAGCCAGTAAGAGAAGGAAAGTAATTCCATTGGTTTAATAATAAAATTTGGATTTTGATTTGGGGCAGATTATTCTCATTAATAGGTTATAGATGGCTTGTTCGTAACGAGTCATTAATAAAAAGATACTGCACATTGTCCTCAAAATTCACCAAAAATAAGCTTCGATCTATCAGATATGACATGTGTAGAGAAGGCGCAGGGGCCATGTTGACGTTGAGGGCGTCGGTACCGGGCTACTCAAATTAAACGTGCAACGTAAGAATTGCCTATCT
This sequence comes from Vandiemenella viatica, assembly GCA_031002005.1. NCBI lineage: Eukaryota > Metazoa > Arthropoda > Insecta > Orthoptera > Morabidae > Vandiemenella > Vandiemenella viatica. The sequence continues at coordinate 143,779,006 of JARYHS010013630.1, forward strand.
ATACAATTTTTATCAATTGAATTATGTCAGTTGAGAAATGCTGTGCATATTTTAGACGATAACATTTATGGCCAGATCACCGCTCGAATAACGATGGCCATAAACTCAGAGATGTCCTGCATGGCCGCCAAACTCTAGTGACTAAATTCATTTGTAGGTCGTGTTATTCCTAATTTTTCGTAGTTACTGTAAAAGTTTTCTAGTTCCATAGGTAATATCAACCTAAACCAGTGTTTCTCAGTCTGTAGTCCTCGAAGATGATGGTATATTAAAAATGTAATTCCAATTGAATTAAAGATATTATAACAAAAAATAAATTACTAAAAACGTTCACTTAAAATGGATTTGTTACTCGTACTGTATAATCTATAAGAACGTATAAGGATTTAGCCGAAATACCAAACTTTTTAAAAGCAATGAGTATTTCAGCAAATAGGCAAAAATCTGGTATGTTCATGATATTGGCTGCATTTTCGAGTTGACATGAAAGAGAGATCAGTTCCTTTTAGGAATAACCATTAGTTATTAAACATTTTTATGAGGGACTTGTTGTATGTTCACGGCTTTAGGCGGATAACAGTTGGTAGAATTAGTTTCATGATATATATATGACTCATATAAGTTAGTGTTCCGCAGAATAATTTTTAACATCAAACTGGTCCTTGGGTTGAAAGCGTATTGGGACCATTGCTATTCATTATTCTAATGAATAATTGTGTTGATTGTTTACTATCTGAAATTAGATTGTTTGCAGATGACATAATGCTGTATAAAAGAATCAAAACCATAGATGATTGTAAATAGTTGCAGGGTGTTCTGGACAGGATATCTAATTGGGTTGGTAAACATGGAATGAAGATAAATGCAAAGAAGAGTCAGCTTATTAGATACACAAATAAAAAACAAAAGGTTAATTATGAATATAAGGTGGGGAAAGAATTGCTTGCTGAAGACTTGAAATAAAAATATCTTGGAATCACTTTTGATAACAAACTTAACTGGGCAGGACACATAGGACAGGTGGTAGGAAAACGTTTCAAAGTTCTGCACTTGTTGGAGAGAGTGATGAGGGGATGTACGAGAGAAGTCAAGGAATTGGGTTACAAAACTTTGGTCAGACCATTGCTCGAATATGGTAGTGTAGTATGGGACCCTCATTTTACGTAACAAATACAGGAATTGGAGAGGGTGCAAAGAAGGGCTGCTAGATTTGTTTCTGGAAATTATCGCAGAATGTAATCAGTGACGGATATGATAAAGGAGCTGGAATGGGATTCATTGCAAGACAGGAGGAGAATGAGGAGGGTCATGGGAGTGTACAGGGCATATACTGGCGATGAGGCATGGAAAGATATTGCAATAGGTATGAAAAGTAGTGCATGGAAGGGAAAAGATGACCATGACCACAAGCTGGCACTCGATTTCAGGCACAAGGGTGTAGGAAGATTCTCTTTTTTAGGTAAGGGTGTCAGGGATTGGAATGAGTTACCAAGAGAAATGATGAATAATTTACCGAAAACTTTGAAAGAATTTAAAGATAAAATTTGTAGAGGGCAAATGTAGGTAGGTGCAGGATAGGGGGAAGATGGGTGTGTAGGGAAATTGCCACCGGAGCCTGTGCTTCATTGCAATTAAATTAAATAAAAAAAAAAAGTTTGTGGAACGTTGACCTAATCTATATATTACGGGTGAATGTTGCTGAACCAAAAGGAAACGTATTGTTGCAATCACAGCACATTAACCTTTGGGACATCCATTTGGAACTAATGGGCTTAGTACTTCGAAGGAACAAGGAAACTGGTCACATTAGACAATCACTGTTTCACAGTAGCCGCTGCGCTGATACGTTTCCAACAATACAGTGCTTTTATTTTTCTCAATGCTGGTAGCTGCGTGGAGTTTCTCGCTACTCGTTACATCGATGTATCTACGCAATACTCTAAATAGTCTTAGGACGTAGCCACCTGGTAAATACAGCCAATATGTTATCTTCAACAATGTGATGTTTGTAAATTGCTCACTAGGCATAACCAGTATGTAGATATGTTAGCCAAGGAGGCATGTAGCTCGGGCCGAAGCTTAATAACACCCAGCAATACAACTGATTATCATGCAACAATGGTCAGCAATGCATACCACCAATGGACGAGGAGCTGGAATGAATCTAAACAAAACAGAGGCCGACAGTACGCTCTAGTTCAGACCTACCCTCCACGAAAACCTTGGTTTTCAAGATGGAATACTCAACGACGGTACATTACTTCTATTATTCGTATGAGATTCCACCACGGCGCCTTCCGTAGTCATCTTTTTCGCATCAAGGCGGTAAATACACCTTACTGCACATGCAACGGACAGGAAATACAGGACCTTAATCACTTATTTTTCAACTGTTCCAATTTTCAACAACAGCAATCAACATTCATCAAGTCTCTTGTGCGAGCACAGCAGCCATTTCCAACTAACATTGCAGTACTACTCGCTACAAATAATAACAGAATCTATTGTATCATCAAGGATTATATCAAAGACAGTGACCTACATATTTAATGTATTTATATGTATGCATATTTTTACATACTATTAATATTATTACCTTGTTACTTGTTACCAGGCTGACTGTATGGTCTTTCAAGACCTAAGGTCAAATAAATAAAAAATAATAAAAATAAATAAATAGTTATGATCGCTTGTGAGGAATACAAGAAACAGAAAGCTGGACAATTGGTTGACAAGGTCATTCATCTAAATTTGAAGAGCATAGTAAAAATGTTTTAACTGACGGCGATTTGCATGCAAGCAGCCAAATGATGTACTGCCTTGTCATTTAATCCGTATAATGAAATTTAGCTGCTACTTTTATGATTAGGTTACATATTTGGTGCAAATAGAAACCTCAAGAGTAATTAAGCTTTCAAAAATGTTTTGTTACTACAGCTATATTTTTTGACTAGCCATTTTCTACAAATAAATTTTGGACACTTTTTTACATAATACAGAAGGAAGCTGCTGCAGTCGAATAATTTACTTCTAAAATTGATAGACTGAAAGCACCTTATAAACTTTCCAATAAACATTTCAACCAATTTTTTAAAACATAAAACAACTTTATTTTTAATAAAAAAAAATAGTATTTGTTCCGCAGTTAACAGCAAGGCATCTTATGTCCGAAGATCACACTTTTTTTTTTATATATCTATGCGATTGGGATTAAAGATGGCATCGAAGTGATTAGAGTGATTAAGTAAGCGTACGAGGGAATCTGCTCCAATGTTGAAATAATCTTGGTTTCAGAACATTACTTTGAACATTTTTTACTAATAGCGTTCGATAACAATCTCAATACCGCAAGATGCTACTCAGAAGCTGTAAATGTGTGTCATACTGCTTTAAAAGAATTTTAAGAATACTTTAGGGGCGCTGTTTCGCGGATTCTACAGCAACATAGAAAATGAGAACGATCAGAGAAGTACCGTAAACTCTTTGAATCTCAACATCACTGCTATGCTACTCTAACCATACTTCGACTATAATAATAATTCCTTATGGTCGGAACGACCTGGTGACAGGGTTTCTATTCGTGGCGCAATCCGCCCTTGTCATGGCCGCCTTAACCTAATCCGGCAAACCTACCGGGTACGGGGGAACCTACAGTTTAACATGGAATCCGCACCACTGAAGCGTTCTGGGGTACTTCACATTACACTGCAAGCTGTGCGAGAGGTGAAGCCCGGGTTAAGGGCCTATTAAAATCCCAGCCAAGACAGGGATTCGAACCGGGGACCTTTCGCTCCTGCGTCAGACACCTTAGCCACTGAGCCACCAGAGCGCTTTATACTTCGACTACCATGAATGATTTTTTTTTTTTTTTTAAACTGCTTAACGTCTCTTAACAGCGAGGTCTTTAGAGGCGGGAAAGGATGGGGGGCAAGGAATGGGAAGGAATTCGGCAATGGCCTTTTGAAGGAAGCATCCCGGCATTTGCCTGGAGTGATTTGGGAAACCATGGAAAACCCAAATCTGGATGCCCGGACGGGGATTCGAACCGCCGCGCCGTCCTCCCGAATGCGAGGTCAGAACGCTAACCTTTACGCCACCACGCTCGGTGGATTTTTCTAAAACTTTCACGAAGTTCTATCAGTCTTTTATCCTGTAGCGACAATATATAGGCTATAAAAAAAGAGATTAATCAAACATATTGCTGTCTTAGGCATTGGTAGGGAGATAGCATTAATTGCCACTAAAAAATTATTGAAACGTATCAGTTTACATCATCAATTAGGTGAAGTGGTCTGTTATTGGTGTTGTGACGATTCGTGAGAAGCGAGCAAAACAGAAGGCAGTGGACTCGATTAGTAGAACGTGAGCGTATTTAACAGCTGAATATACGAACATATCACGGCGTTGAGTGAGGACTCACCAACAGTTGTAGATGGTTGTATATTTCCCGGAGAGGAGATGAAGCTGTTGAAGCTGACCGCAGATGCTGCTAAGGAAACCACGGCTGTCACTGTTCGCAGTTCAGACGTTGCGCAACCCAGAGGCTAAACACAGCTGGCTTCAGTAAGTTTATTTCCCTCGTGCGCAATTAACTCGTGCTTTTTCCTACTGAATGGATGAGCAGTTTCTAAGCGGAAGCAACGTCGAAGACCAAGAGCTTTGTAATGAAGTGTCGCTCTAACTTCAAATGAGACTCACAGTGAACATAAGGTTTTACGCAGGGAGCGTCCATAAACCACGTAACTCCATTTTGGCCTCCTGTCAACCCACCTCCCTTCCCCCAACGTAACGCATAGCACGTAGTTTTTTTCCAATTTGATTGCCTATAAGACATTTCGCGCTGTTTTCTCTTGGAGGGCATCCATAAATCACGTGAGGTGTTTTTCTGGATTTCCGGACCCCTCCCCCCGTGTGGTGAGACTTCGTGAGACCTAGTCCGATTCCCCCCCCCCCTCCGGTGTGATCTGGTTCCGAGCCCCCCCCCCCCCTTGAAATCACCCTCACAACTTTTTGAGACCTTTTTAATGGACGCCTTGTCAGTCTATCGTAAATTACGTACGAAGATAATTAAATGATCGAAATATTGATTCACATGCTGTTTTGTGTTCTGTACCTCATTTTAACTGTGAAAATTAATATGAATGAAAGATACGTGATCTAGCTCGGAACCCCTCACCCCACGTAGCCCGGCGTAGCTTTCCAGCCAACCCTTCCCTCCCTAGACCGATCTATGTAGTTTATGCTCCCTTGTCGTGCATTCAGTATTATTCGTAACGTAGTGCAGTCTTATAACATCTATGATAGCACGATGAGCTTGTGAATCGTGTTGTTAGATCAGTTGCTGAACTGACTATCTTGATAACTGAATCCATCTTATATTTTATTCCTAGTTTTTGTGACTGTGTTCTCATCCCTTACCGATCAAAGCACCAGCGTAAAAGTGACATCAAAGGTAATTTGTACGGATAAATACATATACGAACGAGAATTCATGTAGTGAACTGCACACAATCATAACATATGCTAAGCAAACATTTTTGTAACCTCAGATGAAACGCTGAGAACTTATCCCATCGCGTATCAGCAAGAACTGACTTTGTCCTTACGACGTACATTGGCTCTTGTGTATAATTATAGGGCAGGTTGTCGTAAAACCGATAAATGCCCTTTATGTCCAGGCCCGCAGCCAGCAATTTGAACGCTCTTGTGTAATACCGATGATGCCGCCCTCTGTCCACCTACAGCCAGTGGTGCATCTAGGAATTTTCCGAGCCTGGTCTAAAAACTGAGATTGCCGCTCCTTCGAACATTAAATTTTCCGCCTCCTAGTTCCGGCACTGCAAGTTTATTTCGCGCGGCAGTGTTAGTACTGTGCCGGTGGTGACAGATGAGTATGGTACTCGATTTTCCGCCCCCCAGGATGTGCCGCCCGTGTGCAGTGCACGCCTTGCACGCCCGCTTACGCGGGCCTGATTATGTCCTTAGAATAGCAATGTGTACATGTGACACTCAGTGCATACAGCCCGCTGACACGTCGTTAATGCACATGCGCAATTGCGTGTCGCGCCGCAGCGAGTGCACTACTGAATCCAGGCGCCGCGCCGCCGCTTCAAAATAGACGTACCGCTGAGGGCGGCTGGGCGGGATGCATCGACCCGCGTGGCGACGCACGCGCCTCAGCCAGTAGCAGGCGAGCGGGCAGCCGGGCAGAACCGCACGCGGTGAGTGGACCAGCACAGCGCAGCGCCACCACTCTCTCAACCCGCAGCCAGCGAATTTCACTGTTATATCCGGAAATTCAAGAATATTGTTATGAAGTAGTGGAACACTGCGCAAATTGCGCAAACTCGAAATTTTAATTTTTGAAAAATACTGATTACGAAATCTCTTAGTATCTTTACATTTCGACTGCAAGAAAGTTTTGTTTGTTGCTTTCCTATACATGGTACTGACTAATTTCTTTGAAACTTAATGTGTTTTCGATTCTGTCACGTGTCGGTTGTCGTGCCTGTTTTGTTTTGGTGTTCAGTTTGTTTTCTTTTGATTCGTATTCTCAAATTTGACATTGCTCGTGAGTCTTGTTACTATTCTGTTAGCAACAGATTTTAGCAACGTTTTTTTTTTTTGGACAGGTCTGCGGAATTGGAAGTCACGGCTTCTTATCTAACTTAACGATTATTTGGATAGGAAAAACCAAACCCACAGGAAAATTTATATTTAACTGGACCACTGTTGTCTGTAGTATAATATAGCCTAAAGAAACTATGATAACGGTTTTAAGCAATAAATTTTCACGTAATTAAATTATATAAATCGCAATTTATACTCTTGTTAAGGAGAACTGTAACATGTTTAGTACCAGAGACAGAATGCTTGCCAACGAAACTTCAACTAACACCATAGTAATTATTACTAAGTAATCTTCTGTGATTGTAAAGAAGTGAATGTGTGTCGCTAGGTGATCATTGCTACGGAGAGCAACGTTAGATGCTTAATTCTTTCGTGAATTACGTTTTGTGACACAATAATAAAAGTTTTATCTTTTTTTATTAATTGACAAAGGAAACTTTGTTGATATAGGAAATTCCTGCTCAATCTGTTTATATGGTGTATGAAGACTGTGTAATATAAAGAAATTATCGTACAGAACTGGAAAATAATCGAAGTGTAATTTTTACTGAAGAACCGGAAAAGTTTTTGAAAACGATTGTGTTCAGTCGTTGTTAAACTTCAATGCATAGAAGTACATTGACATCACTGCGTATTCACAGGTGAAATTGATAACATGTCTTGCAGAGACAAGGTTTCCTCGCGAAGCTGCTCAATAGCTGAAACAATCCTACCTTGCATACCCTTCAAAAACCAAAGCATCGTTTTAAAAAAATTTTAAAAGGAATATTGACGGTTTGAGCTGATAATTTCTCTGCAGTTTTATCCTAATATTGTCAGACTGAAGGATGTGATTTTGCTGGTTATCTGCTAAAATGGAACGAATATGAGTCATAGAACTTTGTAATCAGAGGTTATCCAAGTATATCCAAGTTTCAAGCTGAGTTTACTATTAACGTCTGGTTGATGCGTATCTGCTTCATATTTTCATAAAACTAGGGAAGCTAAATATAAGATCTGTTAACAGGTCTCAAATTCGTTAGTTTTCGAAATGTATATCAAATCGCCCCCTGTCAGCAATAACTAATCACAACAAATTTTCGAAAAAAAAAAAAAACTTCCTGGTAGCTTTTAGCCCAGGTTTTTAACAAGGCAGAGTTGTCTTAGTGACGTAAATGTCCTATTTTGAAATCTAACCCACAGAACTGACGTTGGACTAACGACTTATCCGTTTTCACAAAATCCGAACTAATTTCACAGAAAGCCATTTACTACTTTCATTTGCTTCAATAGGTAAAAAGAGTTTTGAGAGCAGAGTGCTGATCGGTTCTTGTTAAATCTATGTTCACTACTCACACTAGGGAAGGAAAGAGGAAACAAACAAAACCTCTTGAATTCCGGTGGAGATGCCAAGGAGGAATAACTCCTCTCATGGCAGCTGTTAACGACATGGTCGTCGGGTACGACGATCAGTTATTTTAAGACTTCATACAAGAAACTGAGTGAATGACAACTTCTAAGTAAGCACAGAGCTATAAGTGTTAATTTGTTTGTAAATTATGTGAATTTTAGGCTAAAATTAAATACCTATCAGGGTAAAGCATCTAAAAACAACTATCGGGATGTGAACCCCTATCGATTTGAACTATGTGGTAGGTTGCGAAGTTGGTTAGAAAATTTAATGATCTCTAGATCATCAACTCCAAAGATAAAGGTCTATTACAAATATAGGCAATGGGCTGAGTTAATATTTATGTTAGGATAAACTGACCCTTTCGATCTATGAAGATGTCACCTGCAAGAATCAGAAATTCTGCGTTGGAAACAGAATAACATTTTTGAACATTCTTGGTGAAACAGATGAAATTTTGACCTTTTTTGTTTCCTTAGGTCATGAATACCGTCGACTTTGGACTTACTATGAAGGGTACAGTAGTAATGGGTTTTTCCGCTTGTGTGGGATTCGGGTTAGCTTTGTGTAGTTAAGATTTTTGGTATTTTGTTCGTTTAATGATTAGTTTATGAGAAGAGTAGCTCAATGCTCGCCTATTCAACCACTGAAACTCCCTGGAATCATAGTCCAGATGGCCGGTAAGCGACATTAGATTGCAATCTGGCCAGTTTTACGAGTACTGCCCCACATTGATTATGGCGGTGCTTTAACGGTCTCTACCGACTTTGTGGGCAGAAATACTGTATTTGGCATCAGATTCAATGTGATAACATCTTGGAACTGATATGTAAAAATCATTAAATATTTTCTACATGAAACACCCAACAATTTAACTGAGAAATTTTCGTCTTAGTCCTTCACTTTTAGGCTATTGTTAACGATATCCAAAATACAGTGCTACAAACGGTTCCTTAGTTTACGGAAGCAAAAAAGTGGTAATTTTGAAGATAGACGTCCTTAATTTCCTACCCTTGCAAAGATAGGAACTAACGTTCATTCCGTTTCTCTTTCAGGAGCAACCGTACCACGTGTCATCGAGGCCATTCCAAAAGCGATTAGGGAATCGAACTGCCGTCAGTTAAGAGTAGCTGCGCACGTCGGCACTAATGACTCGTGTCGTGTTTCTGTTCCAGATATAGTTAAATCCATGGACAAGTTGGGCCGAAAGGCGTATGAAGCCGCCCGGGAAAATTCAGTTTCATTACAGTTCTCAATTTGCAGTGTGGTGCCGCGTGTCGATTGTGGGGAGGCTGTGTGGTGGAAGATCTTTAATTTAAATAGTAATTTGCAGGAGCTGTGTCGCAAAAACAACTGGGGCTTCGTCGACCTTCGTCCGATGATAGCTGCCAGCTGGGACGCATTTGACAGGTCGGGCGTCCACTACGCACCTAGAATGGCGTCCAAGGTGGCTGCTAAAATTTGGAACCGCCTTGATATGAATTATTTTTTAGGAACAGCGTGAGGCCCGAGGATCCTTCATTTCACCGAAGAGGATGTGCTGATAACATAGAAGCTGGTCCCTGTAGGGATGGCGTGAATAATTTTAATATTACAGCTCCAATTACTTCACCCGTTTACCGTCAGAGTGCGAGTATGAAAAATGCTATTTTATACTCCACAAATAACAATACGAAGCAGCTAAGGATAATGGTACTAAATTGTCGGAGTATTAGAGGGAAAGTAGCGGATTTTCACGCCTCAGTTGCGACTAATGATGTCGATATAATACTTGGAACCGAGAGCTGGTTGACGCCTGAAGTTGAATCTAGCGAAGTATTTGGCCCTCATTTCAATGTTTTTCGGAAGGACAGAACTGTCTCAATGGGCGGGGGTGTGTTCGTGGCCGTAAGTAAAACCGTTAATTGCTCTGTCGTAACTGAAACGGAAAATTTTTGCGAGTTAATATGGGTCAAGGTAAAAATTGGCAAAAATTTAAAGTTCATACTCGGGTCATTTTATCGACCTCCGGATTCTGATTTAGCTAACGCGGAATACTTCAGGGAGTCGCTTAATAACATTTACAAAAAATTTCAAGGACATATATTGATCGTGGGTGGTGACTTTAACCTACCGTCGGTTAGGTGGGACACATACACGTTCAGGTTGGGTGGAAGAGATAGGTTAATAACCGAAACGTTCCTAGAATCATTTGCAGAAAGATCTCTTGAACAGATGGTCGAAGAGCCAACACGGTGCCACAAAGATTCCTCGTCCATTCTGGATCTTTTTCTAATTAGCAATCCTGATATTGTAGATAAAGTTTGTATAGAAGACGGTATAAGTGATCACAAGGCGGTTGTGGTAACGTTAAACTCCAGTCTGAGTCTGAAGCATGACAAAGAGAAACTCGTGTTTTGCTTCGATAAGGCAAACGATGCGGGTATGGTTGACCATTTTGCGAAGAATTTTGAAACGTACACGCTAAATACAAATGTTGAGGAACTTTGGTTTAATTTAAAAGAACTAATATGGACCGGTTTAAACAAGTTTGTTCCTAAGAAGTGTATTAAGGTCAGTAATAACTTCCCTTGGTTCAATAGGGAAGTAAAACGTTTGCTCAGGAGGCAAAGGCGTTTACATGCCGCGGTGAAAAAATCGGGGGACTCATCTAATCGTGCTAAATTAGTCCAGTTGCGTGCGGAAGTGCGTAAGGCAATGCGCGATGCGTTTAAAGAATTCCAAGCCAGGAATTTATCCGAAGATCTGATTACTAATCCAAAAAAGTTCTGGTCGTATATCAAAGTAATAAGAGGCTCTCGTAAGGTTATGCCGTCGCTGATTAAAGAAAATGGTGAATTATCAGAAACAAGCGTAGAGAAAGCAGAAATTTTGAATGATATATTTAAAAAGGCTTTCACGATAGAAAACTCAGAGGAGATACCGATATTTAACAATCGTACCGACAAAATTATGAATGATCTCGTTCTTGATGTCGAGGGAATAACTAAACTGCTTATGAATGTAAAAACCAATAAGGCTCCCGGACCAGACGGTATTCCTACAAGATTCTACTCAAGATACGCAAAGGAAATTGCACCGTATTTGATGAAATTGTATACCGTCTCTCTGGATCAAGGAAAAATACCAGCCGAATGGAAGACCGCTATCGTAACTCCAGTGTTTAAAAATGGGAATGTTAATGATCCTCAGAATTATAGGCCGATCTCGTTAACTTCAATATTTTGCAGGATTTTAGAACATATCATCTATTCGAATGTCATGCGGTTCTTGGATGAAGGTGAGCTTTTAAATCCAAATCAACATGGATTCAGAAAAGGCCGATGCTGCGAAACACAACTTGCACTTCTAATTCACGACTTGTGCCGAATTATAGATGAGCAATCCCAGGTTGATTTGGTTCTATTAGACTTTAAAAAAGCTTTCGACACTGTGCCTCACACTAGGTTACTTAGGAAACTTCGCGGTTACGGCATATCTAGACAAATATGCGACTGGGTTGCAGACTTCCTGAAGGGCAGAACACAGTGTGTAGTTCTCGATGGTGAGCGTTCATCACTTACTGAAGTGGGGTCTGGAGTTCCCCAGGGAAGCGTGTTAGGGCCTCTGTTGTTTCTCATATACATCAATGATCTATGCGACATAATAGGGGGAATGAAAAGATTATTTGCCGATGATGCTATAATTTATCGCGAAATCAAAACCCTGGACGACTGCGCTTTGTTACAAGACGATATTACGAAAATAATTGCGTGGTGTAAAGATTGGCAGTTGGAGTTAAACGCTAAAAAGTGCCAAGTCATGCGTGTGAGTAAAAAGGTGACACCATTTAACTATGAATATACGATTAATGACACTGTCCTTAGAACGGTAGATTCCGCTAAATACCTAGGGGTAACAATTCGTAATAATTTGTCGTGGAATGAGCATATTGAGAATGTAATGGGGAAAGCAAATCGTATACTCAGATTTCTAGGTCGTAATTTAAATCAATGCACTCAGGAAGTTAAATCGATTGTATACAAGTCACTAGTACGTCCTCACTTAGAGTATTGTTGTTCTGTATGGGGTCCCCATCAAAAGGGGTTAATGGAGGCTTTAGAGAAGGTCCAAAGAAGAGCCGCCCGATTCGTGACAGGTATATATAGTTGGAGGGAAAGCGTAAGTGCGATGTTGAAGGAGTTAGGTTGGGAAGACCTGGAACACCGAAGGCGTTGCTCTCGACGGAAGCTAATTGAAAAATTCACGACAGATGTATTTCGGAATGACAGTCAGCAAATATTGCTACCAGCAACATTCATATCTCGAAATGACCGTGAAAATAAGATAAGAGAAATCAGGGCCAGAACCGATTCATTTCTGTACTCATTTTTCCCACGAGCGATTAGGGAATGGAATAGAAAGGATTTACCGGGCGAGTAAACTTAAAATCCGACAGGAGTAGCTTTCGATAAAGCACTCCAGCCATCCTGATCTGGGTTTTCCATGGTTTTCCCAGATCACTCCACGCGAATGCGGGGATGGTTCCTCACAATAGCCCATGGGCGCCTCCTGCCATATCCCTTATAACCCTTCCAAACCATAACCCTTCTCGATAGGTGCTATGCACCCTCCGCCACACACTTTTAGTGAATCGCGGAGTAATAATAATAATAATAATAATAATATTTTAGCAGATATCCTATAGTTTAACGCCATTAAAAGGCTATGGAAGATCTTGTGGAAGTTGTGTGAACCGGAAACATAAGTGTTGATGAGGTACTAGAAGCTGTTATATCATGTAATTTGCCTGATGCTGTGTGACAGTGTATTTTAGGCTCCACACCCTGTTAAATTGTTACTTCGTTTAGATTAAAATATATTATGTCGAACGGCAAAGACTAAACGTGTATCGCGGAAGATACTTAAGCTTTTTTAAAAATAGAATTTGCTTGGCGTCAGCTCTGTCAGTGTATGAGCACCAATACATTCATCACGATGCCAAAAGCACGTACACACTTTGACAATAAATTTGGCCGCCGCTGAAAAATTCTATCATTCTTATTTTACATAATCTGACATCAATGTACTCCTAAGAAGCAGTAACGCTATACTGGCTTGCCAGTACTGCATTACTGTTTCCTGGGATGACATTGATGTCAAATTGTGCAAAATAAGAGTGATAGAATTTTTCAGCGGCGGCCAAATTTATTGTCAAAGTGTGTACATGAATGTTAACGTTTAATATTTCCAGATTAACAAAAGGAAGCACCACTGAACAATCTTCATAGTACCACCTTAGACATTAAGAAAGACATTGCGTCATCTAAAGCCGTCGATGACATGAATCCCGTAAGTTCCATTTATGACACCGGAGATTGACACTGAATTGTTGGGCTTCGACATCAGTCTAAATGTCTCTCATATAATCTGTAGATTCTAGTAGTGCTATGATCAATGTTGAGGAAATTCTTAGATTAATGTTCTGTTAAAAATCAAGTTTTAAGTCATAGTAGCAAATATTACCAGTCAGTGGGTATAAAAGACAGAATCCCACTTAGCACTTAATTTAAACAGCAGACACACTACCATTACCGAAAATTTAAGAGCTGTTTAAGATAAAATATGGACGAGCCAACTTTTTACTTAAGTTGTTAATGCACGTGGTGGCCGAAATTCCTGCGAATGAAGTGTTTTTTACATTGCAGTTACCCATTCCTGCTAGTTCAAGTGTTAAGCAGCTAAACATTGATATAAATAACTAATGTATGAGATATCGGTGTCCTTGCTCCTTCATTCTCGCAGCTGAAATCTTGCTCAATATTTTTGCTTCCCGAAGTACTCTGTATATCATTCCAGCGAATTCAGAGAGTGTGTTAAATTTAGCTCGGACGGAACGACCTCAGACGGTCATGGGAGCGCCGTAGTTGGTAGTCACTCGCCAGTTTCTGTCACACAAATCTTTGGTTCCTGGTAGATACATAACCCAGGCTTTTATGGCACCAAGTTTCTGACGATCATTTGAATGAACCTTATATCATCTACTCTATCGCTTCCGTCTGCTTGAAAAAAAAAAAAGAAAAACAGCCACCCACTTAATTTTTTATTCTGCTATTGGCTTTACGCCTCGTCAACGTCGAAGTCATTAGACGCGCGAAAGGACTTGCGGCAAGGAATGAGAAGGAATTCGTCCATGGCCTTTTGAGGGAACCATCGCGGCATTCACCTGGATTGATTTGGGGAGGTCATGGAAAACCCATATCATATCTGCATGGTCGGACGCGGATTCAAACCAGCGTTCTCCCGAATGCGAGTCCAGAGCATTATCGCTGACCCACCACGCTCAATTATGATTTAATTTGAGCCCCAGATTGTTTCAGAAGACAACTTCATTCAGCCCACCATGTATATCCTTCAATCGCGGAAGTGAAAAATGGTAGGTCCATCGACCTTATTACCAACTCCAATGAGATATGATTAATGTACAGTTTGCTGAGCTCGAAACACTAGCAACCACCTATGATGATGCCAGCTGACGAGTGCCGACTGAGCACGCTGAGTACATTGCGTTCCTCTCATGACTAGACACATGTGTCATGTGTGGTCTGTAATCCGAAGGTTGGTTGGACCATCCAGGTGGAGTCATACCCGGTCTGATTACACATATATCGATTGCCAGTTCGTGCTTTACGTGTGTTTAACAGTATTGTGTATGTGGGTGACTGCGATGGATGCTGTTCTTTGTGTTGTGTATGTATGAAGACAAACGGTGGGAGACGGTGAAACCTGTTGCCGGCCCATTTAGTTCTAATCTCTCGATATACAACGGTACCGTCCAATTATAGTCTCCATCTAATAGACGAATCACCATCAACGGCCTTGCATGCTCTCGCTTCATATGCACTGCTGAGAGGTTTGGGATTTAACCCTGCACTCGGGTACAAAATATGTTGATTAAGAATCGTGCATCATCACCTCTCCCACTCTACCAGCCAAGACCCAACGGTGAAAGTGTCTTTTACCACCCCGACTCACACTAGATATTAGACGCCAGACACCATCAGAGTAGTTTATTTATATAACTGTATACTTGAATAAACGTGTCTTAGAACTTCCACTGTAACCTAAATCAATAATGGTAGATAGATACAGTAACGGCTAAGAGTATAGGAGTCGAGTGAAATATACAGTTTCAACTCGAAATGAGAGACGCATATGTGAATACGACGTGTTATCAATGCTATCTGGATGGATGTGACACCTGCATTGAGCCGAACATTAACACCTCACCCACCACACTCCATGCACAAAGACTGCGTGGTTTGAACGGTATCAGTTACATTCACGAAATTAGCTGATAGAAAGAATCTTGTTTGTAGTACAGAGTAAGGTAAGGACGCAGAGTTCACTGCCAGTTAGTGGTGGGTCCGTGACTAACAATTACGAAAGCAGTTGCAGAGTCAGAAGCATTCATCTAAGTTGAATGAGAAGTATTTTGATCTGATATTTTGAATTAGATGTCGGTACAGATACACAAAGGAAGACGTAGCCACAGTGAAAATGGATGTCTTGGTGCAAAGTATGCTAGCAAGTAGCAGAGGAGGTAATACTATAACTGGTGAAAATTAATTCGGAGTGACGAGTGTAGGCTCAAGCGATGGTACGTATAGGTACACACTTTGACAATAAATTTGGCCGCCGCTGAAAAATTCTATCACTTTTATTTTGCACAATCTGACATCAATGTCATCCTAAGGTACAGTAAGGTGCAGTACTGGCTTGCCAGTATTGCATTACTGTTTCCTGGGATGACATTACTGTCAGATTGTGAAAAATAAGAGTGATATAATTTTCAGCGGCGGCCAAATTTATTGTCAAAGTGTGTACATAAAATCAAGTGCCAATAGTCCTGGAATATCTAGATGGCGGTAGCACCGCGGAAGAAACGTGTAATGTGCAGTGCAGTGCAGTATCGGGCTTTCACTCATACTCTCCTGAGTCACGTGAAAGCTTCTCTGGCGTGATTGTGACTGCACGACTTGAATTAACAGACTTTGAACACGGAATGGTAGCTGGAGCTAGACACATGGGCATTCCAAATCGGAAACTGTTCGTGGGTTCAACATTCCTCGATCCACAGATTAGTGTGTGCCGTGAATATTCAATTTCTGGCATTACCTCCCCCCGTGCACAACACAGTGGCTGACCACGACTACATAATGACAGAGACCAGCCACGTCTGCGGCGAAGTGTCATTGTTGAGCGACAAGCAATACTGCGTCAATGAACAGCTACACTTTGTGATACGTGCAGCAGATGTGTCCGTGGGGTCAGTAGACGGAAATTTAGCGTTTATGGGATATCGCATCGGAAGACTAAATGCCATCGCCTGCAGCGCATCGTTAACATGTGGGTTAGACCCCAGATGACTGGAAAACGGTTGCATTGTGGGAGGAGTCACGATTCCACTTAGTAAGAGATGATGGCAGTTTTCGAGTGTGGCGCAGACACCACGAGGCCGTGGGGCATGGGCCCAGGTTGAGAGAGAGACGCTGTGCAAGCTGGTGATGGCTTCATCCTGTCTCTCCAGGCAAAAATCGTTCACGATTAATTTCTGGAACATTCTGAAGAAATTCAGCGAATAATTTGTCTACCTAGATTGCCAGACACGAATCCAATCGTATGTATCTTGAACAAACCGGAAACACCTTCGCAATTATCATGGACGGTTGTAGAGGAAGCATGCCTGAATCATTATTCAGAGGATTAATGAGGACTTTTTCACTCAGTGCTGCACTTCGCCAGGCAAAAGGTATTACCAAACTATGTTAAGAGGTATCCCACGAGTTTTTGCACTTCAGTGTATAATCAACTGGTAATCATAGCTAGAAAGTCAATGAGGCTCATTAATGAAAGTAACAAGAGATTTTTACAAATTTAACAACTTATGTAACGAAAATTATTTCGAGTAACTTTGAAAAACAGATATAGCAAGAATTGTATATTTGTACTATCGAATGTTGCCGCTGACTTTCCCGAAGTAGTTGAATGAAGCACAAACTACACTACTGGTTGTGAAAATTGCAACACCCAGAAGGAATGGTCTGGATCATCACAAAATTGTATGATGTGTATAACAGTGTAACCGTAATAAGTGATTAAGATTGCAGAGAGATTGTGTACATGTTGGTCCAGCGGCGCCCTCTTGTGTGACGGCCTCACTCAACCACTGCAGAGCCGTCAAACTAAGTGGAAATGTGCCAAATAAAGTGCCAGAAACCTCGTCAACATCAAAGGCCGCAATACCAGCATGTGAGTGAGTTAGGACGTGACGTGACTGACTGGTTGTACCGTCACACTGTGGCTCTTACAGCACACGCAGCGACGTGTGTGGAACCAGTGGATAGAAGATGGTCGTACACATGGACGAGCGGAACACAGTGTGAACACAGCGTGGGATCACCGCCGTCTTATCCTCAGCTTCTGCCACAGTGCTTGCTCGACGTTAGAACACTGGAACGGTTGTTCTCATGTCTGCGTCAACGATTCGATGCCATCTGCTGAGATCTAGACTCGCGGAACGCATTTCATTGCGACGTCTTCCACTGACCAGAAATCACCAATGCCCCACACTACAACTGGCTTGTGAACGTCGTGCTGACTGGCAAAATGTAGTGTTTTTGGACGAAACGCACTTCAGTTTGTCCTACAGTGATGACTGCGTGTCTGCTAGATGCTACTGTTGTGAATGCAATGACACAGACTGCATTATTGAACGGCATAGGTCAAACGTGTAGTAAGATGGTTTGGAATCATTGGCTACAACTTGCGATCTCGCCTCCTATGTACTGAGGGAAATCTAAACAGCAGCCGCTACATCAGGGAGGCTTCAGAGCCAGAGGCACTCCTCTCCTGCATACCATATTTCAGCAGGACAATGCCCGACCACATGCGATGAGTAGGAACAACGGGTACCACTGTTTCCTTGCCCTCCACGTCCGGCTGACAAGTCGCCCATCGAACATGTCTGGGATGCGGTTGGTCGGCAATTTATTCATTTCAATCTGCACGTAAGCACTGTCGATGCTTTGTAGACGTGCCCACGGGCTTCGTGAGTTCCCAACAGCATATCCTGGCTCTCCTCGATTCCGGGCCACGATGTCCAGATGCTCTGGCTGCAGCACGTGGCAGCTTCACACGGTACTGAATCCTCACGGTCATTTCAAGGGCATTTCAGTTATGTAATGGCCATTTGCGTATTGTCGTGCCCCATAATGTCCATTTGATCAAAATCACATGTCTCATTCTTAGTGTTAAAATTTTCAGAAACAGTCGCGTAATTTAGTAATTGTAGGTCGATAAGTGGACGAATGACGAGTGTGGTAATACGTAATTCAGCGACAGTTCGTTGGAGATTCACTATGCGAAACAAGTGAATGAAGCTGGAAGTGGATTCAAAGTAAAAGTGCTAAAACTAAGTAACATACACAATGTAATGGGCGTTAGTTACAAAAATGTGAGGTACGAATTCAGTTAAGAGTTGTGGTCGGATTTTGCAGTATGAAAGTAAGCGTGTTGCGAGAAACAAACCATCAGCTCAGTGAGAGTTGTTTATCAGCTTGTGCCGTGCGAAAGTGGGTAATGAGTGAGACACACAGTGTAGCTCCGACAGCGTGCAGCTTGCACTCTCTACGTTTTGTTTTTAAAATTAAACACCGTCTATTTTCGATGAATTCTCCTGGCATTCTTCTGGCATGGCCAGTGGTTCTAGATGTACATATTGTTACTATGGAAAATAGCAAGATATATATATATATCACAATCATTATCGAAATACGCTCTCTTTGTGGACTCTGTAGCATCAGTTGCTTGTTGGTCAGGAACAACACTTTTGACGTCAACACTACTAACGTCGTTATACTCGCGTGGGGGTTGTACTGTTCAGTGTTTAAGAAAGTAGATAGTGTTCATGAAAAACGTAGAACCGCTTAGCTGAAAGGAGAGGTGTGTTACTGTTGTATCTGTTAGGCTTAAAGACCGAAAACGCTGATTGAGAGAAAAATACGACCACAACGGGTTGTGGTTTATTTAAAACGGCCACAAAACGTTATTTAACAAAAACAGCCAGAAAGCATTATGGCTATTTCAAAGAGACCACAACACGAAATTACTAAGAAAATTCACAACGCATTCATAGCGTTAACTGATACAACTACGTCACGACGGACTGGTTGTAAATACATATTTCGAATCTTATTAATAATCAGGAGATATTAAGAAAATAAAACACCCTTTCGAATTACCTTTTCTGTATCTTTAATCGTTGTCTGATATAAGTTGACTGTAAAATTATTAAAATAAAGAAAGTTGGTAACAAAATTACTAATAATGTTGCAGAGTTATTTATTTTTACAAAAAATATTACCATGACATTTTACCGATCGTGGTGGTTGAAAAGGACAGCTCTGGCCTCACATTCGAGAGGACTCTGGCTCGAATCCCTGTCCAGCCATCGAGATTTGAGTTTTCAATGGTTCCCCCAAATGACTCCAGGTGAATGCCGGGATGGCTCCTTTAAAAATGCCATGATCCAATTGATTCCTCTTACTAGCCCCCAGTCTTTTCTCGTCTCTAATGACCTCGACGTTGACGCGGCGAAAAACCACATTAAAAAAAGTGACATTTTGTGTTATGTTTTATGCAGATTAACCAAAATTGGTATTTTTATCAATATTACATCTTTTAAAGTGACGCATCATTTTATAAAAAGGTGAAGATTTAAATTTAATAACAAGTTGTATTATTTATGAAAATGACACCAAAGCAGCTCACAAGTGTTCAGAGTGTCATGAACATGTTCACCTTATCTGTGGAGAAAGCAACGAGGATGAGAGGTTTGCTGCAAAATGTTACTTGTAAGCTCTGTTTAAGAAAGAACAGCATCAATGTTGAGAGGTTAAGTGCCAATTCCGGCCAAGAGAAACAGGCACATAGAGTGATTTCACTTTCCAACTAAAAATTTCCTGCAGTTGAAGCAGGTTCTACTGTTTTAGTTAGGGTATCTAAAGTTGATGAGGACGTGCAGCTCCCAGGAATGTTTTAGCTGTTGTTATGAGCATTAATCCATCAGGTCTCAATTAGTTAGTAAACAAGGAAGATCTCCTCGATCGACTTTTTGCTTGTAATTAATTTATAGTTTCGGTGAGTAACTTTAACATTCAGAGCGTCTCTCACCTCCTTTAACATTTTGCTTAGCATTGATGTTACCATCTGGAAGTCAGCAAGGCTTTATAAATGTGTTACTGTAAAAGATAGTGTATTGATAAAAAATCCAAATGTTGCTCAATGAAATTAAAATTTAACTCAAAATGTCATGGAAATAGATCTCGTAAAAGTAAATAACCCTGAAACATTTTTGATAATTTTCTTATCAACTTTCTTTATTTTAATAATTTCACTGTAACTTATATCAGACAACGATTAAAAATAAAGAAACAGCAATTAAAAATGGTGTTTTATTTTCTTAAGATCGCCTGATTATTAATTAACATTTGAAATATGTATTTACAACCATCCCGTCATGTCGTGGTTGCATCAGATAACGTTTGGAACGCGTGGTGGTCAAATATTATGAGTGCCACGACGCGGATTCCGTGTTGTGGCCATTTTAAAGAAACCACAAAGCGTTGTGGCCGTTTATTTCGCTCACTGAGCGTTTTGGTCTTTGGCGTAACATGGCCGCTAAACCAAAACCCTCTCCCCGTCCCGCCCCCTCGTCTCCCTCCCTGTCTCCCCAACCCACACGCAACACTTCCAATGACGTCATATAAATGATATCCACAGAGTGTGGTGGGTGAGCGGTTAACGTTCTTGCCTCACATTCAGGAGCACGTGAGTTAGAATCCCCATCCGGCCATCGAGATATGGGTTTTCCATGGTTACCCCATGCTAATGCCGATATGGTTCCTTCAAAATGCCATGGATGATTTCCTTCCCGTTCCTCGCTCCCAGTCCTTTCCCGCCTCTAACGACCTCCACGTCGACAAGGCGTAAAGCCCCAAGCTGAAAGATATCCCTGAAACAACTGTTCACTAAGCGGCGTGTGTTACTCTGAGTCTGTCAGTGACAGTAGTTTTTAGCAATTAACAATAAGTTTTAAACACGGTGAATAACACTTCTAGCTACTATTTGATATATATTTGAGTACTGTTGCACCAAATTTGTATACGTTTTTCCTAAAATGACGAGGGCTAAGAAGATAAGAGTTACAAAATGAGGTGTAAATGAGTCCTAAAATAGACAAAAACCACTTCCAAGTGTAGAAAGTGTTCGACTTTACAGATTAAGACAAACAAAATGGTATTATTGCCGACGACTATATTGCGTGTAACTTGGAATGTAAAGAAAATAAACCTTTGTAAAAGCGCTTAAACTATTAAAATAAGAAATAAATAAAAAGGATTGTACAAATTGGGAACTAGCATCAATGAATAGCTAATGTAAATAATGAAATTTAAAGATCTTGAAATTAGTATCGATGAATCCTATTCCCGAAAATAGTAACGGCTCTAGAACGACTACTACCCCGCGTTTTGTTTTTCTTTGAGTCGCGTTTAGCACGTGATTTCAGCATTCCGTTTCCGCTCATTTTTTTTTTCTGAACTAGCGCTAATGCTTGCTGTGAACCCGAATACTTATTTTTCACTCACCACTCATGCGTAATGGTAATGCCTCTATTATTTATCTTCGTCACCGACTTAACGGATTAGGTCATTATGCTGTATAATCTTTTTGTTTTCGTCGTCTGTATCTAACGTTTCTTTCTCTCTTGTGGAAGTAGTTAGGCGCCTGCCTTGTGTGTCCCATGCAAACTATCTACTCAGATCACCAGCACCGGTATTCTGTTTTTCTCGTTAACTGCAAACATTTCTCAGTTTAGTCTAATGCGCTCATTTCTAATGCGAGCTTGCCTCGTACAGCGTAACACATTTCTTGGAATCCTTATCTTCGCTTAATTGATTTTTCCACCTTCTTATTTCTTCGTTACCCACCTTTCTTTATAAGAGTTTCTTTTTTGCATTCATTAACAAAGTTTATTTTATTCGTTCCACATGTTCTAGTGCAATTTGTATATTTGCTACCAAATCTGTGTAGAGAATATGGGCACTTTCCTTGGCGTGGTGTTTGAAATCGGTAACTTTTTACATAGTTGTAGTTTCAAGGCAAGTTATCTAATGCTGCATAATCCATTGAATTCAATAATTTTTCACGGCTGCATTATTTTCCTTATTCTATCATTTATAGACTTGTTTTTGGAAGTATTTTTCAGTGGTGGATATTACTGCCTGCTCATTTCTAATTACAAGATTTTGAGTATTTTTTCCACCTTTTGGTCACCTCAATCAAAGAAAAATTAACAAAAGGAGAGAACATACAGTACCCTTGTCATATTTAAATGTTTCGATAAATCTATAAAATATATTTTTTCGTCATTTGTAGTTACAGTTACAGATGTTTGTCTGTATAGGCTGGTAGGAAGTGTTTCGCAAAACTTTTATGTGCTCATTGTCAGTCACATGATAACGGCGACAATGAATTTCCAGAGAATATTTTACCCAAAACAATTTCCAATAATTTTTAAACTTTATAGAAAGTTGTTCTAAAAATTATAAAAACATTCTGTGCGATTCAGGTTTTGTTCTCTTTGCTTCTCCGTAAGTATTGCGTGATGCCGTCCTCAATAGCGTAGGGGCTAGGGTGCTACATCCATATGCGGGGGTCGCCGGTTCGAGTCTGGCCAATGGTATCGGTGTTTAATGTCGATATTGTGTGTGCCTTGTGTTGTCTTTCAACTGTATAAAGAGAAAAGCATCTGAAAATACATTAATTCACGGAATGATTGCATAAAAACACTGTAGCTGGCTGAACAGCTGTCTTGTCCTTCGTGTAGGATACTGAAGATGAAACAGCGGAGGCTTTCCCGGTGTATCGACCTCATAAAACGTTCCCGGGAAAGGGGGGAGGGAGAGGCTTCAATTTGATGCGAAGTTTCTAACCTGGTACTCGATTTCATCTATTATATTTTCACATACGTTTTATGCAAGACTGAACTTATTATTTGTAAATGGAATAATTTCATAATTCTCCCTTGCTTTGTATTGTTTGGCTCATTACTTATCCAGAGGAAGAGTGAGAACAAAACACGAAAGTTAATCTAGGCCCCTTGTCCCTAGTCCTCTCCCAGAGATAATGACATGAAAGTCAATGAGAAAAATAATCGATGACAGTGTAACATCATGTTTTCTTTTATTCGGGTAAGTTTATTTCTGAGGAATAAACAAAACATCCGAACATTAAAGTAAATGAATAACATTTTGACGAGGCATGTGAGACCTGTTTCTGAGGACGCTTTGACTATTAACATTTAATACTCGTTCACACGCTCAGCGCGGTACTATGCAGATAGCGTGATCTTGAACCCTCATGGGTTGTATCCCACGCGGTATCGAATTTCTAAATGGCAAACATGACAAAAATATTCCACACAACAAGCTGGTTTTGATGTCTGCCTGTTCATGTGAGTCTATGAAGCGGTAATTCGACATAAATTCAATTTTCGTTAGTGAAAAGACACGCGAGTACTGTCACCAGCCTTCCAAGCTAGGCACTTGAAGTATTCTGAGAGCGCCTGGTCACTGTCAAGTATAATGTTCTGGGTTATTGCAGCGCCTCTGTCCTATGCGACCACCAGACATTCGGGTGGACGTTCAGTCATCCAGATTTGGGTTTACCATGGTTTCCAGAAATACCCCCATTCAAATGCCGGGATGGTCTCTTCAAAGGACCATGACCCGTTCTATCGTTCCTTGTCCCAACTCTTCTCCCGCCTCTAAAGACCACGTCGTCATCAAGGCTTGACGCTAGGGGGAAAAAAAAGAAAAAAATTATGCATGAAAATGTTACACTACACGAGAGATGTTAAATCATCCACCAACATTCCCAAAATATTCTAAATCACTGTTACAATTTGTGAATTTTGAAACGTGACACAGGAAATGAATATAAATAAGTTACTGTTATTTATGTATGACTTAATGTCGTAGCAAACAGGATATCAAAGAATCAGGTGTTGTCATATCATTAAAAGCAGATCATGGCATGTTTTATTCGTTTTTTGCCTGACGTAGTACACTGAACTACGTAGTTTGTATTCCTATATCTGGTGATATACAAGCGGGAAAAATATCTGCAAGAGATAACTTATTGACCGTATGTTAGAGTGTAGAAAAATTAAAAATTGAACTAGATGCGTGGAGAGGATAAAGAGAATGGGTCGGTTATCGCAGAAAGATCTGGAGAGCATGGGTCGCTGTTGTTTGGTGCTTGTATTCAGTCTATATTGATAATTTTTATAGACCACTCCAACTAATCTGCGCCCATAAACGTGTTTGTGACCGGGTAATTACAATAACTGAAAGCAACAGATTTAAAATAAAAGTTCTTAAAATTTGGTCGGCAAATAACCAAATTAGATTTGAAAGTTAATATTTTTAAACTTTTATGAGTCTTTTTTTTTCACAAGATGACACAACCACACAATCACCAACTTTCATACGGTTAGCTACATAAGATTTCAGTTGAGAAGGCTGTATCAAAGGCTTTGAAGTTAATAAACACTCCCGATAATTCTCGCTTTCAAGTTCAATACTCTGTTAGTATCCCTCTATTCACATCATCATAAAATACCATCACTGCCCACATCTACGTACCTAAACCACGGGCTCCCAACCTTTCTTGGCCTAACGCGCCATTTTCGAAAAAAATAAATAAATACTCACCGTACCGTTTCAAACAAAAAATTCATCGCCATCAACTTTTCAGAACAAACCTTGTAATAAATAATGGATTCCATGGCACTTCCAATTTTTTGCTAGTAACCCACTTTTTCAAGCAGTAATTCGGTGGTAAAGCCTATATTGTTATACATAGAAGAAAAATGAAGAAGTGTCTGAAATTACTTTATTAAAAGATATTAACAATAAAGGTATTGATTTATTTGTTTACGAAAAAATATTATTAATTAGTGACCTAAACTCCGTGTAATGACATTAACGTTTCGATATTTGGTGCCGTCCTTGTCATCAACAATCTCCGCGTTTCACTACTGACAATCTATTTACTTTCTTGGTTAATAAATTGCTGATTACGTTAAATGTATTTTGGCTACAAATGATGATGGCATTGCAGTTTGATGTGGCCCTTACAGCAGGATATAATACTGGGCTGTTGGTTCCCAACGCCTCCTAATTTGCCTTGGACCAGGAACGCCCCCTCTGATCTCCTCAACGACCACCGGGAACCACTGGTCTGGACTATCACATTTCCAAGCACTTGCCACAAAGGCTCCCTGCCTCAGCTCTATTCCTCTATTTATAGATTGTGCATTACTTTCGCTCCCCCTTAAAATCATGATCCTTTCGCAAATACGTGAAATATCTCGAAACTAATCAATTCAAAACGTAAAAAAAATATTGACATAAATTTAAAAATAATTTATATGTAATCAGATTTCCTTATTAATTCTTACTTTCTCTTTAATAATTAACCAAAATCAGCATTTCACGACGGTATTTTTGCATTTTTTTACACCTCGAATTAAACCCTATAATATCTATGTAGCCGTAAAATCTTTGTTGTAATATTGACCCATTAATTTTGTTAAGAATTTAACTTCAATAACCATCTTAATTATGAACGTATTAATTATCTAAGTTTTACCTTTGTACTGTGAAATGCGAAAGACTTGGATAATTTACCAGATAGAATTCTTTCCCAATTCTTCATTAAGTTAAAAGTCTCCCAAAACATGTAAATAACATTTTCTGTTAAATATTACCCTATTTTCGTTGCTCCCTGGTGCACATGAGTCGGCCGTTTAGTTTGTCACACGGGTCTTCAACACTTTTTACTTAAAACGTCGGAACTGTAACTTTGAAACCAAGGCTTACCATGTTTCGCAACGAAGACAAATCTGCATCGGGTTAAAATCCCCGTTATTGCTGCAGACATGTAGACACTGCCGCAGCTTTGGCTGCGTGCAACTCGGGAGTCATAAATCTGACGAGAATCATGGCGCAAAACCAAATGTTGTGCAACTATACGGTGGGGCGTGCTCAGACTAGAAACATTTCTTGTTCCGTACTTTTTATGCAGTTACATAAATCCGCATATTGAAAATATACTGCTCTTAATATAACTCAGCTTGAAGATGTTTAAGATATTTCTGGTTAGCACTTTGAAATTGTATTTGTAATTCAAGTTATAAAAAATACTGACATTTGGAAAAATTTATTAAATAAAAAATAAATACCGATTTTTGAAATTTTGGATTTTCAACACCAGTTTCACTCCATGACAAGCGGTGGTGTAACGAACATACTCAGCTAGAAAATCCATCTATATTAACTCTCTCCCCCCACATCGATACGTTGGCTGTATCGTTACATTAAGTATAAATTGGAGAAGTATTTTTCCACTCAGCGTTACCGAGGGTTAAGAAGTTTTTTCTGACATCTTCACTTGCTTTTATAAACGTTCTGTAATACTGATGAGGTGCTACATGCAGAGCTTGAGCTGGAGTTATAGTTACTGCTTGTTATTCACAAGAAGGAATGTCTCTCCTGCAGTACAACACCCAGGAAGCTTAGGGTTTAGCGCACTATCCTGCTTAGGTAAATAACCTACACGGACAAAAATCTACAGCAGAGGTTCTTGACACGCCAGTGTGATTCAGTACATGACCTCTCACATAACACATTAATGACAGCCAATTGCGGGCATTTAATTCAATTAAATTTGATATAATTGAGATGGGGCGCACGCTAGGGTGACAATCTCCCTGCCCACCCATCTTTCTCCTTTCCTCTTCCCACCTATTTTTGCCCTCTACTAATTTGAACTTTACATTCTTCTAGTGTTTTTGGTAGATTAATTATTCATCATTTTTCTTGGTAACACAATCCAGTCCCTTATAACCTACTCCACAAGAGAGAAAAAAAAAAAAAATTCACACCCTTATGCCTGAAATCAAGTTTTAGCTTTACCCTTCAACGCCCATCTATTAATTCTTCCACCAATATCTTTCTATGCCTCATCACCAATATACACCTTGTACACTCGCATGACTATCTTCAAACGAATCACACTCCACATCCTATATTGATTGTGTTCTGCGGTAATTTCCAGAGACAAATCTAGCAGCCCTTCTTTGCACCCTCTCCAACTCCTGTATTTGATACCCAAAATGTGGGTCCCATACTACACCACCATATTCAAGTAGCGGTCTAACCAAAGTTTTGTAAACCAATTCCCTTTCTTCGCTAGTACATACTCTCATCACTATCTCCAACAAGTGAAGGATTTTGAACCACCCTTTTGCTACCACCTGTCCAGTGTGTCCTGCCCAGTTAAATTTGTTATTACATTTTATGCCGAGGTATTAACACTTAGTCTTCAACAGAATTGCTTCCCCACTTTATAATCATAATCAACCTTTAACTTTTTATCTATGTACTTAATAAGCTGAGTCTTCTTTGCATTTATCTTCATCCCATGTTGACTCACTCAGATAGTTATCCTATCTAGATTACCATGCAGCTGTTTACAGTCTTCAACCGTTTTGATCCTTTTACGTAACATTGTCATCTGATAAAATCTAGCTTCTGATAGTACATCATTAACACCGTCATTAATTAGAATAACGAATAACAATGGTCCCAGTACACTACCCTGTGGAACTCCCATGTTCACTCCTACTTCTTTTAATACTGCATTTCCACCCCTAACTTTTTATTTTCTACCCTTTAAGAATTTTTCTTGCCAGAAAATCACCTTTTCATCAACTGCAGTGGTTTTTACCTTATTAAGCACCATTTTATGGCTCACTCTGTCAAAAGCCTTTGAAATATCCAGTGCTAGACTATCAATTTGACCTCCCTTGCCCATTTCATCAGAAATATCATGCATATGGCCCACTGAGATTCGCATTAATATACTTGCCTAAAGGTATGTTGCCGACTTGAAAACCACTTACGTTCCTCACAGACACGTCTGATGTGGTTGCATATTAATCTCTCCAATAATTTTCCTACGACTCATGTCAAGCCGATTAGCCCGTAGTTTTCGACCCTATTTGTCACCCCATCTTTATGGACCGGTACGACTATCGCACTATTCCAGTCATCCGGTAAGCAACAAGTATCAAGACTCAATCTATACAATGTTTCGAGATAAGGTATGTACAATGTCACATCTTTAAGACATCCGTAGTAATATTATACACATCGGTACCTTTACACTATTTTTAGATTCCTTAGTTCCTTTATGATATCTTCATACTGAATTTAAAGGCTCGTGTTCTGTACCCCCTACCATTGTTGAATCATAGTCCCTAATGGTCTCACTAAACCAGTTGCCCAATAGCTCTATCTTTTTTAAATCCTCAATTACTTCTTCTCCATCGTTATAAATAATTGTCTCAACGCCCTCTATTCCACTCAGTTTTCTGATATAGCCACAGAAATTTCTAGATGCATCAGTCAGTGGTTCCCCTCAACCAATAATATTCTTCATAAACTCATACTTAGCCAATTTCTTTGACATTATTAATTACTTGTTTAGTTGTTTCAAGCATTCCTTACTGCCTTGCTGTCTCTTAACTCTGTTGTTCTCGTTTCACCAACCTCTTTAACCTCCTCACCTCCCTGTTATATTGTGTAGGTTATGTACTTTCTCTTTATTTTCTGTTTTGGAATGAATATTTCTTCACCCTTTTTTACTATTTCCTTGGATTCTTCCCACTTCGTCTCCACTGTACTTAAGCCATTCTTCCATTTTCTAAAAATATCTCTGAAATATCTTTTCAGTTCTGAAATTGGTGCTTTTCTTTAATTGTACCAATTCACCCTTAATTCTGGCACTGATTTACTGAATCCCGTTATATCCATCAGAACTACATTGTGATCACTTATTCCTTCAGTTACTTGACACCCGACAAAAATTATCATCAGGCTTTATTAGGAAGATATCCAACATGTTTGGCTCCCTTGTGCTCTTCAATACCACTTGTGTATAGCCTCCTTCTCTTTCTAAGGTATTTGCAAATTTCTGTTCCCTTGTGTTATTAATCTTATTTCCTACCCTGCTGACACCTTGTAACTTTAAATCCCCATCAATAATGACCACTTCTATGGTCACTTCTGAACTCAATATGAATTTAGTTTCTCCCCAAGAACCTCATCTTTGGCATTCATTCTTCCACGACACAACACGCGGACTTTTTCTTTTTTATTACCTCAGAAGTCTACCCCAAGTAACTCATGATAAGGATCTCTGACAACCAGTGAACTGTGGTAGTCTTTGCTAACCAGTATGGATACCCCTCCTCCAGTTGCTCCTCTATCCCTGCTGTACACACTGTAATCATCGGGGGAAACCTCATTGTCTAGTACTCCTTCTTTTAACCAAGACTCTATCCCTATAATTACTTGAGTTTCGTGTATCTCTAATAGATTTGCTCCATTACTTTGTTCATTATAATTCTACAGTTTACCAGTAACACTCTTATCACTGTCTTTGTGGCATTTGCAGCATTAACATTCGTCCCTTTCCAGATCTGCCCCCTCTGTCTCCTTAGTACTACATTAAAATCACGACAAGGAAGATTTTTAAATAAAATAAGTCATAGCAATGCAATGAAATATGATTAAATGAATTAGTTAGCTCAAAATTACACTGCCTCTATTCCATTTTTATTAGGAAATAACTTTCGATCGGACAGCAAGCACCACTCCACAATTCTCAGTTGAGATAAATTGGTAGCCATCATCATTACTCAACAGTAATATGGTCTTGGTTTATTCACAAATGACGTTGTTCAATGTCATGATACGGAACTTAAAAAGGTGAAAAGTTTTCCCTCATTCATTAACAATATCCCTTCAGTTGCAGATAGATATTTCTCAACCGCTCGCGAGCAACTCGCTACCTGCTACCAAGTGACTGCTTGTTCTGTTCAGATCGACTCTCATCCTCTCCGTCTGGTTACACATGTGGAACACCGTGTGATGACGATAAAACTAGACTAATTCAGCTTCAAAAGTTTGAAAAAATAACATAAAAAACCATATAAATCTAACCACCTAAAATAGTGTAAATCGGTCCTTCCTCCAAGAAACAAAAAATACTGACGCGTTATAAAACGACGCTGCCAAGCAATCTTGGAGCCTTCCGACCTACTAAAGTCGTATGTACAACATTACTATGGCAAGACATAACCGTGCCAGTAATCTATAACTAAATATTAAAAAGAACCATCTGAATATCAATGCTAAGACAAAAGGTGGAAGTTACAATCATTACACTATCAGTTAACCACGAACTGTGTAGGTGTTACTGTTTGTTATTAGGTACTGAAGTGTAACCTAGTCTGTAGGTGTTAGCACATTAGAAGACCACCATGTTGAGGTGATTATCGACACCACTGTCCGGGTTATCAGACGAAATGAATTTCTACAACTCGCTCCTTCTAGACTTCTAGACGTACAATCCAACTGATTTTATCGTAGTAACAACTAGCATTTGTCCTTTGCTCTAAGATGGATGTGTAGAGTAATGCGTTTACCGTTTTCTTAGTAGAAATTTTTATCCCGTAGAAGGGAAAAAACCTAAATGTTATATGAGAAATATTTTTTTAAAATTATTTCTTATTTTAGGAGTTCCTCCATCTATGAGGAAGTTTTGATTTTCGTTGTCTCTATGTTTTAACGTATTGTAAGTTAGAAAAATTTGGAAAGTAACTGATAAAATTTTTATAAAGCTACAAGGAAATGAGGTATTTTAATACAAAGAGAAAATATTCTACATAATCATTTTAACCACTAAAAACCTATTGTAATGTAGAAAATTAAATAAATTATTTTATCAAATGTTCATAAAAGTACACGAAAAATTCATTACGAATTGGAAATATTCTACATAATACAATCTTTGATGCAGCGGTTTGATTTAAGTTTTCGTGTACTCTAACGTAATATATTCAAGGAAGCTAACATTAACAGAATTAAAACATTGGAGTGATTACGTGGATGTGGTGTGATCTTTGGTGGATATCTTTCGTGATTAAAAAAGGAGTGTTTACCTTACATGCAGTGTGATCTGTGGCACCTATCCCTTCTGTTTAGAAACAGATTACCTTTTCTTGCAGCGTCCTCCAGTCTCGTACAAATAAATGATACCGTAATATACCATAAGCTTTCAAACTGTGGAAACCACACCCACAACTCACTCGACAATTTTATTTAGTTTTTTTAAATTGTGCATCAAAAGCCGCGAAGAACAGTAGCACACTTTCAGGACACTCAATTACGATGAAGTTTAAGTGAACAATACTGTACTACGCCTACCTGTGGCCATGTTCTTCACTAACGCGGCTTCTGACACTGCATTTATCGGATTCGAACCTCACTAGCGGAATAAATATTCACTATTCGTTGCTTGGCCAGTAATCCCCATAATGTAATCACCATATTGCGTGCCATATATCTGCGTTAAATCCGAGAGTTCTACTCAGTGCGTTTGGAATGAGCTCATTTGACTGACATTGTCATTGCTGATTCGTCTGTGGCAGGGGTACGTTAAACTTCTAGCAACTCGCTGCATCTTTCTGAAAATCAGACCGTTATTCCATCCTCATGTGCAATACGAAAAACCCACTAAATATAAGACATAACACATTATAACTATGGGAGAGGTTAGTGCGTATGTCATTATTGGCCTCGAGACACTGATGGGTAGTTCGGCCGCCGATTGCAGAGTTTCGATTTGCGGCTCATGCGCCTCTGTCGTGGCTACCCTGGTTTCAGCGTCACGCGTAATCCGAATCACGCAGCGTCCTGGCTTACTTCACACTGACAAAGCAAAGCTTTGCCAGAGACGAAGACCACATTCACAGCTCGAAAAAAGTTTGGCCGAGACCCAGATTCGACCTAAGAACCTTCAAATACCCGTGAGGCGTCTTGTTTGATTCATTGGCATGCCTTAACTACATAAAGCATCTTGGTTATGTTAATAGAAAGGGGACCATCGCAGTAAGAAAACTTCGTCGCCAATTTGAGACAAATGGTTAACATAATCTATTGCAACTGCAGAAATTGTCTTATTTTTAGTGTAGCAACATGCATCTATGGCAATGACGAGTCATGTAATTCCTAACATCACATACTGCAATTGATATATATGTTATCACGTAAAAATTGATCTGTTACATATATTTCACAGAATGAATTGTTTTCACATCAAATTAAATCGTAGTTACTTTTTTGGAAAACGTTTTGTTAAAAACATTCAGCATTTTCAATACAGGGGTTACATTTCGAAGCGGTACGCAGATTACCTGCCAGCAAGAATCAGTTATTTGTCTAGCTAATTTTCTTGTCCCTCTAATTTCTGCTTTTATTCCTAGACGATGGAGCGACTTATATAGCAAGAATCATCGCTTCATTTGATTTTTCGTAACGTGGATAAAACTTATTTTTGCTTCGGTTGTTATAGCTCGTCGACGTCGGGGTCATTAGAACCGGTATAGGATCTGGGTGTTGCGGAACAGAGAGGAAATCGACCATGGCATTTTTTAAACAGCCATCCCAGCTTTCGTCTGGAGTGATTTCCAGAAACCATAGAAAACTGAAATCTGGATTGCCGGACGGGGATTTGAACCCGCGGCCTCGCAAATGTCAGGCCGGAGCGTTACCAATCGACCACCCACCGAACTCTGTGAAACACTTATAAGCTACCACCTGTGTTATATCTAGAAGAGAATGGTGCGACGTGGTGTTATGTAACTAGGCAAATAAGTTAATGAGAAGACGGCGAGTTCCGTGGTCTGTGCTGCGTAATCGAGCGGCTGTCTCGAGGACAGAGCAGGTCACCCTTCACACTCCGCGCTTCCTCTTCCTCGTCTCGCAACCAACCACTCACACCTAGCAGGTGCACAGGCGAGTTTCAAACACGAGTGTATATTCTCATCAACAAATTTCACTTCCATTCCCTAGTTATATCATCAAAAAGTATTTTCTACTGGTTTTGAAATTTTAACTTTTTTCATTTGACATATTTCTTCTTTGAGTGGTCTGTTAGCTGAGTGGTTAAGGCGTCTGACTGGAGATCGATAGGTCCTCGGTTAGAATTCCTGTCTCGGCGGGGATTTACACACTCATAAATAGTCACCTCCGTTACAACTTGCTGCGTAATGTGAAGTACGCCAGAACGCTTCCGTGGTTCGGATTCCACGTTAAACTGTAGGGTCCCCTGTACCCTATGTTACGTAAGGGGGAAAGGAACTGGCTACACTACCTCCCATACCGGGCTCAGTAAACTTGCTTCGGGAGAGTCCAAATAACCTTCGGGTTCAATAACAAGTTTAGCTTAGCTTACTTTCCTACATCTTATTCCATGCGGCTCTAAGTCGTTCATATGCTATTAGAACTAGGTAGCTCTTTTTAGTTTTTTTTTAATCACATGCTGAAGTTGAACTGTCTTATTCCCTTTGCTTCCTAGAGTAATAACGCCATTTTAAAATTATCCTAACAATAATATCGTAACTAGATTCAGACTCAGTATTCAGTATATACTGCAATCTAGTAAGATTGACTAAAATCCAATCAAACAACATCTCTACACACCCATCACAAACCACATCCTCAACTGTCTACTTTCTGCACCGTCACATTTAGTTACTTCCCACTTATAATCAAACCCTCGGATATTATAACCTCCAGAAACGTCATTTCTCTTCCATTAACAATATTATTGCCCAAAATCGTTTCTACATGTAATGTGATTTGGATATCAACCTTGTTTCCACCATGTGTGTATTTTCACTCACTAAACGACAGAATTCCTTTATTTTACTATTACATCTATTCTCTCTTATCTTTATATTTATTCAGTTGCTTTTTATTACCTTTCATGTACTTAATCAAAATTTTATGCCAATAATTTCTCTATATCCCAGAGCATGATGAGCTGAGCGGTTACGCTTTGGCCTCGCATATTGTTGACGTCAGTTCGAATCCCCATTCGGCCATCCAGATTTTGGTTTTCCATGAATTCCTGAAATAAACCAGGTTAGTTCCTTCAAAAGGCCATGGACAGAAGTCCTTCCAGTTCCTACCCCCAGTTCTTTCCTGCCTCTAATGACCTCGAAGTCTACGAGGAATAAAACCATAAGCAAAAAATGCCTGGCGATTGCTAACAAAACAATATCAACATAATCAAATGACATTGCTTTTTCTTTGGTTATATTCCCATTTTTCTTGCACTTCCTTCCATCATTCATTTCTGTCCATAACTATAATTTCCGTAGTCACTGACTGCAGTTTTTCTCATTAACTTTTTAATTGACTGTTGGCCCTTAAGAATTTCTACTTTCGTAATAGTCACCTCATTCTAATATAGATTATGTATTACTTTCCACTCTTCCTATTTTTCATGAAACTAGTAATATTTTAAACATGATTGTAAGTTTTATCCAAATCCACAAAAGCTTTAAATTTGTCCTTGTTTTTTTTTTTTTCTTTTTTTTTTTTTTTTTTTTTTTTATCCATCTTCGGAACATTAATACGAAATTGCTGTTACCGTAACCTGATGTTTTCTAAACCCAAATTTATCTTCAATTCCTTATTCGATGAATATTTTAGCAGTTATGAGGGGATTTAATCCTCTATTATTGCCTTTTCTTAGTTTAAATATTTTAAATCTCCTGAAAAGTCTGCACTTAAAAGTAGAGTTTTAAGGAGTCAGCAACATTTTCCACTTTTCCAAGCATACTGCCATTTAAGTTTTCTGTAAGTATGCGTCCCATATATACGTTTTCTCCAAAGCTTAAAAGAGATTTACGATTGGCAGCTTTGATTTTTTTTACCGTTTTTTTATCTTTTTAATAAAATTTGTTCCAGAAATACTAGTGTTCAATCAAATAAAACACGCACTCTTCATTATGCACATGCCTCTCAGTAATAACATAGGTGAGGAAATATGCATCAATGGTAGAACCCCCATTACCATTTGAAATCATGCATTTTGCATTTGCTATTGTTTCTTAAATATGTCGTCTCAAAATGTTCGAAAAGACAAAGCGTACTGAAAAATGGACACCTCACTCACTATCCAATGAAACAGAATTGGAAGCCCCTGTCAATCATGTTAGGCAAGCTGTAATGGATATTGAAATTGTGACTACATAAGGCAAAACCGTATCTTCGCAGATCAATGGCAGCATGTTAAACACAGAAAAGATGCTGGATAAATCAGATTATTAAATTCTATTGTAGATGCACGAGAGATCTGTATGAAATCATCAGTCCAAATGCAAATACCTTCATTTTGAGAAAAATATAAGTAAAAAATAATTGGGCTCAAGGAAAAATCCGTGAATGGTCTTTTATTAAAATCAAAATTCTGCTTCTGCTCATTTCGCCACTGCATCATACTTGGGTTTCATTCGTTATTTCCCCCTTTTTTGTTTTTGCTTTCGTACATTTCCAGCACGTCCCGAGTTTGTCTCCCAGCTCCTTTCCTTACTCCGAATGTATATTTACGTGCTTTAGTAGCGTTTCTCCTCAGTGTTGACTGTACCTACTCCTCAAGAACTTTGCAGTGTAATATTTTTTTTCTGAATCATTATTTTCTCATGATATTGTGTGCTTGATATCTTACTGCATTCACTGAATGATTCTAGCTGTGCATTCTTCTTGTCTGAATTTTTAATTGTGTTTGAAGTGATTTGTCTACATCCAACTGAAAATTCGCTCCAGAAATTTCAGTTTTTAAGGAAGGACCTCTAACGCCCAGCTATTGTAGGATTCTGTACCAAGTCATATGATTGAATATCATAAAATTTATAGGTGATAATAAATTTTTTACTCCGAACTAGCGCGTGTCTCCAGAGAACAGATCGCGTAAACACAACTACGCAAGCATACGGAGAGAGTTGTGAACGCACCCGTGGTTTGCTAATTGGACGGTACATTTCGCTGAGGTGAAACTTATAGTAGTGTAAATAATACTGCTGGCATTCCTCCTGAAAATGTAGCAGAACGGCTTTCTCATTGTTTTTTTACAAAGACCTTGCAGGCATCGTTATATCAGTTTAGGACTGTGCGCTGGCGATGCGGTTGCGTACAAGGAAGTCAACAGTTCTGCTGCAGATATTCAATGTGGCTTTATAAAATGTGTAGTAAATTAAGCTTCAAGTGCAATACAATTCCAATTGCGACCGAAGAAAAAGAAACGTTTGTCCTTAGGCACAAAGTATGCTGTCAAATCCACGAAGAGGTTGATTCTCTGTAGTAAGGGTGTTAAGAGAACAAAGACACGCATAGAGCATCAGGCACATACACGTAACCGCAATCGCAGAATTTTCAAGAAGTATAACATATGTGATGTATAAAACTGTTCTGAATCCTCATACAGAATACCTTTGTACTTTATGTGAGGCGTATCTTGAAAGGAATGATTATTAGTTCCGGCAAGATGCACACAAAGCCGTTACTGGGCTGGAATTGCCCGGCAGGAAGACGACATAAGTTCTGCTTGAATTTTCTCAAAAACATGCAAGGATCTACTTTAATTTGTGATTAAAATGAAATACGTCTACCACCAACATATTTGGGACTCAATGACAGGATATTTACGATCAGTACTGATGCGTCACATATATTCTTTCATGCCGTTAGTTCACAGAAGGTAGATTATTTCTCTTGCAAGTTTGTAACTGCGGACGTAAATTTTTCAGGCTGACTAATACCTCGTGTAGTAGAGTACTGACCATAATATTCATATCTATTCTTTCTACTATTGAGAGCCATTGGAACTTGATTTCAGGTATAAGAAAATGGTAAAAGTTTATTATATAGGTAAGGGTGTCAGATACTGGAATGAATTAACGAGGTTAGTGGTGGGCGGTTTGTCTATTACAGTAAAAGAATTAAAGAAAAAAATTGTGAAATGCGAAAGTGGAGGGTAGAGAGATTGTGTTCTTCATCGGAATTAAATAAAATAATACATTATCGCATCAAAACGAACACCGGTGCATTACGTTACTATTGAAAAATATTTGCAATCATACTGTATCATTTTGTGTAGCATTGTATCATCTTCTATAGCGTTGATACTACGTTGAACTGAGAAGCAGTGTGCTGAGAGCTGTAGAGGCTCAGTGGCGGGCGAGTGTTGAAACCAGTGAGAGGCTGTCGGTGACCTCCATCCGAATGGCCTCATTAGCCGAAAGTGAAACCGATGCTTCGCCAACCATCCCCGCCTGTCCCCTTGACCTACCCAGCGCCTCTCGTGGGTCAAGGAACTTGTGCAGTTCGGTTATTATCCTCACACCTTTCAGCGAATTCTACACTGCTACTAGTGCTAACTTTTTTTTTTTATTTTTTTTTTATTATTTTTTTTTATTTTTTTATGGCTTTCGGCTGCTGAGGCCATACAGCCAGCTCAATGTGAATAAGTCATCATGCTGTGTTTATATTCAGTATCTTGTAAGTATGGACACCACAGGACGGACAGGACATTCACACAGACATACAACACTTAACATCCATGCCCGCGGCCGGATTCGAACCGGCGACCTTCGGCACGCGGAGCTAGCACTCTAGCCCCTGCGCTACCGAGGCCGGCCAAAGTGCTAACTTACGGTCCAGACAATACAATGGATTGCATTTTTTTTTTTTTTTGTAGTCCCAACAGCGCTCACACTGATTAGGGAGCGTCCATAAACCACGTAGCTCCATTTTGGCCTCCTTTGAAACCCCCCCCCCCAAAGTAGTCCTACGTGGCTTTTTTCCCTATTGATTCCAGAATACATTTTGTACTGTTTTCTCCTGTCAACTATTGTAAATTACATACGGAGATAATTAACTGAGGGGAAATAAATATTCCCATGCTGTCGTGTGTTCTGTTCCTCATTTTAACTGGTGAAAAATGTTATGAAAGGAAAGCTACGTGGCTGGCTCGGAACCCCCCCCCCTCCTCCCACGTAGGTCAGCGTAGCCTTACATACAACCCCTCCCCCCCCCCCTGCCACTGGACCGAGCCACGTAGTTTGTACACGCTCCCTTACTAAGTAAAAACTATAGTTCGAAGTGTTTTAAGCTTTAGACTTTGATCTGCTTTTTTACGTGTGTAAATTGTTAATATACTTATCTCTATTTTCATTTCGTTTAAGATTTTTGAAATATCTTACTATTCTTGAATAACCTGCAATCCTTATACTGGTACCGAATTTAAAGAAGTTAACGAAGTGATAGTTCCGATTTACTCATTAATCGTTATTTGCGCTTGGTGGTGTTAAAGCCAGTTCATTCAAGTTAACAGCAAAGTGTTTTGGAAGCGGGAAATGGCCCCCAACTTGTAGCAATTCATATCGTGCTTTTGCATGTCATTGTATTCTGTGTGCTGCATGGCTGATACTTGACGCCTACTGAATACAAATTTTGACTATTTGATTTGACGATGATCTAAATGAACAGCTGTTAATTACTGCATAGCTATAACAGTAAATTTTTTTTAAAAAATAATTCTTAATTTGCTGATTCCGTAAGGGTAGTTCAGATATACAATGCCAGTTGTCGGAACAAAAAATAGCTATTTGTCTTTTTAGCCGATCTTTGGCATTCCTCGAGTTCAAGGCCACGCTGTTCAAAATCGACGCCTTATAACTGACACAAATAAACACAGCTGCTTTCTAACCACAGATCAAAATCGATATTAATTTTAATTTTATAAAACATCATAAATGTAATGCTCTTCATTCTTATAGATATTTACGTGGAAAAAAATTTGTCCTTCATAACTACATTTTAGATACAGTAACTGAAGTCCCGTATCTAACTACCTTTATCTCTAGTCGACAGGACAACTTCGTGCCATTATGAACAGTGGGGGAGTGTGAGGGGGGAGGGATGAGGTCGTAAAAGGCTCTTAAATTTTCCTGTTGGTAGTAATCGCTGTCTTTATGCAGCTGGGCAACAGTAAACAAATAAAAAAAGAAGAATATTTTATATTAACACGGAAAGAATCATATATCTGTCCATTTAATCTTGAGTGAGAGTTTTTTGATGCCGTAACTACGTTTTTTAATTTGGGCTTACGGCTTGTCACCGTCTAGATCGGTAGAGCCGAGATAACGGGAAGGAATTCGGCCATATCCTTCTGAGGGAACTTTACACGCTGCCCCTAGAATTGTTTTGGAGAACCAGGGAAACCGAAATCTGGATGATGGGGCCGGGGATCGAACCAGTGTTCCGAGCGTTAACTGCTCACCCGCCATGCTCATTCCCGTGTTACTGAAGCACTGAATTCAACTGGCGATTCCCATTCTATACAGGAACTCCACTTTAAGAGTCATCCTGACTTGGAAACTTTTAAACGCTGGAAAAAGAGATAAGCAGAAGATACGTGCGGGGACTTCTGGACCATTAGTGGCCCCTGATGACAGGGCGATTAGAGACGGGAACGAGGAAAATGGGCGATGGTCTACATTCTGGAACCATCCCGTCTAACACGATTTATGTAAATTATGGATAATCAACAATTAGTCGTATTTAGCTAGAGATATGATCACCTGTCCTGAGGGATGGTACTCTTGCCAGTAAACAGTTGAGCCATGCTTGGCTGTACACAGTAGCAAGCGGATCTAAGTGCAGAGGTAGGTTATGGGAATGAGTAAACCAACCAAGCCCTTGTGCACATTCGACATATAGAGATATATATTCTCTACAGGGAGAAATGTTATTGTTTAAATGAGTGTGCTGTAGGTAACACATCTAGCGGACCGCTGTGTTTTTCCGTCGGAGACAGCAAGCAGTGGTCCTTAAGCATTTTCCATAAAAGCCAGTTCCAAAAAACTGTGCATTTTGTTGTAGCGGCTGGTGTGTACTAACGGGGCGGTACAGGAATTGTGTGTGAGACAAACACGGCGTGAGCATAATAACTAGCTGAAGTGCGTGACATACATGCGGAAGCAATGAGGGGTAGTAAGCCGGAGGAGTACAGTGAAGAGCAATCAGTAGCTGTTTACGCGCCGCCGATAGAATAAACATCAATTTATTAACTTCGGTTGTGCACAGGCCTATAGCTTTTGGTACTCAGGCAACCGAAATTGGAATTGGAAAGAGCTTCTTCTCTCCCGCCCAACCTGATATTAATGTGAGTTGAAGAGCTAGGTGGAACAATAGAAGAAATAAAGGCAACTACGACATTTATTCTTGCATAGTGACACCACCCATATGACAGCTTCACATTTGCGACTCATGTCAGGACTGATATGGGCTGAAATTAATACAAACTCTTCCCATAGCGAGTCCCGTGAACGGAATTTGCTAAATATCACTGCTAGTATCTTCACATATGACTTTCGTAATTGGGCTAAAATGAGTCCCTATCTGACGTTAAATATCAACCTTCCACTAGCGACGTAAGGAATAATACGTAATGAATTATTTAGTATATGAATAAGAGTAATATGTATTATTATTTCCAAGTCATTCCAGGCAAATTAAGGGATGATTCCTCCAAAATGCTATGGTCGAATTTATTCCCGTTCCTTGTCCCGATCGTTTCCCACCTCCAATGACCTCGACGTCGAAGAGGCGTAAAGCCATAAGCAAAAAAGAGTTAACAAAAAACATTGAAACAATGTACATGAAGAGCCGGTGTCTTAAAAGAATTACCAGTGATTCTTTCGAAGCAGACTTTTCCGCACTTAAATTTGACTATGGGCGCTGTTCAATCTGTTTATTAATCGCTAGTAATGACTATTCAGTTTGTAGCAGAATGACCAAATATGGGTCATTCCGTACATTTTTATATATATTATTTTGCATATTTTTATATATAAAAATAATAAGAAAGGAATTATCGGAGAGGATTGTCAGTGTGTTTGTGGCACCTGAGCTAGACGCGCCAGAGGGTCGCGACAGGCCGACGGCGGCCAGGGACAATGGACACCAGCTACCCTTCTCACGCAGTTGGTCAAGCGTATAATCCCTTGGCTCCGGGGAAACGGTACACTGAGGTGAATAAACTGTCCAAGCCCCAGGTCTTCGAACGGGGAGTTTTGGAGGTCACAGGTGACGAAAAGTGCGAGGCTATCCCGAGTTCACACGATTCGAGAAAGACAAGGTTCGCCTATCGTGACAGCCGAAGGGAGGAGCTTAAAAATGGCAGAACCAATCGAGAGAGACTCTCCTTTGCATTTTGTAATGATGGTGTATTTTTTCTATGTAAACCACGAGCGACGAGAGGAGGCTTTTTCCGGCGGACGCTGGAGAGGACTTGGCTCCGAGCCTTCAGACTAGAAGGAGCGGATCTTCCGAAGCTGGAGATCGCTCGGTCTTGGCTTCGCACCTGAGGGTCAATAAGCGTGTCTTGTACAGTGAGGTCACTGTGCACGCATCCATTACGCTTGCACGGACGTGGTGCATTGTCCGCTATAGCCAAGGGGCTATAGTAATTCCGCCGTCGCGGGAAATACATCGCCGTCACGGTAATAATTCTACAAGTGCAGTGTGGTACTTTTATTCGGTCATTGAGTACAGCCCTGTAACGACCACTGAATGATTAGGAGTTCTCGCACCCCCAAATATTGAGCTAGCTGGGGCAGACTTTCTTAAAGCCACACTTGGTGGATAATTTAAATTATCCTGGCGCCCGGCATTTGAGATCAGATACAGTTAATGTCAATACTGTGTTTGATTTATGGTTCCCGAACATTGTGAAGGGAACTTTTATTTTAAAAAATCAAGTGTGTAGCTTTCTTGCTTGCCAGTTAACATTGGGAGTTTGTTTCAAGATTAATTTAAAGGTGGTTGTGTTTTAATGCTTTGTTTATTTGTTAATATGTGTTGGCAATTGTAAGAAGAGGCTTTGTATAGTTCTTTTTCTCATATCTCAATGTGTCAATGTTAACGATAAATAAGCCTCGCCTGTACGCCATTATGAGTACCCAATAAATTAGCAGCCCAGGGTTTCCTTTATATACAAAAAGAAGTAAAAGGTTTTCACCCTTACCTCCCCAGACATAAACCGCCACAAGTTAAAACATATATCGACACGAGAAAATTCCCACAATATTAATATAAGAGCATTAATTAAATAATGAACAATTCCCGAAATCATCATCAGCTCATTGTGAGCTATCAGAACAGAAGATTTGACATCAGTTAGTTCATTTTTAAATGATCTATCAAGAAAAGGAACATTACCGCGAGCGATTACTACGAGGGATAAAGTTACAAACCGGAAGCTAATGAGCTGTAGCGAAATTATATAATCAACGCAATCAGTGGTTTTAACGTGTGTTATATCGCAAATTGCGAGTGCTTACATCAATAATTTTAGTTTAAAAAAGGACCTACAAGTTTTGTCTACCATGTACGTTACTTGATAGACAATTTGAAATTCTTCCAAGTGACCGTCTCAAACATACATGCTCAGACTGGAATAGGAATTCTAGATCCACCTCATTTTGACTGAAAACCTGCTTGATTGCTTATCAAAAAGATTATGTGTAGCGCTGCAGAGACATGAAAAGTGTAGCTGATACGGATCCTGCTAAGCATTGTAACAGGTAACGAAGCATATTGCTTTCTGTAATAGCCACTTGCATTTATTTTTTATTGTTATTATTTATTTCCCTATCTACAAGATAGACCAGAGCCTAAAATCTAATTTTGGCCCTTATTTCCATTATTTTACTTGCATACGTACTAATACTAGAGTAAATACAGGGTAATTTAATATACATGCCAACGTCAGAACTATTCTCACTGCTACTATTTCTACTATTATTAGCACAACGGGTACCACCACTATTACTACTTCTACTATTGCTATTACTACACCGTCAACAATTGTTACAATAGCAATTGGGTGTTCTGCTGTCTTTCGTTTATTCACATAGAACAACTTGCAGAGCGTCATAACTCTAAATGGAAGGTTCCAAAATCTCCGAAATTGCGCAAACAAATGAACCAAATCAATAATTCTGGTCGTTTTCTTTTACCTGTATATTTAATACCAGAACACGTAATAATGTGTTTATTACACACAAGAACACCGTGTATCAAGTATATACAAATATATTCTGAAGTTTTACGCACAAATCTACAATATGTAAATCACATAAACTAACATATGGGTGTAGATAAATAAGAATATCAGTAAGACTTTTCTCAGCCTCACAAAAGAGATAAAAATGTTTTCTAAGTATTAACGTCTGTTAAGAACCCAAATCAAAGTCGATAAGAATAATCTGAGCGACTGGCGGTTCAGAGGTTAAGGCGTCCATCTGGAGATCGAAAAATTCTCGGTTCGAATCCATGTGTCCACCGGGATTTTCATAAGCCCTTAATCCAACTTTACCCTCTGGCATAGCTTGCTGTTATGCAATTTGAAGTACGTCAGAACGTTTCTTTGGCTCGGATTCTATAAGCTGCAGGTCCCCTATACTCGGTATAATTACAGGGTTCGGTTAAATAAGAAGGAAAGGAACTGACCAACCAGGTTTACTTCCTTCGGGAGGGTCCCACCAAATTTCGGGCTTAATACCAAGCTTAGTTTTTAAGGATAATATGTTCCTAATTATTAATTTATGACGTTTTGACTGGAGTAAACTTTTCCAACTAATCATTTGGCGTTAATTTGAAACTAAGGACGACCTGAAAAGACGTGTTAGATTAAGACCCACTCATAGTACGAAGTACGGGGTGAATGGGAATCTTGAAAAGTGCGGGCGACTAAATAGATTCAGAACCTCAAACTAAGCAAAGCTTAAATAAACATGAATTTTCTTAAATATGAACTCATCGTCTGTAATTGTAGGGTGTTTTTTTCATGTCTTACCGATCATTATTTGGTTTGCGGAAAGTAGAAAAGCACCCTTCATCAAGCTTTCTTCATACAAGAGCGATCTTGATTCAGTGGATTGACAAATATTGTCAACACTTTTTACTGTTGCCTGAACAATTGTGATAAAGTTTTTCTTTATTTTCTTTTTAGGTTAGCCGAATCGTCAGAAAAAGAGCAGCAGAACGGATTCAACGTTCGCTACAAGCCTCGCAGGTAAGCATGAAAGGAGAGTGCAGTAAGCAAAGTACTTACATTAGTGACAGTGTTCAGAACTACTGTATGTAGTATCGGGGTTCACATTTCGTGTGGTGTTAAGCTAACTCGAATGAAATTCTAACTTACCGAATACTTAGAGGACTGATATTGATGAATATACTACATTCGTCTTTGTAAGAATCAGTATAATAAAGGTATAAGTTTTATTTTCTGGCACAATCGACATGTGTAAGTGTACATAAAACGGACAAAAAAATAATAATTTACTAGCTGCACGAGTTTATTACAAATAGTAAT
Organism: Vandiemenella viatica; assembly: GCA_031002005.1. Taxonomy (NCBI): domain Eukaryota; kingdom Metazoa; phylum Arthropoda; class Insecta; order Orthoptera; family Morabidae; genus Vandiemenella; species Vandiemenella viatica. The sequence goes on from JARYHS010013630.1 coordinate 143,823,491, forward strand.
ATCAGATTCATTTAAATCTTGTTCCGTGTGAAACTTTTTGAAGATAGAAAGCTCCACTTTCGGAAACTGCCCAAAATATTAGTCCACGTATTGTGTTTAAAATCACTGTGGCAAACGTCTAAATGATAATTTTGTAAAAGAGGATGACTCTTAAAGTTCTGGCATCTAAGGTCAGAATCCTTCAGTATACAACTCTTTTATTACTCGTCATATGGATACAAGAAGAACTACATGATTTCATTTTCGACTAGTTAGTCCTGATCAGGCTTCACCCGCCAGTGTGTCTCAGTGCGCTGAGGCGTCGCACACAGCATCGGGGAGGTACAGGGCGTTCGCCGGAAAACGCTACCCTCCCAGTCTGTTGCCGTCGGCAACTTGCTCGGGCAGTCGCGCCAGCAACTCCCGCCACACGGCACCGTGAATCACCACACTGTTTAACACCTCCGCTGCCCCAACAGTGCAGTGACGCAGTATAATGGGACCCTTACATTGTTAAGAACGGTTTCTTTGCATTGTAGCTAGTTTGTGACTTCAGTCTCTTATTAATCAGTGTTGTGAATAAACGTTTCTTTGCGGTTTGGCTGGTTTGGGGCTTCATACTCTTACTAATCTGTACCGTGTTTGAGTGTGAGTAAAATTATGGTACGTTACAGTTTGCAACAAAGAATATTTCTCTACGATACATATGTGAAGAAGAAGTCGTTTAAAAAGTGTCGCAGTAAATTTCGTCGCGAATTTCCTGGCGCTTTACTGCCAGCTAAATCAACAATTCTGCGTCTGGTTAAAAAAGTAAGAGAAACGGGTTCATTTTTTAACAAAAAGAGACTGTCGGTCAACCGTATTCTCACAGAGGAGAAAATTGACGATATCGCTTTTCGACTAGAACAGTCACCCAAAAAATCATTAAGTCAGTTAGGGCAGCGTGTGATCCGAAATATGTTCAGAAGATGTGAAATGTGCATTACACAAGAGGGTCAACACTTCCAGCATCTTTTATAAGGTAAGCTAATGAATTACGTCACATTTAAATGCTTAGCACATACAAGTTTATGAAGTTTATGAAGCGTAATTATTATGAAATAGTCCGCGGCCGACGGTCGAACAATGCCGGAAGCTGACCGCTCGCTCGCCGGGAGCAGTTTCTTCCTTGTAGCGCTAACAGTGGGTTGCGTTTCCCTGTACAACGTGGCTGGGCACGGACGATCGCCTCCGCATTCCGTCCTGGTTGCGTTTTCAGGCGATTTTCCGCAGCCATCAAGGTAAATGCCGGGACGGGCTATTTCTCCGCATCGTAAACTGCATATTTTATAAACACTTATCACACACAGAACACAGTTACACATTTAGCGGACAGATAGTAACACTAAACTTCCTCCGTCAGTATGTAGTGCGATCTGGCAGTGGGTATAAAATACTTGGCGTCAGCAAGGGCGTGCGGCAGTAAAACTACAGCTCGAAATTTGACCAAAACTCAGCCAAGGCAGTCAGTTAACCCTTCATGTTGGAGAACGGTGGTGAAGAAGAATAAGGAGAAGTTCTAATAAGGCTTTGCTCTCTCAATATTATTTAACTTTTTAGAAAAACATAACGAATTGGTATGAAATTTGGAGACAACAAACATCTTACAGACGCATATAACTAATGGCGAAGTTCGTAATAACCGACCTTCCAGACATTAGGTTTTTATTTTGACCAATGATACCAATTTGTGTAACTTTCTGTCGTGATATTATTTTAAAAATGTTGTATTTCCATTTTGACATAATTCACCGTTATAATATTTGCTTGCTTCAACCGAGCTTGACAGGTGAACAGTAAGTCACGCGTCTTTCATTCGGTTGGACGCGGGTTCAAATCCCCGCATGGCAATCCAGATTTCGGTTTTACATACTTCCCCGATACCACTCCAGTCAGATGACGGGGTAGTTCCTACAAAAGGCCATGGCCGAATTGCTTCCCGCATCTTCACTAACTCTCTTGCATCTAGAGACCTCGACAGCGAAAAGGCTAAAAAATGTAGGCTCTATCTGATAATTTATCTTTTTGTTAAAAATGTTTCTGAACTTAAGCTTTCATAGTCACCTTTCAGTATCAGGTCAATGGAGAGAGGGGTTGTGCCTAACTAATAAATAATCAGACAATGTGATAGTGGCAATTTACAATTGAAAGGAAGTGAGGGTATTTAAAGCTGAGAGAAGTGGATAAACCATATTTCGTGTGACCATGTATCGAACAGTTCAACTTCATTTTTGATATAAAACCTTGGACGTCATATTTGATGATCGGGCACAGAAACGCCTTTATCATGCTGCTATAATTTCTGACGTGTTGGAAGATCATAGATGTGTGTATTATGACCTGTTTTAAAATATTCTCTGAGGAATCTTTAGTTCCTTTAGCCAAGTGTCAGACTCCTAATGTATATTTCTTCTTCCTCTTCATTCTGTAGATTACAGTGAGGTTCCAAATGTTTTTCTTGCCACCCCCCCCCTTTTCCGTCAAACAATCAGTCTTAACAACGATGTCTCTGAGCAAAGTCTCTAAGTATATGATATTAGGACAAAGGCTTTCATTTCTAAGAGGCGGCGAAGGAGACGTAGTACCTCCGACAGTGTGGAGCTGGGATAGCGTCCACGCGGGCGGTGAATCTACCTCGCACCACGCGCCTCCCTTGACATGCCTTCGCGTCCCCTTGGGGTGGCGAGCCGCCCACCAGTTAGGGACCCTGTACTGTAGATTAGAGCAGTGGTTCCAAATTAGTTTTTCCCGGGTTCCATTTCAAGAAAGAGCTCAACCTCCCACACCCCTTAGAGCTGAATTATAAATAAATAAATGCGTTCATCCTAGTGAATGCTATGCACAATCACAGCATTATAGTAATTAAATTCTCACATACGCAGTTTGTCTTAAAATATATTTTGACGATAGTAATGTTTGCGATTAAAAAAAAATATTTCAGTGCTTACCTTATCCAAAAGTTACCGCGCGTACCCCTTGAAACAATTTCACGTATCCCTGGGGGCACGCGTACCACTAACTGGCAACCTCTCTGGTTTAGAGGGTTGCTTGTTGTGGCTTCATAATTCATTCGTTCTTTTTATCCCTTTGTTTGCAGTATGTCACTTGTTTATAAGTCTTTCCTTCTTTATTGTTACGTCTACCATTAGACTTTGCTATTTATGGAATGTCATTTAGATCTTGCGTTATTTAAGGATTTATTATTTTATCAGGTATAGTTTAAACGTTAGCATAGCGCAGAGCTTCATTTCAACTGATTTTAATATTTTTTCTACCAAATAAGATCCAGTTTTAGCAACCATACAAGAGTATAGTCCTTGCCATAATCTTATTAGATTTTATCAATCTAGATGTATTAGTTTTATTTTGCAGTGTCTAATGTGTAGTGCCGCTTACTAGGGCAAGGTGAAGAGTGCATTTTTGTTCTTCACGTCGCTCGAAGGTTCAGCACACTTCTTGTCAAACGTTTCTTCATGGACTGCGATTCAGGAACATGTGAAAAATACCCATCTACGATAGCAATCACCTATTAATATGAGTGAAAATGTTTTCTAGCCACAAACTTCTTTGCATTTGGAAATAAGAAGAAAACAGAGGGAATCTGATGCGGTGTTCAGGGTAGACGTTCCAATAAATCGTGCTCCAGATCCCTTGGTTTCCTCATTACCAAAGCATGTTTGTGAATAGGTGATGAAAGATACATTTTTATCTTTTGTAATCCAGATCTCTCCTTATGATTTTTTTATATTATTATTGTTCAGTTGGCGTAAAAGCCTTACGCACTGTTCGCCAGTTATTATTTTACGTTTTCAGGATAGTTTATGAAAAGTATGAAACTAAAAATTGTGTGATGGCAACGAACTATTCTTAAAAATCCTTTCATTTGTGCCTGGCTCTAATCATCACACAGGGGCAGCGCCTCGTTACTAACCCGGTGGCAGTCTAGGCTGGGCTGCAGCTATGTCGAAAATACCGCGAATGTTTACACATGTTAGTACTTTATTCCTTTTATTCTTTTATGAATACTTGTCACGAGTCCGGGATATGGGGGATGTTTAACCCTCCGTGGGAACGTTTGGGAAGATGAACTGGGGTGGTTTCCAGTTGCCTTCTCCAGTGTGACAGTGTTGCTGTAAGTGTGTATCACTGTGATGGTGTGTGTGCTCAGTGTTAGTTGTGTTGAGAGAGGAAGAAGGTGAAACCCTGTGCCGGCACATTCAATCCAACTCATCGGAAAGACACCAAGAGGCCGTCAGGCTTAACTTCCCCATCCGAAAGACGAATCAGCATCGACAGTGTCGCATGCCCCCACTCCATACGCCCTGCGGAGACCTTCGTTTTTTCTTTATGACTTTACGACTCGTCGACGTCATAACACGCGGTAAAGGCCTGGGAGCAAGGAATTCGGCCATGGCCTTTTGAAGAATGCTTCCCGGCATTCGCCTGGAGTGATTTGGGGAAACAATAGATAGCCCAAATCTGGATGACCATGCTGGAATTTGAACCCGCATCCTCCCGAATGCGAGGCCAGAGCGTTACCATTCACTCACCACTCTCGGTCACTGCGGAGATGTCGGGATTTAACCCATGGCTTCGGTGCACAATTTGTTGATTAGGTGTTGTGCACCATCACCCTGCCGGCCACCAGGACCCGACCTTGTGTCATAGCAGGTGCCGCAGCCAACTGAGGCGACGGGACCGACTTGTTATATCTATACGCTGCTTATAAGCATTTCAAACACATGTTTGTTACCCCTTTCACTGTAATGCTATTTTCAGAGAATTAAATGAAGGTTTCTAGTACAAAGGTCATGACGATTTACAAAAACGAAACAGATTAATAGTTACAGTCGCCAGCCAAAGTTATTCATTTTAAACGTCCAACTAGTAAAACTACTTCTGCACAGGGGCTACTACCACTGTTGAAGATAGCAGTATTCTCTATTTCTTTTGACCGAGTTGTTGATGGGTAATTGTAATTTTAGATGAACCATTATTGCTGTACAGGGCGTCCTCTTTGTGATGTAATTTTCTTAAAAATAGGGCCTTCAATATGAGATTTGCAGGCTAGACTTGAAGTGATGTTAAGGATCCAGTAGCACGTGATGATTTTGTTTCGCTTGGCTCTGCTGCTAGGGAGAGGTTCGCCGCCGTAACCCACTTTGCCTTTTGTGGACTTAGCGGTTCTTTCCGTCTCCCTGCAGCTTCACAATAGCGCATCCGCATCTTGTGTTCAGGTGAAGGCCGTGCGAACAGCGTTTCAGCTCTACCGCATCTCTTAATGAGAGCGTGTAGTATGTTTGGTTTGAAGAATGGATTCCTTTGTGGTTAGCTCATCACTTCTTCCAGCATCCATTTACCTTTCAGAATAAAATCAAGCGTGTCAGTTACTTTCCAGCTGAGTTTAACGAAATATACTAAACACATTTCTTCCGACTCGACTTTCCATTTGACCTACTTCCCTGTTATCAGGCTTACTGCAACGGCTCAATCCAACAAAATACAAACATCAAAAACGTTACCACGAATTTGCTTATTAAGTCACGTATGCTAATTTGCTAACTGTGTATTGTTTTATTTAGCAAGCAAAAAACATTACTAAATAAGTGAAATACAACAGCGTGAGAACTACCCGAAATTAGTTTTGTTTTGTAGCTTTAAATACGAAAAATATTTAACACTATCATTGCTTCTATATTTTCTTGAAAGGAAAGTAGCAAAAAGGAAAAAAAAATGTTCTAAATATAGTTTCAGCAATTTCATTCAATTTATGACTTTTCTCAATTCTTTTATTTTTATTTTAAACTATAGCATATTAAACGTTCATAAACGAAACATAAACGCAGTATAAATACATACTCTGAAATTAACTGATAATAAGCACGTATGAGAGGTATATTACGTTATATCAATATGCCTTAATGTTTAAAAGGAATACTAATATCATAAAAACTGGTTTTTACTTCGATCTAGATTGCATGTGCTAAATATTGTTTTTCAATTCAATTAATTTTGACCGCTTTTGCTTAAAATTCCGTTATGTCTTTTAAGTTATTTCACCGTAGGCCAATATGTCATTAAGTGAAATGATTGCATAAAAATACGTAGAAAAACAATTCTTATTTATAAATGAAAATATGACATAGATCTGAGAGAAGTTTTGAAGATTTTTTTACTTGAGGAAAAGGTCCAAATACGGGCTACCACTTTTATTTTGGTCCTACTGATTTACCTGATCACTCAGTATGGATAATTTTGATGTCACTTACTTCTATAAATAATCATGAAGGTGATATGAGGATTCAAAACGTCAATCACCATTTAAATTTTCTAAAATCAAAGGATAAAAAAAAAAAGATTTTACAAGAGGTGGTCCAAATACGGGATGCTTATATAAAAAGGGAAATTTGTCTCGTAATAAATTAAAAAACACCAAATTTTGTTATTAACTTGAAATTTCACAATCCCTCCCCCCCCCTCCTTGGCGGAAGATACAGATGTGTACCTCATTTTCCATTCCAACACATTCAGTCCCTGCGCAACCTTCACACACTTGTGGAACTGAATCCTCACTTCACCTCTGACATCATCTGAAAAGTTTTCATTACAGAAAAATGCATGCTGCATTGTCGTCAACACGTTTATCCCCCAGAGAAATCGCCAATTCGTCATCGTCATTGTCATCAGTAGGAGGGCCCCTATGGTATTTTTCCGAGTCCAACTCTTCGCTGAACTAACAAATGGAATTTTTTGTTTGGCTTGGAAAATTTGGATTCTTTTTCTTTGCTGAGGCACCCGACAACACTTTACAATCACCTGACAGTTGTTCAAGTCTGTAGCACCACGCTGTTCTTCAATCATTCGCTGCACTTGCGGCCACGATTGCTTTTTCTTTACAATTGTGGGGATCAAAAGTAGATCATATGGACAAAATCTTTGGACGTTGAAACTTGAGCAGTTAGGGATGCTGAAGAGCTAGCCCGTTATTGTACCATGCAGTACTTCAAGTTGATGGACTCGGCAGCCATTACAAAACAAACAAATCGAACAGGACAAGTTTCATGCAAGAAGCTCAGATCGTTTACTTTGAGAAGAGGTGGAAGTCATTTACTTTACTGAATAAGTAAGAACGAGAGAAATTAAGGTTTACATACCTTGAAAAGTTTTGAGTTTTTCAAAAGGAAGTTTTCCGATAAAACTATTTGCTGCAACGCACGTGTGTCACGGATCAAGTTCATTTGCTCACTACTTTTGATGTTCCTTTTGGCGCCATTCTCATGCCTGCGTACAACTCCCTTCCCCCACTTTTAGCAAGTAGCCCGTATTTAGACTCTATCCCCTCTTGGGACCTTCTCCTCTTTTCCGTTACTATCATTTGCCTACAGCTTTGCCGATGTGGACCTAGGCCTACGCATGCTGTTGCGGTAGATGTTTGGATTTTCAAGCAGTGATATTAGCAAAGGTTACGGAAAAGTTAAAATTCAGCCTGGACCAGAATTATTTGCTAAAGTATCTTGTATTTGTCTCTTCGTCAAACGTGTAATTTCCAGATAAATATTTTTTATCGTGTTAGACGGACACAGATTTTTTAGCCTGTAAACTGTCTAATACAAAAACGATAATATTTCCAGAATGTAAAAGTCAAAGTCAGTAATCCGTTCCCACGATAAACCAAAATTTAACATCACGATTTTTTACTACAAACTATGAATAGTTACTAAACAAACCTGGATTTTTTTAAACTAATGCTTACGTTTATTTATGTGTTAATCTTTGATGTATTGTTCACCCTATGGATTTTATTTAGAGTATCTCTGAATTATATTAAGAATCTTTGGCGCTTATCTTGTGAAGTTAAGAACATTTTACCAAATTACGCCCCACTACCCGATTATGCAGTCTTAAAACATTCCGCAGATTTAAAAAATACACCATAAGCTTTCAAACTGTGAAAACTCCGCCCAAAACAGTTCTGTAGTTTTCACGTGACGCCGGAGCCAAGAAGCAGATGCAGCCCGCTTACAGGATAATGTACCTGGGAAAAGAGATAGGACTGCAGCTGTTATAAATCTATTCTCATCTCCGTCAGTGATACGATTTTCTTGATATTTTAAATTAAATGATTTAATTCCTGTTCCGATGTTAAGTAAATCATATCTAATACAGTATGTGTGCTTTTTACTGAAATGAAGACTTTTAGTACTGTGAAAGTACAAAAAAACAGATGCCTGATCCTAACTGGAGAACCAGAAAGTGTGGGCAAAAAATGGACGAGTTGTCCGAAAAAAATTCTCATTAATAATGAGTCGTGTGTCCACAAATGGCAGCAAAATATTTCATTTTTTTCCATACATTCGCATGGAAAAATAGCCTTCTGGTCGTCTAGAGAGTCCTGTCATAACATTTAAGATAAGGCCATACTTGGCCGACACTGGTTCGGTCGAGTGACGGCTCGCCCCGCTCGCGTCCACACTTGTCCGTAGCTTGTTCGTGTGACGGATGGGTTCCTACTGTCTTCAGTCTCCTTTAACTTTTTCATGTGGTTGTTTCACGGAATAAATATGATTTGAGGATCGCATTTGGGATTACCAACCGCACTTTATTATAGAGTGCTGTACTTTATTTTACTTAGGCGTACTTTATAATCTAGAAAATAGTAATAAAGTACGTTAAAATACTTTTTTTTACCTTATTCACGTTATCGCCTCACTGGTTGATCTCTAATGCACAAAAAATAGTCTTAACAAATCGAGTCCGCATTGTCTGTGGGTTTCCTAATCTTCAATCTGTGTGTTGCGATATACATGTTGCTAAATCAATCAGAATCTGTCTGCTTCGGACCCACTTCTGCAAAACAAAATATGCAATTGACCGGAAATATGATCGTCTCATACAATGACTGAAAATAATGTGTTTCAGTTAAATAATGAAATACATTTTAAAAAATTCGCAAGACATACACACACATTGGAAATCATTACGAAACCACTTTAGAAGATGTTATTATTAAATTGAATACTAATAATGATGGATATTGCTATAAGAAGCAGTAATTCGACCTCTATGTACTAAATTAGCAGAAAGAATTTTATTTTATTTGTCACTAAACCAGCCAGCGACAAAAACATCGCAATGACGGGAAATCTACCTTGTACCTGATGCTGCCATCGACACGAATAGAAGAATAAAGCAAGAGAAGAAGACTGACTCGAAGGGCATTTCCACTCAAACATTCTGGGATCATTGTTTGTGACACGTGTACGACAAATTTGTTTGTTAAAATTACATGTTTACTGACAACATGTATAAGCAGTCGCATCCAATTTTGTTCTTGTCGATCAGTTAGCAATACAAATTGTACAAAGTATTCTTTGTTCTGTGATTTTCAACAACCGATAATAACGAAGACATCGGAGATTGATTTCTGATAGCTAGTTGTCTACCATCTGTAAATATGTCAGTTTTGTATGAATTCTAAAAACAACAACCATTCAAGGGTACTTATGTTTCAGAGAATTGTCGATATGAAATAGCCGTAAAGTTCGAATGAAAAGTGGTAGTTTTGCTTGGCTTCTCCAAAGGAAAAATTATTTTTGACATTCAGGGAATTTGTTTCTGAGAGGTCTGCCGAGGTTCTAGCTCGTTTTCTGTTGATTGCGGTTGAATGACGCAGCTTATCAGGCCACACGTGCCTCAGGAATCTCAGCCGCAGATAACTCTAGCCATAAATGCATATTGTGTTACACCAGCTGGCTCTCATCGTCCGTGACATGGTCATCAGATTCGCACTTTTGTTCTACCGTCGATAATCAAACCGAATAAAATCTTCAGTTGCCTTATTTTAAGTAACCGATTTGATTTTCATTTAGACTGACTTTTGAAACCTACGTATATACTGGTATGAACCAGTACTGGCACTAAGAAGGCTGTTCCGATAAAAAAAGAAAGCTGTTTTTCTTCTTGATTCAATTGTGCATCTGACATATACAACATAAGATTCTGTTACTTGACGAAAATCGTTTCGTTCTAAATTTGTTCGTTCTAATGTTTATAAACTGACCAGAGAGGACACTCCGGTATGAATTAAACTACTGTGATTTGTCGAGGTCAATGGCACTGTCGTTTGAAGTGGTTGTCACGAAAAAGATGTTAGGTTACGTGGTAACTTAACAACTTACTTGTTTCAAGTAGAGGAGTATCATTTCTGGTTGAAAAAAGCAAAACTACGAATATATCAATTTCTTACTTTGGAAAATATTTTTTGTTGCTGGGCTTAAGAGAATCATTCTCAAATGCTTATGATTTAAGGAAAATATTGTGTAATTATCACCTGAAGAACTAAGAGAATAGTAAAAAAAACCTTTCACCCTCGTGTCTGCTATCGTGGTACTCCGAATTTCTCGAATATTATTTTGAAATAACTTCTGAATTTATAAATTGTAAAGTAAAGTGGGACTACTAGCTCTAAGCCCATCAAAGGATAAAGCTATAGTGAAGTGATCTGGCAAGTCTTTTTTTTTCCAGCTGCTTAACTAAACAGAATTGTTATAAAATAAAGCTCAAGCTCAATGCGATTTCTGGTGCCTTACGCTGTAGTAAAAACTTTCAATTGTTTACCTGGTTGCATTTCAACGTAACCACAAACTTAAATAATGAGCTCAGTAATATGACGACAGTGAAAGAAAAGGAGGTTTTAAATAAATCTGAACAACTTACGGTATTCAACGTAAAATCAGTTTTAATCGTAGTCTCGGCTTCATAGATCATCATTGCATAAATCGTGATCGTTGTGGAGTTACTTTCATTTAAACTAAGTAATGATTTCAATAATTTGGCGATCATGAAAGCAATTTTTAATTATTTGTAAAAAAAAATTTACATCGCACGTGGATTAATACATTAGCTGCATCGCGATATAAACGTGATGCCATATTTTTTTAGTTTACTATAACAGCTATCAGAGAATATATCGAAAACATTGACATCTAAAGAATATAAATAAGCAAAAATCAACTAATACGTTGATTTAGATGGAATACCTACTTTTCTTTCAGGGTAATGGCAATCATTTTTTCGCAATTACTTAACTAAGTAAAATTGTTGTGCAGTAACGCGCATAGCCTCAACTTAGTAGTATCATCTCTAGTCGCTGTTAGTTCGGCAACGAGCGTTACGGTGACATAGAGACACAATGGCCAAGCTTGGCTTTTCATTAGTGTTGATGGTGGTGATTCTTGAAGTGACAGCTACAGCGGCCTGCCGTCACATCGCTTCACATTTATCGTAAAAGTAAAATCCAATAAAGTCTCGTAATTCAGATTTGGACGGCAACCGCACGTATCAAAAAGCCAAAAAAAAAAAAAAAAAAAAAAAAAAAAAAAAAAAAAAAAAAAAAAAAAAAAAAAAAAATTCGAACCCTCTAAACACGACACAGACACTTCGTAAACATGATAACTGAATGAAAAGTTATTAATTACCTAAACCTAGAAGTCTGTAGAAACGATACAAATAAACATCCCGACACAGAAGCCTATCTTGTTAATTAGTTTGTAGCGAACTTCAACCACTCTTCGGTTGACCATGGTGAAATTATAAACTGGGTAGGACATATTAAGCAGCTGGAAGGGAGAATTTTCAAATTCTTCATTTACTGAAGAGGGTAATGACGCGATGTGCTAGGGAAGTAAACGAAATGGGTTACAAAACCATTGTGTTGCTTGAACATGGCGATTTAGTATGAGACACACATTTTAGGTATCAAAAACAGGTGTTGGGGGTAGTTTACCGAAGAGCACAATCAGTAACTGACATGATAGAGGACGTGGATAGGGAGTTATTGGAAGAGTGTATAAGACTTATATTGGTGACAAGTTAAAGATTAGGTACAATACATGGAAGGGAAAAGATGTCCACTATAACAAAATTGGCCCTAGATTTCAGTTATTATGGAGTCGGAAAATTTTCTTTTGTAGGTAATGGAGTCGGAGACTGGAATAATTAACGTGGGAGGTGCTGAACAGTTTACCAGAAAATTAGTAAACGACAATAGTATTAGGTGGTGATTTTCACTCAAATAATTTTATTTAAAAAAAAAGAAATTGGAAATAGGCGTGTAGGAAATTTGCCTCCACAACGTGTGTGTGCTCTACAGCGGTTGAATAAAATTAAATAATCGTGCTTTATCCGTGGTTAAATTATCTTATATATAAAATTCTCGTGTCACAATTTTCGTTCCCATACTCCTCCGAAACGGCTTGACCGATTCTCATGAAATTTTGTGAGCATATTGAGTAGGTCTGAGAATCGGCCAACATCTATTTTTCATCCCCCTAAATGTTAAGGGTAGTCCACCCCTAAATTTTTTTTATTTTTTAGACAAATTTTTTATTTTTATTTTTTTATGATACAACATACAAAAATACATACAATCCTAAATTTTCACCCTTCTACGATCAACCCTTATTTTTTAATAGCCATTTTAGTAATTCTTTTTGGATGCACCGGGTGGAACTGGCAAAACATTCGTTATTTCGCTAATTGTTGCTAAAATGCGATCAAATAATGGCATCGCATTGGCCGTTGCATCATCGGGCATTGCAGCAACTTTATTGGATGGAGGCAGAACAGCTCATTCAGTATTTAAGCTGCCACTAAATATTCAGAATAACCCTGACGCAGTATGCAACATTAAGAAACAATCGTCCATGGCCACCGTGTTGAAACGGTGTAAAATTATCATCTGGGATGAATGTACTATGGCACACAAACATTCGCTTGAGGCGTTGAACAGGACATTGAAAGATATTAAAAACAACGACAAACTATTTGGCGGAACTCTGTTGGTCCTTTCAGGTGATTTCAGACAAACACTTCCAGTCATTCCACGTTCAACATACGCTGATGAGATCAACGCTTGCTTAAAATCATCTCCATTGTGGCGTAATGTTGAAAAATTACAGTTAAAAGTAAATATGCGCGTTCAAATGCTTCAAGATCCATGCGCTGAAACATTTTCAAAACAACTCTTAGATATCGGTGATGGAAAAGTTGCTATAGATGAAACTGGATACGTAAAATTACCGACCGATTTCTGTACAATCGCTGATTCGCAAGATACTCTCATTGAACAAATATTTCGCGATGTACACACACAGTACATAAATCATGAGTGGCTTGCAGAAAGAGCAATTTTAGCGGCAAAAAATGTAGACGTTTTGTTATTTTTATATTCCCTCATCGTTCACAGCGCTCCATGCCTATTTCACGCATATACCACATTCTTACATACATACAATATACACATTCTTACATACATACATACTTACAATAAGAAAGCTTTTTTTTTTTCTACACTAGAAATTACTTGAAAGTTATTTATATGGCAAAACAACGTTTGCCGGGTCAGCTAGTACCTTTAATAAAAATAATTTTATTCAGATTTATGTACTATCACCACAGTTTCCAAATCTCACCTAGTTTTATAGTCATAGATGTCACAGCTATTTAATAGCTAGTTGTTTTCTTTTTGAAGTTTGTTTTCATGACCTTAAAATCAGAAACTAATTAATTAACTAAAGTTGTAATTTTAGACGATTTCGATTGCGTGATCAAAATTCATTTCACTCAGAATTTGCGAATTTTTCAGGAAGGTTTGGAGAGTTATGAACTGAATAAATGAAACAGAAACAAAACGCTTCATTTTTATGACTTATTATCCTAAAAAAGAACAGCTAAACACAGTAATTCATCTAATTTTAAACATCAATAATTATTATTCTGCTCCTAAAAATATGTCCCAGTAAGTGAGAAACCCATGATGCTTTAGTTTCTGGTGGTTCCTACGATGTGATTCCTCTATATTGCCATATGGAGAAAGTAAAAATAGACGTTACGTAAGTGTTAGCTGGCATCTGCCGACTGGGGGTTATCATTGTGTGTGGCAGTCGGGACCCCGTCAACACAGTCCTTCCAAACTACACAGCGAGTTGGTAAGACACACACAGCTTCTTATTCATGCAACCTTTGATGGTCTAACTGCCTGGACTTAAAACTGTTTTATTTTCTGTATGCGACAAGAAGTCCATTAATATACTGGTAAATCAGTCCACCTCTTCTGAACCATAGTATATTCTTTACAATTTATTCATCGTACTTGTCAGTTTGGTATTTCTTTTACGATGCAGAACAGCAAAAAGAAAATACTGTAGGCGTAATTGGGAATAAACAACTTTCACTTTCTCCATGTGTTTGTGACTAGTATCCAATATTTCTTAAACTGCATTTCACAAACCATAAAAAAAATCTGTTTAATGTACGGAAAAAATTCTATTATAGAAAATTTGTCCTTGGAACTAATGTTCTAGGGCAGATTTCTGTTGCTTTGTTGGAAGCATTAACATCAGTTATGGATGCCAAGGTACGACGACAGAGTTCAGATTATAAACGTCTGAACCTGCTTTTCGTATTATAACATTTTTGTTTACTGAAACGACTATTAAAAGCGTTTATCAGTCACCTTTGATTTCGGTTAAAACAGCATTTCACTCAGGCAAGATAATATTCATAAGAAAATAACGTAATCTTATCACTGCGAGATAGAGCCTCTCCTGATACCAAAATAAATGTTCGCGCTGCTTCTTCTACCAGAGCCAGTTTGCTATCGTTCACGATGGAAGGGTACGTTACACAAGTTATATGTAATGTTGCTAACTATAATTGAAACTATTTTTTAACTATATCGGTAGGATATTACGAATATATTATTTGTATTACATGTAGGTGGAGACATGCTGCTAAAAACATTTATTTTTTAAGGTTCAGTGTGTGATTCAGTAAGACCGCTCCAACGCATCTGGTTGCCACCTGCTTTATCTGTACTTGGAGAAATTTACTGAAATCGCTTTTCCAATCTCATCTCACTTTTTTTTAATTCTGTTTGCCAGTACACAGTATTTTTTCATAATACATTTTTCCTCTTCAACCAGTTCGAAATTTTAAGTCATTCCACTTTATATTGATGTTATAATTATGTTTTTTCAACCAAATAAAGACTGCAGAAATCGCAACCGTCAAGTATTTTTATTACAAAATTTTTCCGTTCCGTAACGACAGAATTTTCTGTACTTACTGAAGCCGACGTCCATTTTCTAAAATATTAGTTCAGGCAATTAACGTATTCTGTAATTTATGACGATGCAAATAATCGTGTTCGTTGTGATCTAGTCGTTTATATTCCGTATCGGGTTGTGGTTGATTAATTCTGTATGCACTTAAGAAAATGATTTCAGTCATGGACGTTTCTGCATCGTCAACTTTGGAATCAGCAAGCAGTTACCAAACTATTTTTTCCTTGAACTTGATTTTAAAAATATTAGGTTAACATCATTTTCTGAGAAGTATATGCGAAAGGAATAATTAGAAACTTGCGATAAAGCAATGTTTTTCAATATCAGATTTAAGTTAGTTTCTACTTATTTTTGCATTTATATCTATACGAAGTTTGGCTAATAGACCTGCGGTAAAATATTGAAAACTTAGATTAATTCGCTTTTATCGCATCCGTATTTTTTTCATACGACGTAGAGCAGGACATTTTAAAATATTTTCTGCATACGTTAACTCTACTTTCAAGTACTTCATATCATGCAATTTAAACTATGAATTAAATCGTCCTATCAGTCATTCAATATTGTAGATTTTCAGTAACTTTCTTCGTTCAGTTCTCGTTTCATATCTGTATGTATGGGTGATAATTTGATCGAAAGTACTATGTTGAAATTTCTCCACAAGTCGCTGTTGATTAAAAAAGTTTCTTATATACCACACGTTTAAGCAAGGTATTAAGTGCCGATATTCATCGAAATAAGGTTAACCGAATTTCTGTTTTGCACACTAACAGCGGAGTGCTGCTCACAATTACGAAAGTATTGTTATGTGATTAACAGTTTCGTCAACTGTCGGCTGTTGTAAAACAAAAACTTCATCTATTCAGCGCGAAATCTATAGGTGCCAAAGGTCTCGCCGACAGAGATAAAATTTTATTTTATGATCCAGACTCAAAGTTCAACAGACTTTCTTTTCGGCTGTCCATTGAACCTTTAATGATACAAGAAAAGAATTTCGGAAATCTAGAATAATTCCTGGATTTCAGCATGCCTTGGAGCCTTGATATCTCTAGCAGATTTCTAATTTTTTTTAAAAAAATCATTTATAATAACTAATTATTAAATTACTATATTATAACGGACGCGCTACCTTGAGACGTAATATTTAGTTCTATGTCTAAGACCGCTATTACGTATTTTGGTGTATGGTAGGATGATTATTTATGTTTAGCACCATTTAATAATTGTCTCATCGCTAGAATTTTATGCACCTGGATGATGACGTTATTTTTCTTAACATACTGTAAAAGTTGGTTGTGAACTGTAGTATGACATCACGTGACAAATATTTCGAATTAACCACACAAACACATGAGTGCTTTTATTTTTTCCTCCCAGGTGAAGCCCGGGTTGGTGTAGGGTTTCGGGGACCCTAATCCACCCCTATTCCCACATTTGTTTTGAAGTGCCTGGATTGTGTGCGCAGGCAGGAGACGGAACGCGGGATGCTGCTGAAGGTGTACTCGGCCACGGTGCTGGTGCTCGATGCGCTGGTGATGCTGATCCGGGTGTTCATCTCCGTCCTGGAAGCCATCTTCGTCAGGCTGATGCCCGCGCAGGAGAAGTCCGTGGCTGGGGAGGTGGTGTTGGTTAGTGCTTCTTTCATTACGCATTATTTGTTGATTAAAAACTCTCATTATATTATGACGTCTGCGAAAAGTGTGATAAGCTGTTGTGATTTGTGGATTAATATTTAATTTTACGGACGTCATGCCTCGACGCTAAGCGAATATGTCTGGCTGGTGCTCTCTAACAGGACACTTTACTTTTACTAGATGTTTGTGAATAAAATTTCAACATTATTAGACAGATTCGCGTTCCCTTTTTTTTTTTTTTTTTTTTTTTTTTTTTTTTTTTTTTTTTTTACTACGGCTTTATGCCTCGTAGAGATCATTAGAGGCGGAATTGGGTTGGTGACAAGGAGCGGGAAGGAATTCGGCCATGGCCTTTTGAAGGAAGCATCCAGGCATTCGCCTGGAGTGATTTGGAGAAACCATGGAAACCCAAATCTGGATGCTCGGAAGGGATTAGAACCGCCGTCCTCCCGAATGCGAGGCCAGAACGCTAACCGTTACACCACCACGCTGGGTTTCGCGTTCTCCAGGCCCGCCAGTGCAATAAAGAGTGTAACAAACCGCTACTTGATGCACATTGTCATTCTAGATACCGTTTTAGTATTTGGAAGAAATTATATGTCGGACAAATCTACTGCAGTATGGATTAGGTTTTTTATTTTATTTATTATTATTGTTTAAAAAAAGATGCATTTCCCTGAATATCGACTTATAGTTTTCTGGTCACCAATTTCGCATGAAAACTCTTAAAACCTGGAAACTTATTCGTTGAAGAACTTCCTCGATGTGCCACCACTATTACTGAAATAGAACGAAGAATCATTTATTGCGATGGAATTACGTAATACCTAAACACAACAAACTTTCTCTAACCTTGCTTTCTTGACACCATCGGTACGTGATGCCATCTAAGGTTATAAAATTGTTATTTTCTTAATTGTTTAAAATAATTATTTTATGATAGAACGCTAAAGGAAATAACCGATTATGTCCTGAATTACTGGCAGTTATCTGTAATCGTAACCACTCTCGTTATTACGGACTATCACCAGAAAACATGAGCCATTCACAGCGCCACCAGACTCTAGTGGTTCGAAGATTGAGTGACTGTGAAGTAATTTCTCATTTTTTGTTAACTTCATATTTAAATAAGAGTGGTTTGAATAGATACAGGATCTTGGAGGTAATATTTACCCCTAATCTTGAGATTAAACGGCTCTTGCTTGAAATCCAGTCCAGTTGATAGACGTGCTCCCTCTAGAATGGAGCCTCTACTTTCTTGGGACAGGAACACTAATCATTGTAGCCTGGTCCACTGGGCCCAGTAGTAAAGCACTCAAATGTACAATACCTTACCCTGAAAATTTAGTGCTATTATTTGACATTTCTTCGAAACAGGTATTTCTGAATATAAGAAACATGTACGACGGTTGCAAGAAATTTGGACAAAGACGTGTATGTCATTAGTTAAAAGATTGATGGAGTCTACTGTCTTATTTGCTTCCTGTTGTTTGAATTGATTGAATTCTTTATTCTGAGGTATAATACGATTTTGTACTAAATTTACGCTATATATTTTTCTAGTGTTAACAACTTTGTATTCAATCGATACAAAGCTTACAGCGGTGACTAAGGTATCAGTGAATAGAATTTTAACCGACTTCTTACACAACATACTCAGCTTACGTGAAATCACATTGTTTGCTTAAAACCAAAGCTAATATGGGGTGCACGGGTGCCGGGACACAATTTACATCACAACAATGCAAGCAACCCACCATGCACGAGCGGAGTTTTGGTTGCGCAGCTTCAGGGGTTAGCCAGGGTTCACCTCTTCCCTCCCACCCCCTCTTTCTAGCTTTAAACCTCGTTGACGTCTACGTCATTAGAGGCGGGAAAGGACTGGCGCAAGGAACGGGAAGGAATTCTGCCATGGCCTTTTGAAGAACTATCCCGGCATTCTCATTGAGTGATTTGGAAAAACAATGGAAAACCGAAACCTAAATGGCCGGACGTGGATTCGAACCCTCGTCCTTCCGAATGCGAGGGCAAAGGATTAGCACTCATCCACCACGCTCGATCGGAGTTCTCACTTAAAATTTCCTATGCAATGAATATCACTTACTCTCAGGAAAAAATGCCACAAAGAGATGGATTACTCTTGCCGTGATGTATTTATTCATGCAACCCAGCGTTGTGGGTGAGTGGTTAACGCTCTGGCCTGGCAATCGGTAGGACGCCAGTTCGAATCCCCGTCCGGGCATCCTCATTTGGGTTTTCTGCGGTTTCCCAAAATCGCTCCAGGCTAATGCCGGGATAATTCCTCCAAAAGGTCATGGTCGAATTCCTTCCCGTTCCTTGTCCTCAGTCCCATCCCGCCTCTAATAACCTCGACGTCGACAAGGCGTAAAGCCATAAGTAAAAAAAATATTCATGGACAACACTACATGACACTAGATGACCATGACCACAAGCTGGCACTCGATTTCAGGCACAAGGGTGTGGGAAGATTTTCTTTTTTAGGTAAGGGTGTCAGGGATTGGAATGAGTTACCAAGAGAAACGATGAATAATTTACCGAAAACTTTGAAGGAATTTAAAGATAAAATTTGTAGAGGGCAAATGTTGGTGGGTGCAGGATAGGGGGAAGATAGCTGTGTAGGGAAATTGCCACCGGAGCCTGTGCTCCATTGCAATTAAATTAAATTAAATTAACATAGTCTTTATAAACAATATTTTTGTATTTGTTATCAAACAAACAAAAAAATCCAAGTTAGTGCATTCTGAAATCAGATAATGTACGCAAAAGGTTATAAATACGTTCATATTAACAAACGCTCTTTGCTATTACTGAACATCGTGGGTGAGCGGTAACGCTCAGTCATCGCGTTCGGTAGGACATGGGCTCGAATCCCCTTCCGGTCATTCAGATTTTCTTAATCATTTCAAGTGAACGCCGGGATGGTTCCTTCAAAAGGCCATAGCCGAATTTCTTCTAGTTCCATGCCCGCATTTAATGACCTCAACGTCTGCATATTTCTAAGCTATTTCGAATTGTGTACCTGAGTGAGTGTTTGTTTGTGACAGGTGACGGGCACTGGGCACGGCATCGGGCGCGAGCTGGCACTGCAGCTGTCGGAGCTGGGAGCCACTGTCGTATGCTGGGACATCAACGAGGAGAACAACGAGGCCACCGCGGCCGAGATCCGCAAGATGGGCTACAAGGCGCACCCCTACAAGTATACTATCCTCGTACTAACATAGCTCCTGTCTGGTCCACGTAGAAAACATCCAAACATGTAAATTTTATAAATAAAAACTCCGTCTACAAACAACTATTGTGGTGAATGTAATTTCTTTATTTCGCAGATGCGTTTCGCCCTTTTGGTGCGGAGAATCGTCAGTGGATATATATTGATAAACCTCATGTGCTGATTTGGAAGCTTATGAGGATTATCACTATATCTCCACTGATAATTTACCACACCACAGGGGCTAAATATATTTGAGGAATACAAAAATAATATTCACTGTAACAGTTGTTTGTAGACAGAGTTTTTATTTATAAAATTTATTGCTCAACAATTGCAAAAAAAAAATGGCCGATAGACAGATTAAAAATGCAAACATGTTTTGATCAAACATATGAAAGAGCGGAAATACATTTAGATGATTTCCGCCTGGATCAGGCATCATAATTTAAATGTCTTGGATGTAATTTGACAAACCAATCCAGTAGGGACATTGAAGCTGCATAAAACTTCTCAACAGATTCTGAAATGAAATTCTATAACACATAGGCAGCCAAGTATTATTATATGGAAGTAGATCACTGATCCTTAGAAACAAAAATAGAAGCTGAATACAAACTACAGAAATGAAGTTTCTTGGAGATACCAAAGAGTGCAGCAAAGCAAACAACAAAAAAATTGATGTAATAAGGTAGAAATTGTAGATTTTTTCAAAAAACTAGTGGCACCAACCTTTTCTAAGAAAGGTAGCAATGAAGTGATAACCATAGAGGTATAACAGATCTAAAAAGATCATGTATGATGTGGTTCAATGCACTGTAACAGCCCAGGTGTTCTAATCTGTCAAGAAGAAGAAGAAGCTTTGATAGAACAGAGCAATAGCTAATGTAATCCATAATTAACACATTTCAAACTGGCAGTCACAAAGTACATATGTCATTTACTTTGATGAAATAAAGTATGTTACACATTTTAAGTTACCTACTGACTCGTTAGGAATGTTTGACATGTGGATCAGTACAGAATTTTATGCTCAAAATTAAGTACATCAATGGTTATATCTCCTGCGTAGTTTCTGCAAATTCATGATGACAAATTTGCTTCAGATACTACTAAATAGGAGTTACTGTATTAGATATTTCTGAAAATGTCTTCAGCACTTTTTTTTATGTTAATAATGTAATCTTTATATCTGTGAATAACTGATGTCTTAGATGTGTATGAAATATAAAAAAATCAAATCACTGCATATTTTCCTTGAAACATTTTTGTGTTAGCAAGATTTTTCTAAACTTTAGTTTTACTCTCCAGGTGTGATGTGTCTAACCGCGACGAAGTTCTTTCCCTGGCGAAACGAGTGCAGGCGGAGGTGGGAAATGTAACTATGGTGATCAACAATGCAGGCATCATGCCTTGCAAGCCCTTCACTGACACTCCACACACAGTCATAAGGCGCATCTTTGATATCAATGTCTTCGCTCACTTCTGGGTATGTAGCATAATGTCAAATTTCTATTTTGTTGTCCTTAAACAATTATTTAGAAAATGAGGCAATTTTATCTTAACTGAACTTATTGCATTAAAATTCAGATTCTATTATTTGAAATAACACCACATATTTTGCATACATTTCTCTAAATTTACACAATAGCTGTCACATACTCACCAACAACTAATTTCTCATTATATATCTCATCACATATATCTAACAATGACAAAACATATTCAAGATGGAGCCTGGTCTTCAGCCACTTATCCAGTCAAGGAACTGATCTTAACATTGTATTAATGCTTTCTTTGGCATGATTCTCAGATGTTACTAATCCTGTACAAAATTCTCTTCAACTCCTCCAGAATTTCTAACCCCTAAAATTAATAAAACCAACTTCACAAGACTCTATAAGCTGTAATGTTACTCTTAAGTATCAGAGCTCAAAACTTCCTGTTATCAGTCAACATGAGATGTAAGTCAAAATGAATATGCTTTAAGATATAATGAAAATTTAAATCTCAGATAATTATTATTATTAATTTAATAGCAATGTAGCTGATGCTCTGGTGGCAATTTCCCTACACATCTGTTTTCCCCTGATTTGGTCAACAAGATAAAATTTGTAGAGGGCAAATGTAGGTGGGTGCAGGATAGGGGGAAGATTGGTGTGTAGGGATATTGCCACCGGAGCCTGTGCTCCATTGAAATTAAATTAAATTAAAGTGCGCATTACTCCCAGCAATAGTTATTAATTTGCTTTTGATTGTGATTAGAAAGTTACCTTCTATAAGCAAGTTTGAGATGTGCCTTACTTTACCATTATTGCAGAAATTCTTTAAAATCACTGAGTGTGGTGGGTTAGTGGCAATACTCTGGTCTTGCATTTGGGATGACGTGCACTTTAATCCTCATCTGGGCATCGAAATTTTGGTTTTCCATGGTTTCTCCAAACCACTCCAGGCAAATACTAGGATGGTTCCTTCAAAAGGACATGGTCAAATTTCTTCCCATTCCTTGCCCCCAGTCCTTTTCTTCATCTAATGACCTCAACATCAATAAGATGTAAAGCTAGTAGGAAAAATAAATAAATAAAAGGATAACAAACCCTTCAGCAAAATTTACCATGACACATTAGGTATATACTGGGTAACTCTATTTATATTTCAGAATTAGCCATTTTTCCTTAGCATATAAACCTTACAATGCTACCATTGCATCACTCCTTTCTTCTCTAAGGAAATAATGCATAAAAGTGAATATCTCTAACCCTAAAGATGTTTGAGATGTCAATTTCTGGAACTTCCAGTAGATTAGAAATAAAATCAGAACAGTGCTTTCAAATTTCTAACTCTCTTGTCAACCAGAATATGTGTTCATAGATTTTCCTAATATTAGATCGGAAATTTTTCTGCATATTTCCATGTTTGTACTCTCAAAGCTTTCTGTCACAGTTTATCATTAACTTAAAGATTAGACTAATGCTTTATTTTTGCCTTTGTTGGTCTATTATTAGTTTCAGATTTTGTTTCCTATCTTGGTCCATACATTATTCAAAAGTGTGCTACAATGTGATTGCTGCTTTGCTTGGAGTGAGCAAATAGAATAATGATGAGGGATAAGTGAGGGTGGATGGGTTATGAGTCACTTCTAGAGACACATTTTATTTTCATCGATTATTTCTTTTTTCTTTTTGGTACAGTTGAACACAATGATTCATTGGTAAAAATCTAGTTCATCCTACATTACCTCTCACATAATGCCAGAAGCTAATTAACTGTTATTATCAGACTGTTATAATTTAAATTATTGTCAGAATTTTTTTTCCTCTTTACTTGCTGTAATAAAGAAGCAGTTTCTTTTTGCTAATAATGTGTCATTTTTAATACTGACAGCAACAAAAAAGTTATTAGAAAGTTATCATTTTTCTCCATTTGAAACCTCTGTGCCTGATTATTCTTAAAATAAAAAGTGATATTCTTATGACAGAATGAAACTTTTAGGAAGAAGTAGAAAAATTAATGCATTTAATTTTCTGAAAAATACCAGAATTATTGTTAGACTAAAAGCTGTAACTAACTCATTCTTCCAGTGCAGTTTTAATATTCCTACTTCTCAAAAATTAGCGATCTGTAAAGATTTCCTGATTCAATCAGAATGGATTCATTATATCAATATACACATACTATTTTTCTGTCTAAATTCTTTTCAGAGTTTCGGTTCTCTCTAGAGAGTCTCATGACCCCGTTCGCAGAAAATTCCTAGGTACACCACTGACTGTAGTTAGATAGGGGGCAACATAAGAGGTATTGCACAAGGGTGGCCAACCAGCTAATGGCTATGTTCAGTGAATATAAGAAGTATATTCTTAGGATTATATTAATTTTCAATAATTTACAGTCACAGTCACAGTTTTTAGTTGCTAGTTTCTAAGCTTTTCATCTTTACTGTCAGATAATATTAATTTCCATAACAAACCCTTATTTTTTACAGATAATGGAAGCATTTTTGCCTAACATGTTAGCCAACAATCATGGACACTTTGTGGGAATCTCCTCAATGGCAGGTTTGATGGGTATTCCTAACCTCGTGCCATATTGTGCCAGCAAGTATGCTGTGCGAGGAATGATGGAAGCAATATCTGAGGAACTGAGGGAGACTGTTAAGGATTCACGCATTCACTTCACTACTATCATGCCATTCATAGTGGACACTGGCCTATGTCAGAAGCCACGGACAAGGTCAGTTGAAACACTTAAAGAGTTATTAGTGAAAGTATCTTATTAATTATTATGTTAATGTCAGAATGCATTTTTTTCTGATTTGGTTTCTTTTAATAAAATTTCATATTTGAGTTTTTAAGTGATGCAAAATAACCATAAACTTTATTTTCATTCTACATTAAAAAGTCACAAATGTCATGGAAAGGACGCCATTTAATGTTTCATTATAACGTTAAACATAATTTAGAGACAATTTACTCTTTTGATGCCCTGCAAAGATATTGATAGCTTTTTTCTAATGTTTTCATTTATTTTTACAGATTTCCTAGTCTCCTAGCAATAGTTCCCATCAAGAAAGCTGCTGCAGAGATCATCAAAGCAATGAGAAGGAATTATTATGAACACTCCATACCTCCAGGACTTCTTGACCTTAACTATTTCCTCAGGTATGATTTGTTTACACTGTTTTGTACAATAATTTTTGTTGAAGTTGAATTTTCCCTGCAATATAGTAAATAGAAGAGGTATGTTATCTCTTTGGAACTTATAATTTAGTCACGGAATAAAAACAGATTTACAATAAACATCATACACTCACATACTACATAGTGAGTAAAATGTTTTCAGCAGATTTATATGTTTATGTTAACTTTAAATAAAATTGATTTTGTACCTAATGGCACAATGAGTATACATGTTTAACAAAAAATGCTCACTATTATAACTTTATTGGAAGTTAAAAATTTGGTTACTGGAAATTCTGTTTAGTTAACTATTGCTTCAATGTCTTGAAACTCAAAGAAAGAAAGAAACAGTAAAATTATAGATCTCATACAACACATCATAACAGAATAAAAAAAACATTATCTTTGAATATAAAACTAAGGAACTGTAAAAACAGTTGCTAAACATATAAGTACTATATGCAGCAGAAAGGCTTAAACTAAACAGAATTGGAGATCTTGAAACATAACAGAAAATTATAGGAAGAATTTCAAGAAAATACTAGGGCCCAAAGTCAATAATGAATCAGAAAACAAATTTAGATACAACAAAGCAATATACTTTAAAATTAAAAACTAATAGGTATATTGAGGAAAAGGAGGTTACAATTCTGAGAACACAAATGTAAAATGAATAACAAAAGATTAACCAAACAGATATTTGACTTGATAAATCCAAAGCCACATGGTTCCAGGATATAATTCAAATTGCTGGAGTCAACAAAAACTCACTAAATTACAGAACATGTTTTAGAGAGGAAACACTAATGCAGGTTTAGAGGAAGGAAGGAAAAAATCAGCCAGTGAAAGAAATTGGTCATAGGAATAGAAGGAAAAGCACTTGCTGAGAATGAAAGAAGTATACGAGGGGGGGACCCAAAAGTATTGGGAATGGGCTGCAGCGGGGAGTGAGAGTGGGGGAACCCATTGTTTGACTCAGTGTCCATTACTGTCATGCCATCTGAGTCAGTGTGTGAAGTTGTCACTGTGAGTGCATCGGTTTGCCCGTGATAATATTTTTAGTAAAATAACTTTTTCCATTTCGGCAAAAACGTGATGGCAGATTGTCGAGAGCAGCACTTGGTTGTGAAATTTTGTTTCCTGTTGGGGAAATCAGCCACAGAAACTATTGTAATGCTGAAGACTGCTTATGGGGATGCTTCCCTAAGTAAAACCAGAGTCTACGAGTGGTTTTCATGTTTTAAAAATGGAGAAATGTCAATTGATGACAAATCCCATTCAGGACGCCCCTCAATGACAAGTAGAGATAAAAACGTCAACAAAATCAATGTCCTCGTTTTTGCAGACCATCACCGAACCACTGATCAACTCTGTAAGATGTCTGGAATATCATGGAGTTCAATTCAGAGGTTGATTTCATGCATGTTTTGTGCTTCAAAATCAGCTCAAGGAATTTTTTCAAAGTGATTACTGATTATGAATCGTGGTGCTATGGATGCAACCTTGGAACAAAGCAGCAATCAAGCCAGTGGAAGACATGTGCTCTCCTCATCCCAAAAAAATCGCCAACTGAGCCAAATTTCAAGACAATGATCACTTGTTTCTTCGATTGCAGAGGTGTTATGCACGTGGGGTTCATTTCCCTGGGTCAAACTGTCAACCAGGAATTCTACTTGGAGATTTTTAAAAGATTGAGGGAGAGTATCTGGAAGAAAAGGTCAGGCCTTTGGCACACAGGCGACTGGTTATTCCATCATGACAACATGCCAGCCCACACTGCCCTCTCCGTAAAGCAGTTTTTGACCAAAAACGGCATGACACTGATTGTCCACCCCATCTACTCACTGGATCTAGCCCCCCGTGGTTTCTTTTTGTTCCACAGACTCAAAAGGGTTATGAAAGGAAAGTGTTTTGCCACTGTGTAGGTAAAACAAAAATCGCCCGAAGGCATAAAGAACATCCCGATAAGGGAATTTAAAAACTGTTTTCAACAATGGAAGGATAATTTCAAGTAGTGCATTGTGGTCAGTGGAGAATACTTTCAAGGTGATCAAAATTTGGTTTAAAAATATTAAGAAATAAAGACGTTATGACAAATTTCCCATTTCTTTTGGGTCCTCCCTCATAGGCACAAAGAAGATTGAATCCAGTTAGCATAAACATAGGTAATTAATCATACCCTATAAAATTATTATTTGAAGAAAGAGGCTAAATATATTACTTTGAATTGATATGAGGTAATGTGGAGGCCACAACCTACCTGTAGCTCCAACTTCAAAGCTGCCAATATTGCAGAAGTAGTATCCTGTGCAACAGTTATCATGATTTGTACAGTAAATATAGTCTTCTTGGGTGACTAGCCAAGTGAGCACAGTATTTTGCCACGATATTTCGGCAATCAGAATCTCTGTTGCCATCTGGTGAACTTTGATCTTAAGTATTTGTTGAATAATAGAGACATCCATTGTGATGAGGTGTGGTAGGAATTTTGGGTAATATGGGGAAGGAGAGAAAGCAAGCTACAAATACATACTTTTCAAGTATGTGGGACTGGATTCTAGAATGAGGTATTGAAAGAGATGAAAAAAAAAAAAACAAGAAAGGAAAAAAACTTCACTCAAATAGAGGCAGAATTTAAGTAATAACTCCCTTAATGTGGAACTACATTTGTGGGTAAACTGGCATCACAGAATGAGGTCTGGTTGGAAATTTGACTTAGTATTGGAGAAGGAAGGGATGAGCATGACCAAAAACAATTTTTTTCAGGTGTAACAGATCAGAAAGGTTTCAATCTGTGGGCAAAGGAATTAGGACAAGATACTGCAATAAGTTATTGAGGAAAGTGTTAAATTATCTCAAACAGTGAAATAATTTTAAGAAATAAATTATTATTATTGCAAAACTATTACTGTTAAAGCACAAGATCCATAGTAAATTATTGATCATAAATAATAATAATTACACTAATGTGTGTTGCTGGGAATTGTAATTACACGTATATGCCAGTTCATGCCAAACTCTCCCTTCCATCAGGGTTGGTATATGGGGCAGTTGCAAATGTTCTGACCAGCAATCCCTTACACAACATCTCTTAAGCAGTAATTTCCTGCAATTACAACTATTCCAAGTCACCTCACAGTTCAGCCCAACAGCCAACTCAAATCATCTTACAATTTTAGTCCACTTCCAGTCACACCCTCCTTCCCAGTCCTCGAAGACAATAATCATATGCAATGGCAGAGCTATTATTTTCTTCAGTCCTCTGCTGAAATGAATCCAAAAATTGGATTTGCAAAATCTGTCATGCCCTCTCAGAACATGCTTCAGTAGATCTGCAGTAAAATCATATCTTTAAATGTCCCTCGTACCAAAAGGGATTCCCATGGCACCTGACTGCACAGTAAGTGTATTTATTATTTTTAATATTATTACTTCATTGCCAAAGTTCACCATGGACTTCCAATCTGTGTACACCATATTTTAATGTCCTAATAAAGGATTATCATCCATAAATTTCAATGTTTTACGTATTTTTTAAATTTTTTATATCAGCCTGCTGTTAATGTTACTGGTTTTATTCTCTGTATTAGATTTTATCTAAATTTTATTTGGAAATTCTTTATTTATTTCACATAAATTTTTA
This sequence comes from Vandiemenella viatica, assembly GCA_031002005.1. Lineage (NCBI taxonomy): Eukaryota > Metazoa > Arthropoda > Insecta > Orthoptera > Morabidae > Vandiemenella > Vandiemenella viatica. The sequence goes on from JARYHS010013630.1 coordinate 143,851,816, forward strand.
GGGAATAAAGGCCCTATAAAATGGATACATTGAACACTTAGATAGGACAATAACCACCGCTTACCAAAAATGAAGATTGTTGTGGCATCAAAAACACGGAAAAACATACACACAAAGAACATTGAAATTTTCAGTCTTATTCCCTCCCTCAAAAATAGAATGAGGTAGCTGCTTGATGGAGGCTTGCAACTAACTGAATGTTCATAACATTGGCTGGCATCTCGTGCAGGGCCGGATTAAGACAGCGCAAGGCCCGTAGAAAATGAGAAAATGAGAAGAAGAAGCCCTTGATTTTTGCCGTCCGGGGGAAAATTGTAGAACTAAAAAATAAAAAAAAGGTTGCCCATCTAGCCTAGAGGCCCCCTAGAAGGCGCGAGGCCCCTAGCATTTGCTACCTCCTGCTACGTGGTTAATCCGGTACTGATCTCGTGGTGGGGAAAAATAAATATGGCGAAAAGTATGGCTGGGATTGAAGGCGTAAACATGAAAATTGTGAACCATATCTAGGTAGCAAATCACAGACACAACAGAAAAAAATCTTTTGTATGAATGTAAAATATATATATCCAACAATACATCAAAAGTTTTTAATAAACTGAACAAATAACATACTACTAAAGATTAGTTCTGGTAAGTGATGGTTCTGTGAGAAAAGATAGAAGGTATGGGAAAAGGGTAGAAAAGAAGGAATATTACTGGTGTTACATTAAGTTAATACCTGGTAGCTGTCTGGTGCCCAATTTATATTGATAAGCCAGTTTACACCTTCTGACTTGGAACTGGCTTAACATATAAATTGGGCATCAAATAGAAGCTAGATCTTAATTTAAGATAACACTGGTAATATTCCTAAACTGTCTAACCATGCAGCAGACATCAGAAAATAAATAATAATATTCTATGAACATTTTCAAAGACTCCCAAAAACAAGAGTTACACACAAAGCTGAAGAGTTTACTGTGGGTGCAACAAGGAAAAAAAGACCTAGAGAGAACCCAAATAGACACATTGGAAGTTTTAGACAGGAATCTGTTCAATTGAAATGTCAATGGATGGGTAGTGCAGCCAGAGAATGAAGCTCCAACTACATCAGGAACCAAGTGGACTGAAGAATGAAAGATAGCTCATAGAGAGAAAATGAGAGATATTTGGAAGATCAGAAAGACGAATCATAAAAGCACTGCATGATCCAACTGGGTGCATACAAAGATGATGATAACAATGGGAAATAATGTTATATCACATTAAAAAGTATTTATAAGCTTCTGACAAAATTAAGTAGATGTTTTGAAAGCATATTCAAAATGGTAGCTAGAACAACATTAATCATTTAATTAAAATTCAATGTGTTGAAATCAATAAGAATGTGGGGAGTTTTTCATTGGTACCTGTGTGCTCTATCAGAATTAAATTAATCCTGTTGAACTATTAAATTTTGGTTGTATTTCCTTTAATATCCAGCCTGTACACATGAGTAAATTTGATTATAATTATAATATGTATCTGATAAAGCTGTGAATGTAGTTATTTTATGAGCTGAGTGAAGAATATAGTAAAAATTAAATTACTGTAAACTTTAGCAACTTTAATGAAACTTGACGAGATTGTATTTTATTCATTTTGATTTAGAAACACCCTCCATGTCCTTAAAAAAAATAGTGCACCTGATCACACAACACTGTACAAGTTCCAAAGCAACTGTATGTTGAATATCAATTTGTTAAAATTAGGAGACCTGAAATCATCTCCTAATGATTTATTACAGTAATCAGTATGCTTTAAAATCATATATTATATTACAATTCAATTAATTTTTTAGTACAATTAATTTCATTTAATTTCTGTTTCAGGCTACTGCCAACAAAAGCAACATTTGTTATAAAAGATTTTGTTGATAGTGGAGTTGGTGCTCATGATGACTGATAAGAACAACCTCAGTTTGTTAATAACATGTTTAGTAGGTAATATTCTGCTTGTCAGATTTCAATACAGTGGATTATTGATTATTATAAAAATCAAAATCATGGCTTGTATCAGTAAAAGCAAATTACTAGCCAAAAATCACTTTTATCTAAATAATATCCTAAAAATGGAAGCCTCATTATCAGGAGAACAAATTGGCTCTATGCACAAATATTATTAAAACTGTATTACTCTCTTTGAGGTCCTGTGTCATTAGTAACTTTGTTGATAATATGGTCTCTTAGTACCTGATCAATGTAAAAGTAATAGCATATGAACGTTTTAAAGTTTGGAAAGGATGAAAATATCCATAATTTATGATGGGACATAGATGAATTACAAATCAGTAACCGTAACTTTAACATTTTTTAAAACAGATGCATCCATCAGAGGCAAAAGTTGAAGTTTCGTTCTATGGTATTATCCAATAAATTTTCTACTAAAAAGAAAATATCTGTACATTAATCAAGTTCCTTTGAAATCAGCAGTCTTATTAATATCAAGTGCAACCATATTTACATCAACAGGTCATCTAAGTCATGTGGACTATCCTATTGTTTTTTTTTCCATTTGTTGGTGCATTTTTTTAAGGTTTGAAAAAATTACTTTCTTTAGCTGTTTTGAGGAGTAGTAGTTGCATTTTATCACCTATAATTGAAACAAAAACTGTATCATATTTGGATGGGTGGTATGCATTTGATGTGCCAGTCTTCTTAGTAAGAGGACATTTGTCACGTTTCTCATAATACCATACTTAAACCTTGACCCTTGTTAAGATAAACACTGTGAAGTTGTAGTTGTGAAAGGGGAGGGTGAAGGTTTACTTGACAGTAGGAATGAAATGTTCTCAACCGATTAACTAACCATTGTTGAACAATTTCCATATACCTTCTGTTGTATGAGTTTACATGTTCCTGCTTGTTGTTTAATGTGTTCCTTTGTTATCATACCTTCAGCAACATTAAATTTTGATATTGTACCAAGCAGTTAATCATCTAGCTTGTTCCCCTCCAGAATATTGTTATCAGATGTGAGTGCTTATTTCATAATTTCAGTTTATGATCAGTGACAATTTTTTTAACAATCCCTGATACAAAGAAATGTTGTGCATTGTCTGTTTGGAGTGAGTGATCACAGATCACTAGTGACCTTGAAGGTTCCTCACACTGTTAGGATGTTAGAACTGTTAATGTGAACCTGTGTGATGAAATAAAACAATTATATTAGTTTGATTCTAGAACATTGCTGTTATTAAAGTGTGATTACTTAAGAATATGAGTTCAAGAAATTATGGGAAATTGTGATTGTACTTATATCTTTATATCTGTACATATTAGACATGTATTTTACTTATACATATATATATATTTTTATATGTAAAATTATACTACAAATTGTAATACATAATGAATGTTTCATGTTGCATGAAAATGTGTATTTTGAAGTTGTATTCTTGCCACATGAGAAGTGTTTCTTATAGAGACAAACATACTTATTAATAAATTTCTTGTACCAAAACAAACGTTTATTCTTTAATAATTTTTCTTCAGATTTGACTAGTGAAGCATTGTAATCATAAAAAGCTACTTTCCCTAACTTTGTACCATATCACATTGCCTTGTAATTCTGTTTCTCATTAATGCAACAATGTATGACCATTACATATGGTACCTATTGTGTGAAGTTACAGCCAAATTAAGAAAACTGTAAATATGAAAAATTAGATGAGTGATACATGGCATTAAACAATTACACAAGAAAAATTGGAATTTTATTTGTGCTTGGCATGTACTTTTTTAACTGAATTGACTCATGATGGAATGCACACTCTGGCAGCCGTTTCTTCAATCATCTACTTACACTTTTCTTAATATATTTTTTCTTATTATTATAATCTTATTTACCTTCAGTGTTTCATTCTTTCCTCATCTACTTTTGCAATTTAAAAATTATATTTTTAATTCATTCAGCTTTTTTGCTAAATTATTCATCACCTCCTTTGGTAAATTATTACAATCCCTGACACCATTACCAACAAAAGAAAATTTTCCCACTGTTTTATGCATACAATTGAGTGCCAGCTTGTGCTCATGGTCATCTTTTCCCTTCCATGCACCACTCCTAATTCTTTGACCAATATACTTTCAATTCCCATCACCAACATACACCTTCTACACTCCCAACACTCCCTTCACCCTCCTCATTTTTTTCAATGATTCCCAATCTAGCTCCTTTATCATATCAGTTTCTGATTGGTTCCTGTAGTAATTTCCAAAATTAAATATAGCTGTTTTCCTTTGCACACTCTCCAACTCATGTGGGTGCTAAACTTCACCACCATATTCAAACAATGGCCTGGCCAAAGTTTTGTAACCCAATTTCTTTTTTTTTTTGGTAACTGCTTAACGTCTCTTTTTAACATCGAGGTCTTTAGAGATGGGAAAGGATGGGGGGCAAGGATGGGGGCAAGGAATGGGAAGGAATTCGGCCATGGCCTTTTGAAGGAAGCATCCCGGCATTTGCCTGGAGTGATTTGGGGAAACCATGGAAAACCCAAATCTGGATGCCCGGACGGGGATTCGAACCGCCGTCCTCCCGAATGCGAGGCGAGAATGCTAACCGTTACACCGCCCCGCTCGGTGCCCATTTCTTAACTTCTCTGGCATTTCCTCTCATCACTCCAGGATTTTGTAACATTTTTTCAACCACCCGCCCAATGTGTCCTGCCCAGTTGAGTTTATTATCAAATGTAATGCCAAGATACATATTTACACTTCAATCCTCTGTCCCCACCCTATAACCATAAACAACCTTTAGTCATTTATCAGATTACATAATAAGAAGACACTTCTTGTCATTTATCTCATTCCATGGTGACCTACCCAGTCATATATTATATCTAGGTCACCATGCAGATGTTCACAGTATTCTTTCATTTTGATCCCATTATTTACCATTATGTCATCTGCAAACAACCTAAATTCTGTCTGTAATCCGCCAATACAACCATTCATTAGAATGATGAACAGCAGTAATACTATCAATCCTTTTTTTTGATTGGCACTACAATGAAATACAAATGTTTAAAATCCCCAAAAAATTATGAATGCTGTGACATAAATGATGGAAAAATAACAGAAATAAAGGAAAAGTATGAACTGTACAGATTTACAGCATACTTCCCAGAACAGAGTACTATCTGTTTGTGAAATTAATTTCAAGTAATGAAATTTGAAGACATAATAAACAAAATAATATTTTCTATAATCTTACTGGATGATGTTAGAATACTAGATGAATAACTAAGCAGAGAATGCAGCAATGGTTTGTAAAGCTGGTGGAAATGTGACTTTAATTAAGCAAATATTTATGATTAATTTTAACCAAAAAAATTGATGCAATCATATGGATGCTTAACATCTCAGAGAAGGAAACACATCATCTTTAGAACACAGAAACAATTCTTGTTAAAGCAGAGCCAAGTCTAATTGTTGTTTAGAAATAACCAATTAGTAGATTTTGTTTTGAGACATGTCTACACTATGCAGCTTGTATTCACTCACTGAGACAGAATGTTTGCTCTCAGTATTAATTTTTTTTTATGGCTTTACACCTCATCAATGTTGATATTATGGGAATTGACTGGGAGCAAGAAATGGGAAGAAATTCAGCCATGGCCTTTTGAAGGAAGCACCCTAGCATTCGCGCAGGGCCGGATTAAGACAGCGCGGGGCCCGTAGCAAATGTGAAGAAGAGGCCCTTGACTTTTGCCATCCAGGGAAAATTGTAGAGCTAAAAAAAAAAAAAAGGTCAGCCATCTAGCCTAGGCGCAGGGTTCCCCTAAGAGGTGCAAGGCCCACCAGAAGACGCTCCTGCTACTTGGTTAATCCAGTACTGCATTTACCTGGATTAATTTGGAGAATTGGTGTTATTGATCACTGATTAAAAGAAACATTTTTAAAAAATATAAAAGACTGGAGACTAAGTAGCTATGTGTGCCATGATTATAATAATCTAGATAATATAACTTCTACATATAATTTTACCTTATTTGTGTTGCTTTATCAATGTATGCAAAATCACAAAAGCCAAGATTTCAGTGATGTCACTTTCAGTTGAAAAGTCTTAAAATAAATCATATATAGTATACCTTTCATTTAAGTAAAAATTATGATATGAACAATGGTAAATTCGCCAAACTTCTTTTAATCAACAATTCATAACACTGAGAGAAACCACTCTGTTTCACAATGTTAATACACACTGTAGACATGGATCACGTAAGTTACTTTAAAAATAAAAAAATAAAAAATGTGATGGAATGCCTCTTCTGGTGGCAATTTCCTTCGTGATTTATTTACCACATCTTCTAATTTTTTTATCTTATATCCTTTGAATGTAAATTGCTAAGACATCTACTTTTGACTTTTATTAATAGTAATTTTAAATTCTTTCAATGCTTTTGGCAAATTATTCCAGGTGGTTGTGTAGCTCAGGCGTCAGTGAACCTAATTTACCTGGGATGACTGGTGTTCAATCTCCAATACAGTCAAGGATTTTTCTTTGAAGCCAAACGTCTACACCCACTCAACCTGCTACCCAATAAGTATCACTGAAGAAACTCTGCAGTATTGTAAAGAATCGTCGGAGCACGGTGCTGACCTGTACAATTCCTTCTAGTACCAATGGATGTTATGGGAATGCAGATCTCTATCTCCTTGGATTGTGTAGGAAGTAGCAGGAGCTGTAGGATCCCATAACCTTTACCTTTACCCTTCATGACTTCCCTTGGGAATTTATTCCAATCCATTACTTTCTACTCTCCCTTATGTAGGAAATTGAGTGGCAGCTTGTGAACAAGGCCATCTTTTCCCTCTACTCCTTCAACCAATATCTATCCAAGACTCATCACTAACATACACATTGTATGAGGGACTTTTTTTTAATCTCCGATTGCACAGCATAGAGACCAGAAGAGTGGCAGGTGAGCGGTGTGTGCAGTAGATGATTGCGCATCTCTCCTAGCACACTCTTTGTTGTTGCTGCATTTGTGACTTCATTCTGTGCTTAGCTGTAGTCACAGAAACATGACCACATTGATCAATTCTCCTGCCAAGTGCAAGTTAAGAAGCATTATTTGTTTTCTGCGAGCAGAAGAGAATAGTTCAACAGAAATCCATCAAAGAATGAGCCAAGTGTATGGAAAGAGCTTTATGAGTGAAGGAGTCATGTGCAAATGGTGCAGAAAATTTAAAGAAGACCGAACTGATGTGCACTATGAAGGTCAAGTAAGCAAATCTGTTGCTACAGATGACCTTGTTCAACGAGTTGACAAAGTGGTAAGAGAAAACCACGGGTTCACGATAAGTGATTAATCAATGAAATTTCTAGATGTATCAAGATCTTCTCTGTACTCTATCATAACAGACAGTGTATGCTACAAATATATCTGTGCTTGCTGGGTCCTTAAAATGTTGACCGACAACCACAAAACTTTGAAGTTCCTCGACTGTTATAATGCAGATGGAGAAGATTTTTTGAAATCAATTGTGACCGGAGATGAGACGTGGATTTGTTATGACACATCCAAAACAAAACAACAATCCCAACAATGGATGCACACAAATTCACCGAACAAACCAAAAAAATTCAAAGAGATCTTCAGCAACCAAAATGTCATGGCTACCGTGTTTTGGGACCAAAAAAGTGTATTACTTCTTGAGTTTATGCTGCCAGTTACCACGATTAATTCAGCTGTTTACTGTGAAAGTTTAAAATGTTTACAGAGGTCCATTCAGAACAGAAGAAGAGGCATGCTGACTTCTGGCATTGTTCTGCTTCAGGACAACGCTTGCCCTCACACTGCTGGTGTAACCCAGTGACATCTTGAACAATTTCAATGGGAGATTTTTTATCACTTGCCATACAATCACCACCTAGCAACAAGTGACTTTCATCTTTTTTGCTGAACTGAAGAAGAGGCCAGGAGGGCAGCGGTTCTGAACCAACAAGGAGCTTCAAGACAATGTGATGACTCATTTAAAATCATTGGCAGCAACATTTTTTGAAGAGGGTATTGGACAGCTTGTCCACAGGTATGACAAATGCCTTAATCTTCTAGGTGATTATGCTGAAAAGTAACCATAAGTGTACAAAACAGTTGGTAATAAAATATTTCTCTTTTATTTATGGCCTATTGCAGATTGGAAAAAAATGCACCTCATACATTCCCAGTGTTCTTTTCACTTTCTTCTATCTTCCAGTGACTCCCAATACAGCTCCTTTATCATATCAGTTACTAACTGGGTGCTGTAATCAATTCCACAAACAAATCTAGCTGCCCTCATTAAAAGAACATGAACTCCTCTAATCGATATCCTGAAATGTGGATACTAAGCTACATCACCATATTCAATCAATGGTCTGACCAAAGTTTTGTATGTCCCTCAATTCTCTGGAACATCTCCTCAACACCCCTTTCAGTAAATGAGGCATTTGTAACCTTTTCTTTCTACTTGAACAATGTGTCCTGCTCAGTTGAGTTTGTTATCAAATTTTATGACAAGATATTTACACTTCTAGTTTTTAATATAGATAGTTGAAACTTGGTAATAATTTGATTTGGCTTTTGAAGATTTACATTACCCGATCATCAAGTGATACACAATTTCACTAAAGTATGTTACTAATCTTATTGAACTTGAGCTTATTAAAATAAAACTCTCTATAAACTTTTATTTGACTTTTATTTCATAAAAAATATTAGACTCCTTCCCAAAGATTAAAAGCACAACAAACAAATAATGTAAGGTTTGTCTTTGCGAAATTCTGAGTGAGATTGTCAGCAGCGATTATTGAGAGTCCAGACATCATAGAAGGTTTTGGATTACTTAAAGTCACCATATGTACTTTCTGGTACCAACGAAGTGATTAACAATACAAATTGCACAAACAAAAAACAAAAAAAACAATTAAAACTTGTGCAAAATTATTTTAAATTATTAAAAATTCTCTTAAATGGAAAGAGAATATATTTTCAAACTTTATTAGCATATTGGCAAAAATATACACTTTCAAACAGTCAGATGATACTCACACATTGTTTACACAATATTCATTTACAAGTGTGATGCCACCGACCTATCTGGGCTACAAAGGCAGGATTAGAAATAGATGCATGGAGTAAGGATTAATTTTAATGCACAGCACCCTCTGCCACCCACAATTTTAATTTAATTTAATTGCAATGGAGCACAGGCTCCGGTGGTAATTTCCCTACACCCCCATCTTCCCTCTAATCTGCACCCACCTACATTTGCCCTCTACAAATTTTATCTTTAAATTCTTTCAACGTTTTCGGTAAATTATTCATCATTTCTCTTGGTAACTCATTCCAGTCCCTGACACCCTTACCTAAAAAAAAGAAAATCTTCCCACACCCTTGTGTCTGAAATCGAGTGCCAGCTTGTGGTCACGGTCATCTTTTCCCTTCCATGCACTACTTTCCATACTCGTACCTATTGCAATATCTTTCCATGCCTCATCACCAGTATATGCCCTGCACACTCCCATGACCCTCCTCATCCTCCTCCTGTCTTCCAATGAATCCCATTCCAACTCTTTTATCATATCCATCATATTCTGCGATAATTTCCAGAAACAAATCTAGCAGCCCTTTTTTGCACCCTCTCCAACTGCTGTATTTGATACGTAAAGTGAGGGTCCCATACTACACTACCAAATTGAGCAATGGTCTTACCTAAGTTTTGCAATCCAATTCCTTTACTTCTCTCGTACATACCCTCATCACTCTCTCCAACAAGTGCAGAATTTTGAAACCTTTTCCTACCACTTGTCCAATGTGTCCTGCCCAGAAAAGCTTGTTATCAAATGTATAGCCAAGATAATTGCAGAGTATAGATGCAGATATTCCACATTAAAGTCTTTTAATTAATAGTCCAGACACATAACTGCTTTTAATATAATTACATCAGTCATTCATTCTATTTACAGCACTTTCTCCCATTCAAAACACCACACATTCAAAATAATATTTATACAGATTTACAGTCAATCACTTTGTTTCTTCCTCAGTCACAAACATAACTAATTTAAAGGATTTTGATTACTACGAACTGGTCTTAGGGCTGCAAAAAGGTCTTCAGCAAGAATTTCTGTCCCAACTCTATTTCATAATTAATCTCTCTCTCTCTCTCTTTTCTAAATCTGTGTACCTAATAATCTTACCCTGTTTTGTATTTTTCTTCATACCATGTTGACCTAGCCAGTTAAATATTCTGTCCATGTCACCCCTCAGATGTTCAAAATCTTCTCTCATTTTGATCCTATTATATACCTTCTTTTTTTTAACTGCTTTACGTCTCTTTTTAACATCGAGGTCTTTTTAGAGACGGGAAAGGATGGGGGGGGGGGCATGGATGGGGGCAAGGAATGGGAAGGAATTCGGCCATGGCCTTTTTGAAGGAAGCATCCCGGCATTTGCCTGGAGTGATTTGGGGAAACCATGGAAAACCCAAATCTGGATGCCCGGACGGGGATTCGAACCGCCGTCCTCCCGAATGCGAGACGAGAACGCTAACCGTTACACCGCCCTGCTCGGTATATTATATACCATTATGTCATCTGCAAACAACTTAACTTCTGACTGTAAATCATCAACACAATTTTTTTAGAATAATTAATAACAATGGTCCTCAAACACTATCCAATCTCACTTTTTCTTCTGCCACTTTTGATACTGCGTTTCCTACTCTTACTCTTTTCTTTCAACTTTTTAAGATTTCCTCTTCCCAACAAGTAACTGTTTCACTGACTCCAATAATTTTCACCTTATTAAATGCCATTTTATGTCTCACTCTGTCAAATACCTTTGGAAAGATCTGGTGCTACACTCTCAACATGTCCTCCCTTATACAATTTGTCAAAAACATCTTGCATTTAGCCTGTGAACTGAGATTCATGTAAATTTCCATGCCTAAAACCATGTCATTAAATTTGCAAATCAGATTCTTTCCTCACGCACAATTCCTAAATGGTTGCGTTTTATTAACTCCATTGTTTTTCCCATCACTGACGCC